>OW028582.1:19311565-19759065 GCA_932294295.1 Alitta virens
AGTGTGTTGAATAGGCATAACCAACATGTCACCATGCTGAAATATTACATGAAAAAGTAAAACAAAAACAAAAAAAAACTGTCATTCAGAAATTCTATAGTGTGTACAATAGCACAAAAATGATATTACTATATCAACACTTCACTGGGTCCTAAAATATCATTTCTATGAAATACTTAAGACTTTGTTGTCTTAGATAATGACTGCATCATCGAATTATTATATTATAAATAGATAATGAGGCATTGCTTGATTTCGATTACGAGTATTCCATATTATATTCTACAAAGTGACATGCAATGCATAGTTAAATCTCAGAAATTGCTGGCATATGTTATTTCTGAATGATATTTTAATATCAGCCCAAAAAACAAAACAAAAAAAAAAAAAACTTAAATTTGAAACCTTTTTGAACTTCGTTGGTGCTCCAGCAACTTCCACTGGGATTCTTGTTCCTCTCTGAACAGTCATAGAAGGAGGCAAGACATTATTTGATGGTTTAAAACTGTAGTGAAATCCTGAAAGACAAAAAACAAACTAGAGTGCTGTACATTTGCAACTTTATGACTACAGAGCTCTCTGTATTTTAGTCTTTTACAGCTAATTTCATAGACTCGAAAACATTTCATCAGAATTGGAAACTACACGCAAGAGGACGTCATTCGAGTCCAGCAGGACTCTTATTGGTTGAGTGACTGCCTTCACCAATGGGATTCCTGGGTTCACATGACGTCCTCTGGAGTTCAGCTTTCAAGTCTCTGATATTGGTTTCCAAGTCTATGAAATTGGCTGTAAGTTTAATCTCAGGTGTCAGCTGGCGATTAGGTTAAGCATTTGTATTTTTTAGGGTCTGAACATTTGAAAAAAAAAAAAAAGAAGCAAGCCTATAACTGTTGTTTTAGTTCTACAGCATCAGTGATAGGTGTCTATACATTTTATTTTAGTAACCAAGTGCAGATTGGAAAAATCTAATCTGAAAACGATGATTTTGTATTATGCTGTAGTTGTAAGACCAGTAGATGTAGGTCCACTACGTTACCACAGGCCACTGTTTGCTGCGAACAATCATGGTGATGTTGTACAGCCCTAGTTGTTAGCTGAAGAATGAGTGGCAAATTACACTGTCATGTTTTGAAGGCAACAATGACTGTTGTGACAATGACCCTGTGATGAGGTCATGTTCCTTCAGCCTCATCTCCATAATTTGCCCAATGAGGCATGAGATGGCCATGACAAAAACAGGAAAACAGCAAGAAAAGGCAAGGGTGGGATACAAGCATGCGTGCCAGTAACAAAGGGTGCAGAGATAGGTTGGTACATATAGAAGAGAAAGTGATTGGACAAAATGCACACCAAATATTTTCCCAAAATCGTTTTGACTAATGTGCTAGCTAGTCACGGTGCCCATAAGGCTGACTTAAGTGTCAGTTGAAGAAGCTATAGGGAACAGTCAAACTAGACACGTACAATATTTTCCTTTGAATATCTTAGTGACCAGAAAATAAGGTGAAGTAGCGCAATTGGTTTCATATCCCAAGAAGTTAGTCATCCAAAGTCTATGTCATGTATTTCAGTTATTTATACGTTGTTGACTAACGCTGACTAACTGGTTGGCTTGAGCAAATTATATATACTAACTTGTTTGACTAAGCAAACAATATACTAACATCTCAAGAACTATAACCCAGTTAGCATGCCAGGTCAACATTCGACCAATGTTGGCTGATGATAGTCGTCGCTTGGCCGACAAAGAACACAATCCAGTATATTAGCTGGGAATTTTAAACATCACTAGCTTAGTCAAAAACTGTATTGGTGGTGTCACTTTATGTAAGTAATAACTAAAACTATAGGAAATGATGAGTGTGAACTGGATTAGGGCTTTACGTCCTGTATTTCTGCACCTGATGAGCTAATTAGGAAGGGCAGGGACCATGGCAATGAGATGATGGATGAAACAGCCATCCAACTTGGCTCGACCAGGAATGGAACCCAGTGGTTTGGGTGATCACAATAGTCAGGTAAATACAGGTTCAACTTCAAGAACACAGCTGGACTCCTTGTTTTTGAAATTACTGGTCTTATAAAATGAAGATAATTTGTACGACTTGTGAATTTAAAAAGACGGTTTAGTCAGACTTCATGCTGGTGGGAAGCCCAGCGCACTACCACTGAGCTAGGTCCCCACCACTCCACAGGAAATGATAACTTCCAAGAAACATTTATAAATCTACATTAAAATGATATAGTACTACATCATGTGCAGCATGTAGGCCTGCACTAGAAGATACCAAGCAGGTTGGTAGTTAGCTTAACGTCAATTGGCATTGTTGTTTCATCAAGCCAGCTTCATTAAGAGGCTCCTCACTTCCGGTGGCAATCAACCCCCCATTTCCGCCCACCTACCGCAATGATAAACAAACCTATGGGGATCTATTTCCTGGGGAGATGGATTTGTTAACAATTTATAGTTTGGGAGCCAACTAAAGGTTGCTGAAGCTTTTGAATGATGACACAGCTCTATGAAGGATTTGTTTTAAATTTCACTGCAGGATTTAGAATTGGGTCGTGTTGAAATATTGAATATTGTTGTAAAAAATGTAACCAAATTAAATGCATCTATGTTGGAAAACATTTCAAACTAATAATATTTTAGCCATTTTGACATATATGTGGTATATATAATATTATAATAATATAATTACTACTCTATCCATAGCCTCACTCCCCTTGACTGTAGCTAGAAAGGATTTTATTTGAAGATCAAACACTGCATTGAATGCTACCTCCACTTATAAATATGGAGAGTGCCAACTCCTGGGGCGTGATTCACTTTTATTTTACCTGTTTTTTTAAGACATCATATAGATCTAGCCTTTCTGAAATAAATGTAAATAACTTGCACTGAAAAATCTCTTTGAGTAGAATGCAAGTCAAACCGAATCAAACTATAACATGTCAAACATTTAATATATCTAATATGTGTTGTTTGCAAACAAACAAAAACAAATAAACAATCAAACAAACTTCAAAAAGAAAAAAAGTAGAAGAAACAAAGCAACCAAGCAACCAAGCAACCAACCAACCAACTTATTAACTTACTAACTTACTAACTAAACAACTTACTTACTTACTTATTTACTAATTAAAACATTCAAAACAAACTTCAAGAACATTGCAAAACGTTACCTTGACTCTCAGATTTCTGTTGATAGTGTTTGTCATAATTATTAGCCTCCCCCTCAATCCTGATTGTCACCGGGCCATAATTTTCCTGTTGTTTGGCACTTGCTTTATTCTCGTTTATCGTGGGCCATTGGTACAGCTTTGGCCTGCCCTTCTGGTCTATTTTTATTGTTCCATGTTTGCCCAAATAGATTAGACTTCCTCCAGACATTTTCAAAGATGGTTTAAAATTGAGAGTTGAAAAATTTACATCCAATAGATCCAAAAATGTGAAAAGTTATCCAGTCTGATCTTGTCCATGGTAGATTTTACAGTCTTTCAATGCAATCTGCAAAATATAAACATCTGAATAAATAAAAACCAAATTTATAGTTTGGTAATTGACAGCAAATTTTAATACTTCTAATTATTGTGTATACATTCAATTGTGTCTTAGATACCAAGATATATCACCAATAAATGAATTTTATGAAATAGAAATGTATTTGCTAAATATTACAGCAATGACCTCTGGCAAGTAAGGTTTGATTACATAAAATGTATAATAGATCAAGCAAACATGTTTATTTCGATTGCTAAAGATTGTGTAACCGTTTGTAATATTCCAATTTCATCAAATCCAATTAATATACATTTATAATACTAAATAATATGAGAACCAGTCGACAAAATAAACACTCATTGTGACCTACCTGATCAGAATATATTCACAAACTAATATGAATAGAACCCTGTAAGGTGTGGTCGTTGGGCTTGGCCACCGAGAAATGTATGTCCATGTATGTCACGGTTGACTGAACTTCTTGCAACAAAAATGGTCTACAAACAACATTATTAGTTCCTGAACAAACAAACCTATGAGTCACCGTATAGCTGTATTGAAAAGATAAAAAATAAATAAAAAATTAATTTGATAATATATTGCAATGAGATAAGTTAGTAAGAAAATATAAATCAAACATTTATCAAAAATTGAGTAATTCTTAGTTAATCTGAGTAATTTCAGCATCATAAACAAGCAAATTCCCTGTAATTTTTTAGTCCCTTTTTAACATGTCCACATCAGTTTAACATTGGTGTGCCATCTGCCAATGTTAAAAATATGTTGACCCGATTTGGCATGCAATGGGAAGTTCCTTTGTAACTGTAGTAAATATATTAATGTTGCACCCTTGAAATAATAGGGCCTTAATATCAAGGTGATCTTTACAAGGATATGTTGCAACTACAGTTTTGTAACATGATCCATCACATAGTAATCTTTCATTACTCAAATTGCATGTCAAATTGGGTCGATATCGTTACAGCACAGATGTTGTACTAATATCTAACCGATGTATCATGTTATCTGGGTAATAGTCTAATTAATAAATAATATGTAAGTATTCATATATCTTTGAAGTATAGTTTTTCGTGACCTCTACATATCGGTAAAATTAATTTATAACAATTTTTTAATTTCCGCTTTCATATGTGTAAGATTGCATTGTATTGAGAAATTTAATTATTTCGAGTGGAAACATGTAATTATGTTAGTATTTTAATAACTTAATTTCCTTTTTTTGAATTTCTAGTTTAAATTAATAAATTTTTGCATATATATATATATATTGGCCGTATACACCACATACGTTATAAGACATTTCCAATTTTCAGATAGTATCTAACAAGCTCTAACATAATGATGCCACTACTGTAAATCACATGATGTACCCAGTAGCATTCTGGCAAATACATGAACTATTTTCGTCTCGCTGCACACAGCAATTAAAAGTGATGCTCATTTTCTTGGCATCTAATTTGTCCCATTGAGTGATCGCTTCCCTTCCCTGGAGTGCACCTGGATTTTCAACATTTTTGCAACGCATTTAAATAAAGTAGCACTGGTGCAGATCCAGCATCACGCAGGTTGCTTGCTCACAGACCACATTCAGTTTCCCATGCACACACACTATTCACAAAAAGTACACGTTGCTCATAAGAATTAACAAATAATTGATTTTGTGGGAAAATTTCTGAAAATCAAAAGAACCCAGTAATTTATGCCATATCTTGTAAGTATTGCATTTGGGTAATAACATACAATAGCAACGTTTTTTTTTTTCAAAACATTTTATCAATGCAAAATTTCAACATAATGGCGGCTATATGTATCACTTTAATGGAAATATTTTACGGAAAAACTTTTTCTGTTGCTTGCACTGCCTCATCCAATTATGATAGGTCCTATTCAACAGGCGATCAACTGATCATACTCTCTAAGAAATAAATGTACCACGAGGTTTTTTTAGAGCACCCATGGCCATGTGCTGTGAACTAAAAAAAAAAGAACTGCCTGATAGGAATTTCAGTTGTGAAAGGTTCTCCAGTTCAGTCTAGAAATATTGAGGAGTGAGAATCGAACTCTGGTTACCCACACAGAAATCGGTCATGCTAACCATAACACCATAGATGCCATTGACCCTAATAATGATTCAAGGATCAAAGCAAAGCAGCAGTTCTATTTATAGTTTCTGTTAGCTGGCCTGTAATCAATGGGCTTAGATTCCGTTCCAAGTAATCAGTTCTGTGTAGCTCATTGGCTAGTGCACATGAGTTTGAATCCATGGCTCGGTTTTTTTTTCTTTATCTTGCAGAAGTCTTTAAATATTACCTATTTGACAAAAGATTATTGTTTGAAGGTAGTTAAGAAAACTCAAGGTTCTTTGAAATACCATGGTATAGGCCCTATCGTGTTTTTCCGAAATACCTAGTGGTGGGTCCCAGGTGGTACCTTGTAGGGTTCTTTGTGACAAGCCAAAAAACCCAAACTCGTACTCTTACTTAAGTACATTGACCAAAGACTGTACTCGTACTTGTACTGGTACTCGCAGCATGAGCAGGTACTCGTACTCAAGTACATTCACCTGTACTCGTGCCCAGCCCTGGTATAGGGTTTTTCCGAAATACTTAGTGGTGGGTCCAAGTTGGGACGTTGTAAGGTTCTTTGTGACAAGCCATAAAACCCAATTGGGTTGTTTGAGGCACCTTTTTGCTTAGAGTTTAATAATGACATTGGTGTGAGCTCTTAAGCCCTTTCAGTGAACCGGTATTGGGAACATCTCTGCCGAAGGTGTAATTGTAAGGTCGACTGATTGTATTGGCAGATTGTAAACAGACAACATCAGCAGTTAGTTTCATAAAATATGGTCGACTCTAGACAGCCATAGCGACCTATTCCTGGCTGTAGCTATAACTGGCCAAAGCTAGCTGCTTCTGCCTACTGCTAGCTTATAGTCAGCTTACACTTACCACTGAAAAATGAAAAACCTTGGTAAATGTAAGAAATTTATCTGATATATCGTAAATATGTATGTACAACAGACATGTATCTTTAAAAAGAAAAAGAAGACAAATATGCCTAACTCTCTGACTTTGAGTTGCCAGCTATAGACAGTTCTGTTTAGTGCCAGGTAGCATTGTATAGCAGAAGTTGTCTAGCTTTGTCTAGGTTCAATTTGACAGTCTGTTTTTAATGAAACTAACTGTACATCTGTATTTACCGAGTAAAACAGTCTCAGATGAATGTACAATATCAGCAAGATACGTGGAATTCACAGCAGATGGAGGTGGATGTCTACAAAGGAATGATATGGTAAAATGATTTTTTAAACAGACAAAAAGCTGGCTAAATGAAAATTTTATAAAATACTTGACATTTAGGTTTTGTCCAAATACCAAAATTAGTATTTCCAATAAATTGGTTTTTTTTTTTAAGAAACCTCAACTGGTATGGTAAAACTCAGATAGCATTCTAAGTCGTTTCTACATGGGCATGGTGTCGGCGATGTTAATACAATGTTGTAATGACAGTGGCCTATATGGAAACGATGCTGGGCCGATTTGGAATGCTATCTGGGAAGGGACAAGCTCAAAATCCAATTTTGGGTTTTCTGGGCCTGATTGTGGTCTTTTTTGCGAAGTGGTGTCCCTGCAGCCTGTCAAGACATCCTTTTTATGCCTGTGTGACATGTGAAATGTCACAGCCCCAGGCAATTCTGCATCCAGGTTGTAACAAGAGATGCTGATTAGATGCATCTTTTGGATGGTAGTATTTGTAAACAGATCTAACACAGCATACAGGTATCTTACAAGATGAAGTGCCCTATTTAAAGGTGCTCACATATGGGTTCGAACCCACCAACTAAGGTCTGAACGAACTAGTCAATATTTACAGGAACTTTCGCGTAACACGGATGTGGGTGGGTGGAGTAGGACTTTACGTCCTGTATTTCTGCAACTGATGGGCTAATTGGGACAGGTGGGGAGCATGACAATGAGATGATGGATGAAACAGCCATCAAACTTAGGCTCGATCCCGGAATCGAACCTGAGACCCAGTGGTTGCAAGCCCAGACGCTACCACTGAGCTTGGCACCCACCCCGCATAACATGGAGCTTCCTTTCGAGGGTGTTGAGAAAGACTCATACTTGAACAGGTCTGCTGGCCTATTCAGTGTAGCTGTTTTTGGTTCAGTGACATGCTATAATGATGTGTAAAAAACTAATGTGCATGACTTATGTAATCTTTCCCTGAAAAAGTCATTAATTTTGAAGAAGTGGGAGGCAAAATGACACTTCAGAGAAAAGGACCTCACCTAAAGAAAAACTACGCTAATAAGGCCACCACACCAAAACATTTGAAACAATTCACTAATTAGTCAATTTCGTAGAGCTTCTAGAGTGCATCTAATATCCTTTTTCAAACAGTTTTGTAACAGCCTGACAGATGCAGTTGATTCTAAATTTATCTGTGAGATTATTACTCGGAGGATATTTCAGAATTTAAGCTGAATTCCACACTCTAGCAAACTAGTCACTCACTTTCAGCAATCATAAAAACTTCTTCACCAAAGTCGAGATCTTGAACAGTGTAATTTAGTTGTTTTGACAGGAATCAGAGACTCAATTGTTATGAGATGTGCTTCATAACTCAAGCATTGATTACCAAGCCATGGCAGATTGGCATCAATGATGTTCTTTTTCTAAAAATGATCGGCAAATTGCTGACATAGAATTGCACAATTAGCGAAGCTCAGGATATTGTGTTTTCCGACATTACGAAAGCAAATCCAGAAGCGGTGCTATTTTGGACTATTAAAAGGAAAGCTTCCATTACCAATCCCAGAAGGAGTAGTTGATTAGCTCCAGCAGACTCCTTCAAATCATCAAACTCACATCATGGCTTATCCCCTTCATTGAAATCAGTGAACTCAGTTAGCATCCAAAATTGTTTCAACGTCTGTGGGGCGATTTGGAATGCTATCTGGGAAAGTCCAAAAGAAAATGTCAGTGACAACAGCAGAAAAAGAAGCTTTTTTTTTTAAAGAAATTTTAAATGTTTCAATTCTAGTTTCTTACACAGCTAGAAGGTGTTATGAAGGCGAGTACATAAATATTGTCTTCTAAACCCTTAAATAAAGATTGTCTGAATTGTTTTACTGGTGTCCATCTAAATTTTTTTTTTAAATCAGCCAAGATATGGTATTGTTTTTGTCCATAGACATTGAAAATTTAAGCTATCCATCCATTTTGTAAATTAAAAAGATAAACAATGATAAAATCACTGTATCACGGATAATCCTGATTTACACAGTGTACAAAATATGAAAACATCTGTTGGTTATTTAAAGTTTTCTAGTGTAAACCAGAAAGACCAATTGATACGTGTCCTCTGGATAGATAGATCAGATAGATGATAGATAGGGTAAAGTTGGGTAATATGGGCAGCAGTATAATATGGGCACCTCGAAGTAACTGAAAGCCATCAGCGGTACATGCTCACACCTGGTGGAATTTTCAAGTATATTCAAGATGCAGACAGCACATTTTATGTTGCTACAGTTTTTATGTAATGCAGACTTAAATATTTACCTGTAATTTATTTCGTTGTTTTTATTGAGGAGAAAAGCCTGTAGAATATGCTAATTTGGTGTAGATATATCGACCTGATGTTTTTTTTATGGCGAATACTCTTTTCTCCGATTTGCACTCATTTACAATGGCCATGTGATGTCAGACATTCTCAAAGCAGCCTAAGATGCAAGGCGCACGTTGTTGGGTAATATGGGCATAGGTGATCTATGCTATTGTTAGTAATACCCTGCCAAAAATATAATTTAAGGAGTGAAACATAAAAAAAAAAACTATCACATGTGATACATTGTGTAGGATAATAAAGTGTGCAAAATTAATATGGGCCCATAGATGTTAAGCATCAGCACTGCTAAATGTGCTCATATTAAAATTTATCTTGCCCATATTAAACTTCTGCATTTATAGTTGAATTTAGTATAATTTGATATGGGCATTGTAGTGCTCATATTTTCAGAATGAAGTGCCCATAAAACCCCACTATGGTTTAATATGGGCACTTTTAAATTTTTTTTCTAAGCCATACTATTTCAAAACTATAATAACTTATAATAATCCCATTCTGATATTCTTAGATATGCAAATTATATGCTCAAGATTTATAAAATCAAGCAAACAGAATTATGCATTTAATTCCATATTAACTTTCATCACAGCATTAGCGAAACAAAATTATGCGCATATTACCCAACTTTACCCTATATAACCAGAAGCTGAGATACGCAATTTAGCTGTGAAAACGGTATCGAAGATATTACTTTTTTAAATGCGTCTGAGTCAGCACTGATATTAATAGATAGCAGGTTCAATTGCTATTGGGCGTATTAATTTAGACACAGTAAAGAGCCAGTCTGGCGTAGTGTTACCAAATTGGTATCGTGCAAACTGGGTTAACTTAGGAGGAAGTGTTCAGCTTTACTTTAATGGAATGAGTCAATAACAACCATACTATATAGTTTCGATTTGAAGAACTGGACTACAAGTATCTGCTGTGTCTAATTCTCTTAGATTGAAGGTATGTACATGATTGAAAGAAACTCGTAATGGTGGACTCGTTTATTCAGGTCAAATGCAGTGCATGTGCTATTTATAGCACCATGTAGGCCACAAACAATAAAGGCCACACAAAAAGGCCACGTGAATATGACTGTGGCACTGTGGTTCTGTATATATAGACTATGTACTTATTAGGCATGATGACATGAATTATAAAGAATGCATTATTAGCTTCAGTAATGGCTCATAATAATCCATCCCCGAAGTCATTTCTGATGTCATTTCTGATGTCATTTGAGCACTTCCATCTTAGGAGTCAATGGAAACCGAACTACATTCAGGGGCATCGACTTCTTTTAACGGGTGGGGGGGGGGGGGAGGGGGGGGGGGTGGGAGGATGCAGTCATACTTTGTCATCTGGGTGTAGACATAAAAATAATACAGTCAATTTTCTATTCAATATGTGCAGCAGTTTAGACATGTCTGTAATGGCTAGAAATTTTAGATTTGTTTGTTATAAGTATGGTATAAAGCCACGTGATGTGATTAATTGTAGTCCAAGCTGTATTAGTAAACTTGTAAAAGAGAGTTACTACAAAACTGTTGTAGAGAGTGACCAATTAATTAGTTTTCAAATCATGGAGTTAATTCATATCAGGGATTCAGGGATGAGTTGTGTGAAGACTTTAGTCTGAGTAAAAAAGATATCTGTGATATAATAGAACATTTAGCCACAAATTGATTATCTGGGGTTTTTGCTACCCTCTTTTTTTTTTGGTGCGAATCATTGTTTTTAAATATTTTGTTTTTGTTATTAATCTTGAATTTATACTGTATATTTTATACGAATAAAGCTTATAATAATAATAATTGATGCCAGACTATTTTTGTAGATACACTCCTACTGACATGTGATATGAGGTGTAAAACTGTTTATCAAAGCACAATGTTCCAAAACAAAAGTGTGCAGTAAAAAGTTAATTTTCATTTGCAAATTTCAGGAGGGGGGGGGGGGGACTTGATTACATTGATCTTCTACTCCGCCCCCCACTTCCCCCCTTCCCAAAAAGTTGGGGGTAACTCTGTTTTAGAAGCGATATATCTTAGACAGCTAGACAGTGTATTGGTGGCTATTATGGGGACGCTATCTTAGATTTCACCTTATAATAACCATTGAAACAATCACGGCTTTCAAATTGTAAACCAAAATGCTATATAAGACACCTATATGTAATGAATTAACCTTTTCAGTCGCAGCTACTTGAAAAATCCTCCAAACTAGGACCACTACAACCAGAACAGAATGGCCAGGGTCTTACAAGATTGTGTCTACCAGATGCTGCGGGAGGACGAATTGACGGATGTCACTTTGACCATCCAAGATCAAGACTTCAAGTGTCACAAAGTTATCATAGCATCCCGCGGAGGCCTTTTGAAAGAATTAGTGAAACAAAACAAGCAGAAAATTGAAATCCATGAAGTCACTCCAAAAGTATTTCAAACGATTTTAAGGTTTGATAATTTTACTACATGACAATAAAATCCATCCGTTAGCCCAGATAGCCAGTAAACAAGCTTATAGGTGAAGCCAGTTCCTTCTCTCCAGTTCCTTCTCTCCAGTTCCTTCCCTCCAGTTCCTTTCCCCCAGTTCCTTCTCCCCAGTTCCTTCTCCCCAGTTCCTTCTCCTCAGTTCCTTCTCCTCAGTTCCTTCTGCAGTGTTCAAAGTTCCTCGAGATGGTGAACTCAGTGCCTTGTCGGTTCCTTCTGAGTTCCCTGAGAGATAGTGAATCCAGTTCCTTCTATTAGTTCTTCTCAGTTCCTTTACAGTTCTTCAAGAAAGTGATTTTGCAGGGAGGGGTGCATGTATTTGGACAAATATGACCCATTTCGGAGCTGATCCTTTGAACTCATTTTCAAGGAACTTTCAAGGTATTCTAAAAAAAAGGAACTAGACCTTACCAAGAATAAAGCAGACATTTACCTCACATTTCTACATATGATAATAGGAAGTCATTTCACAAGATTTTGAAAGAATTTGACCCAGTTTCATATATCAATATCAGCTTATTATTTCGGTGTTAAAGTCAAATTCCTCCATAGTTTCTCGACAGTTCCTTGTAAAGAGGTCAAACAGTCAGCACTGAAACTGGGTCAGACTGGATCAAAATTATGCGGAACGATTACTGCTAACATATCAAGTGAAATTAGGTCAATATCTGCCTTATTCTAGGTCATAATGTTGAGTTCCAGAAACAGAAGGAACTATAAGGAGGAACTATGTAAGAACTGGGGTGGAGCAACTGGCTTCACCTGAACTATATATATATATGTTATTCCTCTTTTTTTGAAAGGAAGATTTAAAAAAAAACGACTAACTGCTGAAGTTTTACAAAACAAATTATAAATAAATTAACTGCATTTGGACATATGCAATTGTTTTTAATTTCTTTCATAACTTCATAATTTTTCACCTGATTCTCAAATTTGAAGTTTCACAGATAGCTATAACTGCTGTCAGTTTACATCCATGACTGTCATTGATTGAAATAATGGTTTTTAGCAATGCAGTTACGTCTAGAGTAAACATCATACACTGTTTCCATGGAAACCATTAGAACTAGGTATCTAAACCATTATGAGAGATATTATTTTACCAAGAACATTAAGTCTACAAATTATTAATGTATTTCCTAATATTTCACCTTTCACCCCATGGTGGAATGGCTCTTAAGTGAATATTCTTTTGGTATGAGGCATCTAGTAGAAAACTTGTGCTAAGCCACTGAGAATGTTTCACTGACTTCAATAAAATTCTCAATTTTCAATCTGAAGGCATTACTTTAGTTCTTTAGAAATTGTATCGAAGAACTGTCCAAATGGAGGATGTTTGTTAGCCACGATGCCCAATTTTCACTCTTTTATTTCTTATCCAGTGTTATCCCCAATCTATTCTATTTTCTTATTTTCAGGTATATTTACAGAGATGATTGCCACATAAGCAGTTCTAATATATTTGAGATCCTGCATGCTGCCATCTTCTTTAAATTACCAGATTTAGAGAAGTGTTGTGTAGAAAAACTTCAATGTCGATTAACTCAGGAAAATATTGGATATTTTACATATCAAGCACTGCTCTTCAATTCGAGACACCTACAAAAAGCTTGTCGAAAACATTTTGGAGCACATACTTCCAGAATTTTGAATGACAGCAATTTTCTCACCATTTCATACGAGGCTTTGCTATATCTTTCTGGCAGCAAGACTATCAACTGCGCGCAGGTGGAAATCTTTCGAACTTGCATATCATGGGCAAAGCATAAATGCAAACAAACAGGTAGAAAACCAACAGGTACAAACCTGCGAGCTGTTTTGGCAGAAATCTTGGATAATTTCAGCTTTCATAAAATGAGCAGGGACGACTTTTACTACCAAGTTGTTGCAATGGATATACTAACAGATGAAGAAATTGGTTGCACTTTTAGAAAGATGGCAAAGGATGAGTTAAAGCCACCACTCCAAAAAAAGATGAAAAAGGGTGATGATGACGATATCCAGAACAAGGTAACGTAAAATTTACCGGTTAGATAATGAGCTTGTCATTAAGAATGATTGCCCTTCACACAGCTGTTGTGACCTCCAGGATGGTTGTATTTACTGTAAACTTAAGCGCAGTCATTTTCCCAAAGCAAGCCAGCTATCTTCGCATAGCTATGCTACGCTGCCTTGCTATAAATGGGCTTAATTTTTTGGTTTATGCATACCCAGTTTGATTGGTCCCGACGATCTGCAAAGAGCCAAATCAGCGCCATTGTTTACGAAATGTTTCTATATTTAGTGCAGCAACGTGGCCTGCAGTGACGGTTGAGCGTTTTGGAATGCCAGTGCGTCGCTTGCATTTGCTGACCTACTTAGTCACGCGCATACTCCGCTAGAGGGCGACGGCGAAAAAAAAACCATGACATTGCCGTGAGATCTAGCAAGTCCGCTCGGAACCGGGCGGAGATAGGCATTGCTTTGGGAAGATGGAGTGGAGTATGCTGTTATGTGTGTTGTAAGCTACAAGCTGTTGTTGTAATTTTCACCATAAGTTGTAGTAATGTTATCATCAAAATCAGTCATTGTTATTCTGCAGCTAATCTGAAGAGCTTTAATTGTGATTAAAGGACTATTTTTTAAATTAAGTTGTACAAAATCATAATAAGCTGATTATACCAAAATAAATCAACATGTAAAATCATTCATATTATCTGTATATATGTAATGCGTAAATATGTTTTGACAATGAATATTATGTTATTATGCGAGACTTAATTTCTTAAATATAAATAGTGTTTTATTTTTCTGGTTCATTTATTTATCTTCAACAGGATTATGGTCTGAAACCAGGAATTTCAGCTGAGAGAAGGAAGCACAGTTCAAGGCCACCACCCTCCTCCTCCTCTTCCTCCTCCTATTCCTCCACCTCTCCCTCCTCCTCTCCCTCTTCTGCCTCCTCGTCCTCGTCATCCTATCACTACTGTATAGGTAGGGGTAGACCCCTGACTTCATGCCCCACTGCACATGCCCTCAGGGTGCGAAAATTACGTAACTCATTAAGGAAGGTGTGAAAAGTTACGTAACTCATTAAGGAAGGTGTGAAAAGTTACGTAATTCGTTAAGGAAGGTGCGAAAAGTTACGTAACTCGTTAAGGAAGGTGCGAAAAGTTACGTAACTCGTTAAGGAAGGTGTGAAAGTTACGTAACTCGTTAAGGAAGGTGCGAAAAGATACGTAACTCGTTAAGGAAGGTGCGAAAAATTACGTAACTCGTTAAGGAAGGTGCGAAAAATTACGTAACTCGTTAATGACCAATAAGTATTTTCTTTTATTTCGTTAATGACGTGATTATTACTCGTTAATGAGTGTAACGAAGTTAATTACATAACTCGTTAACGAGCGTAATTATTTCCCTTTGATGAAAATAATAACTCGTTAATGAGGTGATTATTACTCGTTAATGATCGTAATGACTTTCTTTAATTACATAACTCGTTGATGATCATAATTATTTTCTGTAGACATGATGAGTACATCCTTAGTTATGATAATTATTTTCTGTAGACATGATAATTATTTTCTGTAGACATCATGAAATGAATTTAGTGAAAATCTGTAAGGATGCAGGATCAGCTGCCTTCATGACCTGCATGGAGGGTTCCGCGTCAACGCACATGCATGACCATCTGCCAGAGCCTTAGGGTATATTCAATACCCAGTTAGCTACAAGAGAGCATGACACACATGGCTAAAATAACTGACTATTACATAACAACTAACTATATATGTAGCACAACCCCACACTCTTTGACATTAGAAGTATGTTCTTCCTATTGGCACTGGCTGACCAGATTCTTGCAGATATGAGAAGATCAAGAAAATGCCAATTCTGTAATATGTTAGAAGCAAGATTCGCATACTCCTGTTGCTATACACAGGGTAATAAACATATGAAGACATGTTACCCCTGTCTTCGGAGAACAGCCATTCGAGACATCACCTTTTCAACACTTCGACTTATCCCCGAACCTGTAAAACAGGTATGCTGTCCCTCATGCAAAACAAAGAATATACGATTCGTCAATTCTTCAGGACATATACTGAACATCCGCAGCGTTTTACAAGTCAGCCAGATAACTGAGGCAGCCTGCGCCGCAAGAGTATACTTCCAGGAAGCCATGACTAGATTCAGCGTAGATGAACTCAGAACAAAACATGAACTGCTTACAAGAGTTATGACACCATTAATCGAAATTCTACATTTTACAGACGATACATTGCTGTCATTATCTAATCTATGATGTACCCATAGACATGAAAATAAAACATTTCAAAACTGATATACATGTGTTCTTACTTTTAAACTCTACTAGATTTATCTATAAGCCATGAACAATTACCATAAAATCAAAAACAAAACCTGTGTACCATATATAAATTTTTATTAATCTAAAAAATCAAAAAAACTACAAACAACTTTTACTCAAGGATATATAAAATTACAAAAAACTAAAAGTCAGGGTTCCAAGAGATATCTGTAAAATAAAAACAAATCCTTAATTTTTCACATCATGATACAGTCAGTAAAAACAGAAAAAGGTAAATTTAATGAAAATACACACCTAGTAGCACTGCCTTATACGTTCCTGTGCATTTAGGAAGGCTTGACGTCTCTGGCGCACCTCTGGAATAGAACGATCTGAAAATGATCCTGTTATGTATAACGCTTTGTCATATCAATGTTATAAGCCTTTTCAGCTAAGTTAGAATTTAACTCTGCAAAATTTACATGAAAATACCCTCCCCATGTTATATCAAAGCTATTAGGCTTTTCAGTCAAGCTAGAATTTAACTCTGCAAAATTTACATGAAAATGGGCCCCCCTCCATGTAGATAATGTGTTGTTATATATCAAAGTTATTATGTTTTTTTCAGACAAGTAAGAATTTAACTCTGCAAAATTTACTTACCACTGTTATCACTGCCCTGGCTGGAAGTGTCCCAATTCTCATGACGAAAGTTGAACAAGACTATAAACAGAAATATTACCAGGTTGATATAACTACCTCATTTGTCAGTACTTAATGTAACATATAGAAACGTTGTACTATTTACCTTCTTCATCAGACTCATCATGAGGGACAACAGCCGGTTCATTTAATCTCTGGCGTAACATTTCCAATTCCAGAGTCTCTCTTTCGCGGACATCATGCTGGACCATCTCCACGTAGCGATTTCTCTTTACAATCACTGCAAATGATGTAACAGATCAAATATATAAATTTTACATACGAAATCGTAAAGCTATCTAAGATTCTCTACTAAGTCAGTATTGATACTCACCCTTGATGCAGAACACTACCCCAACTAACACTATCACGGTTGAGCCGACAGACAGAGGAATCACCAGCTTCCAGAATGGAGGAGTTCTTCTTGTCATCCTGATAATGGTCACAGGCGTCGTCCTATCGGCGGGGGGGTCAGTGGTAGGCGCTTCACTATCGATGAAGGGTGTTTCCGTGGAGGATGAGTCGGCTATTGGGGTGTCGGTGGTGGTAGACGCTTCATTATCAGGTCGGGGGGGCAAGGTAGAGGGGCTATCCATATCCGGCCCAATCGAGGTCATGGTCGATGATCCATCCGAGGCCATTGTCGATGGGGCAGTCGAGGCCATGGTCGATGATCCATCCGAGGCCATTGTCGATGAACTTAGAGGGAAGGTCTCCGTTCGCCCGGACTGAAACACAACCCTCAAAGAGACATCCATCTCAGACAACTGATGCATGACCTCTTCCTCATAATGCGTAAAAAATCTGAAATAAAAAAAATGTGTAAACTTAACTATCATAATTTGCCTTTTCTGTTTTTACCGACTATATCATGATGTGAACTATATATAAGCCTGGATAGTCTTTATCCTTCTGAGAGATATTTCACTAGCTAGACAGTTCTTAAACAACTTCTCTGTTGACTGCCTTATACTATCTTGACATATAATTACAATGCATCTTAATGACACCAATTAATACATCATAAATAGGTATGATGGCGGTACCATGACTCTGAACATCCAGATAAATATCTCGAGAGCAATTATCAAATGCATAGGGGTGTACATGTATATATATATATATATATGTATTAAGTTGAGTCTCACAATCATTTTAGCAAGAACGACACACCTATAGGTAAGTCATATGAATATTACAATCCTTTAATTTAAGTTTACTACCAGTTAAAGTCTTACCTAATTTCACTAATGCTGTCAAGGTCAAGATAGTGTATGTCCTCGACATCGTCCTCGCCGCAGATTAACACGTCAGGAGCTTCGCGACGACACCCTAATACTAGCGATAAGACAGCCAGTCTCAACAGTAGCGCAATCATTGTAAATCCGATGGTAATTCCGAAATTAAGTGCAAGTTAGGTAGCAGTCTAAAGTGATATGACTTCTCCCTAATTATTTCATATATATATAGCTGAATCGTATTGGCTATACTAGTGTCATCAAATGTATTACTTATATCGGATACCTTTTATTTTGGTAGCCATGACAAATATTAACCCTTTTTAGAATGTCAGGATCTATTCAGTAATATCACCTGCGTTATATTAGGTGTCTATCGTTTGAACAGTGCGCGATTATGTAACACAGGCAGTTATACCAGGGCCTCAAAGGCAGGGTACGATGGCCAAGTGTCAACCCCCCAGGCATATCTTAAACCAGCTGCTAAACCCATACAGGCATTTATGACTGTCTTACACAATCTTTTTCATGATAAATCTATTTGAGCATACTGAATGACGCCTCTGTATTCAAAAAGCACATTGCCAATAAACTCACTAGTTTATAGAGTCTGGTTTACTCAGTGATATATAAATAAAAATATAGACAAATATGAGATATTAGAATTTATTATTACAATCAACATTGAGAATGGTATACAGAACCATCAATACATTTAAAAAACAGTCTAATTTACATATATTTATAGATAAGTGTCATTTACAGCCCATATTGAAAGTTCATGATTAACGTCGAGCATTGGCGTGCTGGCGACCTCGCCGGTACTCTACATTCAGAATCTGTGTCAGTGGTAGAAGGACCTCGTCTGTCAATCGTCTTCTCTGTTGAGCCAGTTGAAAGTTGTGATGACTTCTCAGATTCTCCCGTGTAGTTGCTATCTCTCCCATGAAATAATCTTTGGTAACTTTGATGATCGAAATGGACTGTCCCAGATTGATGAAATCTTCAACCAAGTATTCTCCCCAGCCTGTATGATCATATATTAGCTCGTAATTCTGACGACAGAAGGGGCATGGTAGTTTGTAGTTCTGATCCAGATCGATCGGTAGATCTTCAACAACTTCCTTCATGAGTTTACGCATGACCATCGATTCAATACAGTCCCTACACATCTTCATCAGTTCATCCCTGAAACAGCATTTGAAGCTATGAGTTGATGGCGTATGACAGCAGATATGGCAGGGGTTCTCGTCAGCGTTTAACAATGTAGTAGCCATTTTAAGCAACGTGTGTCTATGTCTGTAGCTTTAATAAAACTGACCGTTAACCATAAGAATGGTCTCCAATGCGTCCCTTCAGGCTAAATTCACACTTTTTGCCAATATACTACCAATCAGCTCTAGGTTGCAGATTAAACCTTAAATTTAAGTCAGCCCTCCTTTTAACAGCATTCAGCAGTCATTCTGATCCCTGACTTTGTAGCATCAGTTTTAAAATATTTTAAAAATGGAGATAACTGAGGCAGCTTATACTCATATCATTACCAGACACATGAATGGATATGAGAATGCTAGATGGGATTCCCAGTTTATGTATAAATTAACTAAAGATCAGATTTTTTCTATCTGTCTCCGTCTAACCAAGGATCATCTAGACCCTCTTTATAAGGGGGGTGAAAACCGCAACTATTTCTACAATATGAATCAAGTCATAGGCTGGGCGACGGGGTTCCAGGAAACAACACATGTACGAGTTAGTATGACGGGGCGCTTCATCAACAGCGTATACCCAATTACTATTTATGAAGACAAACTGGCGGTTCTGAGGGCTCGAGGAGTAGCGTAGGTCAGTAAATCTATATATATTATATATGATACAAAATTAATGTGTCTATATATCTAACACTCCATACTTAAATTCTCCATTTCTTCTTATAGAGTACTGGACCAGGACCGACGATGAGCTGTAAAAACTGATATATATTATTTTAACCTTCTCAATTTTGTAAATATATATTTGAAACCCCTCACACTGTAAAATGTTACTATATATATATATTTATATATAAAATATTTAAAACTTGAAAATGTCTTTTCTCATACTTACTAGAGAAAATTATCAGGATTTAACAAGTGTCTCTAGATAGTGCCAACTTTTATCTATGACGACTTATTAATGTTATACCTTATATCTAAATAATTTAAGTAATTTCGTTAAGATGGCGTTGTACACCAGGTTTCAAGCGGTCTTCGGCGTGCGCTTTTGAAAAATACCGCTTACTAGGTCGAACGAAATATCTGGTGTAGAGACAGTTATCAGGATTTAACGTGTGTCTCTAGATAGTACCAACTTTTATCTATGGCGACTTATTAATGTTATACCTTATATCTAAATAATTTAAGTAATTTCGTTAAGATGGCGTTGTACACCAGGTTTCAAGCTGTCTTCGGCGTGCGCTTTGAAAAATACCGCTTACTAGGTCGAACGAAATATCTGGTATAGAGACAGTTATCAGGATTTAACGTGCGTCTCTAGATAGTACCGTCGTTTATCTATAACTACCTATTTAATTTATACCTTATATCTAAATAATTTAATTAATTTCGTTAAGACGGCGTTTTACCTCAGTTTTCAGCCTAAAGGTGACTTCGACATGTGCTTTAAGGACACTTGCTGTAGGTAACTCTTTATATTAGAGTATAACAGTCTTGAAATTTCATTTTAATTTGTTGTAGATGGTGAACCGGTGCAGAGTATTTCAGAATTACCGCTAGGACATGTTGGTAACCTGATAGAGTTGATAGATTTATTTTTACAATACGTCTCAATTGAATTTGAATCTTTCCTTTAAAGGTATAATATATATATATATATATATATATATATATAATCCACAAAGATACAAAGCTTAACAAGTGCACGAAACCATCATTTCCGGCCCAGCGACAGTTATTTGAACGAGGCTAACAGAGGTAAAGTTAAACCATGCGTAATGAATGTTTTTATGATCTTTTAGTCCTGAACTAACCTTATATTTTCTGTAGAAAGGACTTGTCTTCATCACTATCTTTATAGAACCGTTACAGACGTAATTGAAAGTTGGAGCCTCTACAGGACTGCATATGAAACAGGTAATTCGAATACGAATGTAGTGTAATTTTTGCTTCCATTGGCTCTGTTTTTAGACATGACAAAGACAATTTTTCAAATTGAAATGATTTATTTAGTAACATGATACATATATATATATATATATATTTAAAGGAAAGATAAAATATTATCAATCAGTATAAGGCCCAGCTGCTCAAATTCATAATGTCTCATGTAAAGACTCTTGATGAAGGTTTCATTATTCTGCGTAGACAGCATCTTAAAATCATACGGTCTCAGGTTAAGTCCCTCGGTGAAAGTTTTGTCATTTATACATGCTGGTATCCTTCTCAGACTAAAACCGATCCATCCATCGTCAACTGATACTGTTATTTTTCCATTGATGTCAAAAAATCTCTGTTCCTTATCCGTCAAAGCCTGTGAAACATCATCTAGTAGTTGTATTAAATCATAGGTATCCATGACAGTCAGCCGTATGTGTACAGGCATAGGATATTGGGCTCTGAGCGTTAGCATTTCTCGTCCTTGACGATATGTGAAAGATACGCGCTTATAGGCTCCGAATGCATGCGTGAATATGATGTTAGATGCCATGATGCTGAATAACCACAATCTGTTTCTGCTCTCCTTATATACAGACTGGTGCTTTAAAAGAGACTGTTCATTGGTAGCTATTAATAGAGATGTTATATAATATCAAGGCGGCCCTATTTTCTTCACGCATGAAATCTTGCCTCCAGCTACCAAATGAGCTCTATAAGATATACTATATTCTTTTCTAAATTAAAAGAGCCAGACCTTACAGTCTATATCCTTTTGAGACAGGACAAAGACAAATTTTCAGTTTGAAATTTTTATTTGTAGACATACATTAAACGAAATATGTGATATAGCGGATCAACATATCAACAAACTGATCAAATTCATAATGGTTCATTGAGTTCTATAAGATATACTATATTCTTTTCTAAATTAAAAGAGTCAGACCTTACAGTCTATATCCTTTTGAGACATGACAAAGACAAATTTTCAGTTTGAAATTTTTATTTGTAGGCATACATTAAACGAAATATGTGATATAGCGGTTCAACATATCAACAAACTGATCAAATTCATAATGTTTCATATAGACGCCTCTGGTGGTGAAAACCTTTACTGTCTGGTTAGGAGGTGTCCATCTCAGGCGAATGTCGACATCTCCTCGGATTACTGATAGTCCAATATTCTCTCCGATGTCAAAAAATCTCTCTTCGCCTGTCGCCGAGGCTTCTGAAATTTGTGGTATCAGTTGTAGTAACATCTTGACATCTCCAGTAGATAGGCTTATGTATTTTTTTGCAGGGTAGGATCCGTCCTGTATTCTGAGATTTAGCCTTCTTTGCCCATGATATTCGGTGAAAGCCGCTTGGCAGGATTGACCAAAATTATGCTTGAAGATGGTTGTCTGGGCCATGATGTTGAATAGTCTCAAACTGTTTTGATCTTCTTATATACATGTGAGATAGTCTAAATAGACTGTTGATTGGCGGGTATTTATAGAAAGTTTACATAATATCGACATGGCAGAACATGACTTAATGTGTCAGCCATCTGGGTCTTTTGACAGGTAGCCCTGGGGGTATTAGAGTCATGAGTGACAAGGGGGTGTTGATTCGCTTCAGTGCTTCTAAGAACTCAGCCCAACCCTCAGTTTTCCTTATTGTACCATTAATGGCAGATCTAAGTAAGTCAATAATATTTGAACCCTTAATCAGTTTGCCGTCTATAGTGACTAGCCCGTTTGATGACCATGTTATTTCAGGATCATGTCTTCTAATGTAAGTGGCAAGTCTCAATGCCCTTTCTTTAGAAGCTTTGGGGAATGCATCCGCTATGAATGAATCGTCAGCTTCCTCCGTTTGTTCAAATATTACATCAGTCTTTTCAGTCGGTTCAGAGGGTATGTCTTTTTTTTGCTTATTCTTAAGTCTGTGATATGTCGACTCGGGGATTAGAAAATGCTTCATTATTCCAAGAGCTCCAGCTGAGGTAAAACAGCTTTAATAATACGAGGCCAAACTGATCTAAGCTTTAGACAGAGTAGCTTGCGTCCTCTCTCTGTACTATCTGCAAACTTAATGAGTTTGTTTTTAAACCTGCCTAGATCTTTATAGATCTGTTTGCTGACAATTAACTCCCCCTCGACAATATTTCTGGCTAGCTGTCTAAGTAATTCTATCTGACTCTTACTCATTGTATTCAGTAAGGCATCTTTCTGCTTACTCTCGGCTATAGATAACAGTTTGATAAAGGGCATGTTCCTTTTTAACGCTGTCATAATGACAAATGAAGCTTTTTCAATATTACTCTGCCTTATAAACCGCTGTAGGACCATCGTCAGGAAAAATGTCTGACCGTAATCTTAAATTCTTATCTGTCTTAGTATGTAAGTCGATAACGAAATATGAGTAAGGTGTTACAGTGGCTGCTAGGTAAGCCTGAAGCATCTGACGATACCCTAACTGTCGACCTAGGGCCGTAATCTGGCCCTTGTCTCTGTTGTTAGCCATTATGACAAAAGTATGTGTGTTTAAATTTAAAGTTCTTGAATGTTTTGACTTTAAAAACAGATTATGAGTCAACAGTATGACTGAGCAGTTATTATGATGTGTCCCTATTGTGAAAAGTTTTAGAATAGCATCGGTATTCATGGCATCAATCATTAGATCGTCAAATACGATGAGTGAGTGTCCCTTACTTATAGTCTGAAAGGCTTCCAAATCATCTTTGCCTGGCATACCATAGTGAAATGATACATTATCCATTTCTGATTCTAGTGTACTAAACATTGACTGCCAGGTGCTGTTGTAACAGTATAGAATTTTTTCGGGGGTTTCTCGAAACATGTCGTGTTTCAATAAACGATAAACAAATGTCGATTTCCCTCCTTGGCTAGGTGATGATATTATTATATTGCATGGCGTGTTTAAAAGTGTAAGAACCTTGTCTTCAGACATATTCTCCCATGAAATAGGGGTGTTATTGGCTGCTACAAATGATAGATCTAAAGTATCCGGTCTCTCCATTGTAAATGATATCTGGTTGAGATGTCAGTTATTTAACTGTAACGTTTCGGGTGTTTGTTATCTCCATAATGGCGGGGGTTTCGGCATGAATCATTAATACTACGGGCTCGGTCAGGGCTTTCTTGAAATTTAATGACAGTCTGACATGTCCATGGTCAGGGGCATAAGATGTACCGTAAGCGGGTTTTATATTGAAGGCATACATACTGTAACTGTGGGCAAAATCATACAATGTAATATCATTGCCGAAATCATTACCCAGCTCTCTAAATGTCTCGTAGAGACTGAGATAACTAGAAGAGACTCCATTCCCCTGATTATGGTCAAAGGTAGGCGTAAAGGTGTTGATAGTGTCGTTATTTACTGAAAGAGATATTCTTTGCAGGTCATATGGCTTAAAATTGAAAGGGTTTAGTTTTAAATCCCCGTTGTAAGCCTTAGCAGGTATGAGAGTGACAAGGATTCTAGAGGGTAATCTGTTGGGGAAAAGGTTATCTAGAGTTCCTGAGGTAAAACCTGTGTTTATATTTTCTACTCTAATTTCCCTTTGAGTATAGCAGTAGATCGCCGGCCTAGTTTCTAAAGACTTGCTGATAGCAAACTGGGTATGGGGTTCAAGCTGAATCATATGAGCTTTGAACATTACCTCTTCCAGATGAATTTTATATGACCCTGTAGGTTCAAGGTTCATAAGGACAAAATCGTTGGAGGTTCTATCCAGTTTTATAGTTAGTCTGGTATTGTTTAGTAGATATCTGTTTTGCATAAAAATATCCTCGTACAGAGGACCTTGAAATTCAACAAGGTTGGATTTTTGAAAGAGGTCCCTTCTTACATTAGATCCTTTATTCTGGTCAATGAGGTCAATCTCTTGGGAATCGTCCTTTACATAGCCCTGAGTTCTCAGTTGAGAGTTTTTAGCTTCCTTGCCATAGGACAGTAAAGTGCTAAACATGGCTTTATAGGGGTAGTTGTTAGACGAGCTAATTTCTTTCCCCTCGAGTGAAACTGTGATTTTTTCAAATAAAGAGTGTAAGGTGTTGTTTATAGGGGCTACTTTCTTATTTGCCGCTAGGGATCCGTTGTCCTGCTTAACAATCCTCATTTTTACGTACAGCTGGCTATTGTAGAGATCCAAAAAATGTTTTTGCTCATTGATGTCGAATAGGATAGGACCATCGTCTGTCAGTTGGTTGACTGGTCGATAATCCATATAATACTGCCTGTCTACATTTTTTTGAAGTACAGGTGGTGAGAAAAGATCGAGTTGAGGGAGGCTGGTGGTTTTAAGATCCATTATTTATTCTTGCGATGTTGACCCTTTGGTTTCTTCTTACTGTATGACGGTTTTCGGGGTTTGGACTTAGGTTTATTTGATGAAGTCTTTCTTCTCTTGGCCAGGCGTTTGGATGGCGCCTTCCTCTTACGTTTAACGGTGACCATCTCTTCTTTGGTCTGGTCAAAAGCTTTTTTTATATCTGATGTCAATTCGATCTTGACCGCCGAATGATCTTTATGACGAACAGGTGTCTCTATAATGTACTGAGGATTACCTGCCCCCGAATAACGTCTTAGACCATCATTTACAAAGGGTGTGGGTCTATTTTCTTGAGTAGAAAAGTATGTTTCCATAATGACGACTTTATGAGGAATGATTAGAAGGTAGGCTGTGAGGGTTTATATACAAAGTGTAATGTGACGTATGTACTTCCCTCATACGCCTCAAGTTTTTGTTCAGTAGTAGCGTTTAACATGTAAATATGTATACTGTCTATAAAGTGCTGCGTAACTGCTACGTAGTAGGGGGTCAGGTTCTTTTCTTTATTGTTTATGTATCTTAATATATTTAACTGTTTTTGACCTACAATTGTAGAGTTACAAATGTTACTGCATATGTATAGATGAGGGGGTACAGTAGAGTTGTATTGGCATAGAGCAACTTTCCAACCTTCCTCCAGTCTTAAAGGTCTGTTTAGTCTGACTTTGAAATTAGTGGATGTATTTTCAAAAATTTCTGAGCTATGGTTACTATTGAGTATAATGTAAAAGTCATTCATATTTTCTAATTTCTGAAACTTTAATCCAAGAGTCAAATTTCTTACTGTAACCTAACCAACGGACTAGCGCTTCTCTCTTCCCTTGTCTAATGCGATATCTGAGAATTTTCTCAACCTTATATAGATCATCATCGGTTACAGAGGCCCTCTGCATTTCTGGCTCATAGAAACTACCGTCGACAGGCTCCTTGTTTAAATCAATTACTATATAACGAGGAGGGTGGGAAGCGGTCCTTTTGTCGATAATGAAAATTTCCTCTGTCCATTTTCTGTCAAAGCCTTTCTCAAACTGTACCCTGGCCAACGATAATCTTACTTTATCCCCAACGTTAAATTTATATACAATAGTTGTTCTTTCTCTTTTAAGTTCTATGGGTAAATATATCTTTTCGTAAAGCTCTTGCTGATTGTTAACTGTAACTTGCGAGGGTGACATTCCTATGGAAGAATGTATGGTATTATTATAACTAGATACAATCTCTTGGAGATGATCGATATATTTATGAGTTTGATGCTTTGTAAAGAATTTGTATATTCGTGATTTGATGGTTCTGATAACTCGTTCGGCATAGTTTGCATGGTAAACATTGTAAGCTAGAACATGATTTATGTTTTTAGTTTTCAAGTATTCTTGGACTACTTTAGCTGTGTATTCTTTACCCTGATCGCTTCTTAACTCTTTTACTTTAAGGCCATCTTTGAAAATTTTTTTCATGACTTTAACCATCTCTTCCCCCGTTTTACTCCTCATGGGTTCAATTCTTAGATATCTTGAAAATATATCGATGAATACTGCCAGGTATTTTACTCTATCGTTACTCTTGCTGAATTTCTGAACATCCATTAAATCAGTGTCCATAATCTCATTCATTTCCCCTACTATAATTGATTCTCGTTTAAACTTTAATGTAGGTCGTTTGTGTATCAAGTATGTGTACTGTTCTGATAACCATTTCTTTACATCTTTCAATTTGATCTTATGAGGGTTACCATCAGCTTTTATACTCTGCCAAAGTTTGATTACCCCCGAGTAACTACCTGGTTTTCTAGTATTATAGTAAATGGATTTTAAATAATTATCCATTATTGGGTAATACTCTTCTGTCTTTTATCGTAGGATTCGGGAGAAGAAATCCTATACTACTGCTTAAAAGTCCTACCCAGAGCTCGCTCAGGGGGTGACTGATTGATAGATTGACGATACATGCTATTATTACTACATAGAGTATGATAATTTGACTAAAAAATACGACTTCATTCTTGGGGATTTTAACCCCCAAGACTTGCCAGTTCTCGTTGTGCATTGACTGAGTCTCCATGACAAACTAAATATGTATTTGCTTGACACTTTTATTTATAGCAGAGGAATTCACGCAATGTCTACACTAGAACTAAACTATAATCGCGGATCTTAACTTAACATGAATGGTTGTGTGTACATGTGGTATAACCATACAATACATAGATTACATCTATATACAATACATAAATTACATCTATATAGCTACATACTAACAAAACTTCTTTTTTTGACATATAAAATATATCTAATAACCATATGGTAATGTTTCGTAACCATCTAGTAATACCCTTTTGGTATAAACTAACTTTACAGTCTTGTAGGCTGCCTTGTTGAAAACTCGTCCATGTACTTTGTCTCTAACAAACATATTGTATGTAGGTAGTCTTATAACTTTCCCCTGGGTTACGACTTGATGAATGTTTTCAAAGGTGACGATTTGACGGTTGACAGGGTTCATGATGATACCTTTGAATTTGACTGTCTCTGTGAGATCGCTAAGCCTGTAGCTGTAGGACTTTGGTCCTGAAGAAATGAACTCTGTTATGTATTGACCTGACGGTAGCTCGTCAGTCAGTTGACCGAGAAAGTCACCTAGTGGTGGCATATCTTGACCTTCTCGGGCTGTGAAGATGATAGAGTCGGTGTCCATATAGAGAATCCGTCGTCCTAGTTGGTCTATGAGGCTGTAGAGTTTTAGTCTTGCCCAGCATGTGGTGAATGAAGCGACGATATCATTAGTCTTGATATTGTCAGGTTCAAAATTTTCTCTACTTTTGGTTTCTACCAGTAGACAGTTCTCGTTGACCATGTAGATCATCATGATTTCAACCGATGTGTCATTAGCTAGTTGTTTGAATTTAGAGGGTTCTGTGATGTATTGACTTTTGGATCGGTTGGGTTTCTCGCCAAATTTCCCCCAAAAGCTGTTGAGTGCTAGTTTGGCTACAGTCCTTAGCCCTGGATTGTGGTTGATGTTTTCCTCTCTCAGACTGACCCCTTCTGCTTCCTGGTAATTTTGGATGTATGTCGACTGATCTTCTAAGGTACTGACCCATCCGGGGTATCCTGAGGCTTCCTGTTTAATTCTGAGAAATGTATCGACATACTCTCGGAAGAGAATGTCTGAAGACTTTTCCCAGTGGTAAACTTCGTAAATCTTGAGGATGGTGTATCCTTTCTCTAAAGCCTTCATGATTTCGGGTGTGCAGTAGGTCCCTATAATGGATCTCTGTTCAGTGTTACATTGACAGGGTAGTTGGTTGTGATCGTCTGCGCATGTGCGACATAGGGGGAATTTGAGTCGTCCTCCTGATCTATAGGGTAGAACTGGGTGGTAGAGGCCTCTCGGCGGTAATACCTTAATTTTAGATATCCCGAAGTAAGACGTCATGGTGTAGTCGAAATCTCTGGTTATAATCTGTGGATGACCTACAGGTAGAGAACTGTACTTGTTTACCGTGGGATACAGACTTGTATAGTCGTAATAATGGATCTTCTCCCCCTCTTCTACCTGGTAATGGAGACGTACTGATGACGTCCGCCCCCCGAAGAACGAATCTCGGATGTAGAGTCTTGGAGGTATATCTAATGAAGCAATGAAATCCTTCATCTCCTGATCTTCTTTGACTTGTTTGTCAAACTGACATTCCCATATAGTGATGACCTGGAGTGTGGTTGTCTTTAGAAAGATCTCTCTTTGCAGGGTCTTCTGGTAGAGCTCCCCCATTGTCTGGCTATTGTAAGGATCTTTGATAGATCTTTCAGGGAAACATGTTGGGCATCCATGCCATCTGCAGCCATAAAACTCGTAGAGTACTCCCTTGCTGTCTGCCCCATCTACTCTGTATTGCCCTACTGGTAACTCCCCTATATTCCGGGCATGTTGTATGAAGATCTTGTTGCTATGACTTAGATATTCAAGCCATTGAATAGCTTTGTAACTATGACCGTGACGGACTGTGTAGCCTTGAGGTGGAATGTGGGCAATATCGGAGTTTAGGAAGGTTTTTTCTTTAATCTCTCCAGAAGGTAATGGATCATTGTTGCGGTAGAATTGACCTCCTACCATGACGACTTCGGTCGTTGTACTGTCTTCAAGGGTTACCTGGTAACGCTCCTTGAGAAAATTTTGTCTGAAGATCTGCATACATGTGGATGCTATGGTGACCTGGGAAAACGGATCGACATCCATTGTTCCTGTCTCAGTTTCTAAGCTAGTTATGTCCTTGATGAGTTGGCGGAATTTCATGCATGCCTCCCTAAGAATCTTGACATCTGTCCTACAATACTCTTCCATGTCTTTGTGCATATCGTAAGGTCCTTGTAGACTATTGTACCATTGTAGATCAACGTCTTTGCCGTAGAATTCTATTGGAGGATAGTTGGGGAAATATCTCTGGTGAAAGTGTTGTCTGGTGTTGAACATGTGGGGGAAATCCCCTTTCTTTAATGATGCTGAGAGTCCTAGTGTCTTTGGTAATTTTTTGAGAGCCATCGGTAGGAAGTTTATCGAATCGATGAATCTGATGTCGGTTTGGGGTACAACCATGTACATTATTTTTGTCCCGACTTTGGTGAGAGAAGGTTGAATACCGTTCTGCAGTAGATAGCCTTGTAAGAAGAGGAAGTCGTATCCTTTACCATTGTGAGCGATGCATGTGTAGCCCTTGTGCTTGTCATTGATGAGCCATTTGCCTAAATCTTGAACAGTGTTGTCGCCTTTAAAAATTACTTCTTTCTTGTAGCAGTCAGGACATGCCTGATCTTTGTCATGAGTGAGACATCTGATACCGCATTGTTGACAGTGTGTCTGTTCGTCATTACATTCGTTGCAGATAGACTGGGTTACGACGAAATTGGGTATATGCTGCTGTAGTCCGCAGTACCATTTGTCGCAATTTCTGCATCTTCTGCATGCAGAACAGGTGTAATCGTCTGTACATGTAATGCAGCCGGTCTTCTTTGGTCGTTGATGGTAACCTCTTTGACATTGGAATATTTCGTCCTGTGTAGATTCGAAATCGAAGTAAATAAATTTGCCTGTGTTGACTTTTGGTGGTGAGGCTCTCATGTAGCAGAGATGCTGTCCTGTAAAGTAGTCTTGACAGAGACGACATTGCCATTCTCCGCAGGTATGATCTTCTTTGGACCTTTTCTGGGTGTCGAGCAGTTTGTTGCATCCTTCGCAAAAGAAGTATTGCTGACATTTGGAAGGTTTTTCTTCTCCCTTGAGAGGACCGGCCTTGTAAATCCCAGTCTGTCGATGATTTGAGAAACAGGCGGAATTGCGACATTTTCTATTGCAGTCTTGACATTTGATGGCTTGTTCCCATGTGCAGTCTTTTCTCATACAGACCATGCATTTGTTTCGACAGAAATGTGCTGTCTTTTTGTTGTGATATTTGAGACAGTCTGTGCAGATTTCCCTGTTGGAGAAAAGTCCTGATATTGAGGTAATGGAGTGGAAATGTTGCCCGTCTTTGTAGAGAAATATCTTGTCTTCTCTAGACTTGACTCCTGCATAGATTATCTCGTGACCTGTATCTTTGTCTATGACGACGATCTGTACGTTGAGATAGTCTTCGAACTTGTAGAGTTCCCTGATTTCAATCTGTCTATCTGAGGGAAGATTTACTTCATTGAGAAGTCGAAGGGCTCTCCCTAGCTGGGAGTTTTGACCCTCCCGGTGAGCTCTTGGTGCTTCACGAATGTGTTTATAGTGAGGGTCTTTTCGTAGATTAGCCATGCATACAACGATTGCTCGAGCAGCGCAGGTGAAATCGTTAGGCAGTTCAGGGATGTATACAGTACATCTTTTCCTGATAATAGAGTTGTTCTTGTCCTTGATGTCAGTGTTAGTGATGGTTAAGGCTTTTGTGGATCTCTTAGTCTGGTTGGCTAGTTGAACAGTTGCTGAACATACATGTGTGGTCTTGTAGATGACGAAGCATTTTTTGCAGATTTTGCTGGAGTTCAACAGCTTCTGAATATTTGTGACTGCATGAGCGCCTTGATCGTCCTGGTAGAGGTAAATTGTTGCCTCCTTGGGTGCTCCTCCGTACAAGATGTTGTGATCTTGGTTGATTATGATGATCTGTAGATTGATATGGTCCTCAATTCTTGGAAGGTCTTGAGTCGTTACTCGGTGGTCTGTCGGTAGATCGGTCTCTCTTAAAAGTGTATGTGCTAGACCCATTTGAGATTGGGGTCCTTTTTTGTGAGCCCTGTACGACTTACTGATCTCTGCAACTCGGGGGTCATTTTCGGCTTTGGCTCTGGCAACAACTATGGCTCTGACAAGTTGTGTATTGTCGTCTGGTAGAATGGGGATGGTTATGTAAGACTTGCCTCCTCCTCTATCATGATGAAGAGTCCCTACTTCAACCTGGAATGAGCTGTCGACTCTCATGTTCTGTGATGATTGTAGGACTTTTTCCATCCTATCCATAATGGTCTTTGCTGTTATTAGGTTTTGAGGTCTCATGTGAATGACAATGTCTTGTCTGAGGTCATTATGCTGAATGATGACTCTGGCTCTATCTTCAGGATCGTGGTGTTGTGCTGCTCTGTCAATAACCTCTTGAAACATATCTTCTAATTCTTGATGTATGTCAAGCAGTCTATGACCTACATAATCTTGGTTAAATGTGGCTCTGAAGCTTCTTTCTTCATAACCAAACCTCCTAGCAGTTCTGTGCTGAGTTTGAAGAACCTGATAAGGTGAAGGTCTAGGGATCTTTGCTCTGGGTGGATCAGGTGACAAGCCTCTCTTAGTCATGATGTTTTTTGTATGATCAAATGAAGACAGAAAGCTCTTTATATACATGCGCGTTACATAATGACTGGGGTGCCACTCTAACCCTGCTCATGGTATTGGTCATTGTTATCCTCTCAAGTAATAGTTTCTGTGACAAAGGTCTGAGGTATTTTTAGATCATGCCCCCCCTGTCCTTAGGCATTGGTCAAAATGCTGCTTCATGTTCTCTCATAGCTTACTGGATATTGAATATACCCTAAGGCTCTGGCAGATGGTCATGCATGTGTGTTGACGCGGAACCCTCCTTGCATCTTTACAGTACTTCACTAAATACAGGTCATGAAGGCAGCTGGTCATGCATGTGCATTGACGCGGAAACCTCCCTGCATCCTTACAGATTTTCACTAAATTCATTTCATGATGTCTACAGAAAATAATTATCATAACTAAGGATGTACTCATCATGTCTACAGAAAATAATTATGATCATCAACGAGTTATGTAATTAAAGAAAGTCATTACGATCATTAACGAGTTATTATTTTCATCAAAGGGAAATAATTACGCTCGTTAACGAGTTATGTAATTAACTTCGTTACACTCATTAACGAGTAATAATCACGTCATTAACGAAATAAAAGAAAATACTTATTGGTCATTAACGAGTTACGTAATTTTTCGCACCTTCCTTAACGAGTTACGTAATTTTTCGCACCTTCCTTAACGAGTTACGTATCTTTTCGCACCTTCCTTAACGAGTTACGTAACTTTCGCACCTTCCTTAACGAGTTACGTAACTTTTCGCACCTTCCTTAACGAGTTACGTAACTTTTCGCACCTTCCTTAACGAATTACGTAACTTTTCACACCTTCCTTAATGAGTTACGTAACTTTTCACACCTTCCTTAATGAGTTACGTAATTTTCGCACCCTGAGGGCATGTGCAGTGGGGCATGAAGTCAGGGGTCTACCCCTACCTATACAGTAGTCCTATCCATTGTGCCACAGAAAGCGGAAAGCCATTTCTCCTTGATTTTGCAAATTTTTTGTAACCATATTAGATTAGTTTAAGTATTGAATTGAATTGTATTATATGGTACCAGTGCTACCAAGGCAGACACTGATGAAATAAGGCTTGGAGTCCTTGTGTTGCATGTGTACCCTATGGCAGGGCCGTAGCCAGATGCTGAAATCAGACGAGGCGAGCTCCATATTTTTTTAAAATGAGTTAGAGTATCATGTAGGTCTTTTTGTTTTGGCATGACAAATAAACAATTGACCCCTAACCTGCTAACCAGACGAGGCGGTGGCCTCCTCTGCCTCATGCTGGCTACGGCCTAGCCCGAGAAATTCTGACTGACCACACGCCGCTGTCGGCTCTTATTCATATTGTGACGTTTATAGTGGCGCTCACAAAATATCAGATAGTAAATAAGAGCTTAGCGAACATCAGATTTCTCGGGCTAGCTACGGCCCTGCCTAGGGTGGTCTGAGTCTTGTCATCGTATTATTGATACCATTATGATTCATAAATGTAGGACTGAGGGTAGTCTCAATACTATCGTTGTACTGTATATTGACCTTAAAATGTGTTTCTCATTGTATATATATTTCTATCCATCTTTAGTAGTTCAGCAAGTTTAAAGTGGGGTTAAAAATTTCCTTTCAAATAGTTTTTCCTGGCAGACGCCCTCTGACCAACCATGTAATATCGATGTGGAAGACCAAATTTTAAGACCACCCGATTTACCATTATTAAAATAATAAAAATATGTATTGTTTTTATTCTGAGTCTTTTGAAATTTGTCCCAGCATAATTGATAATTGTACAATTACATAATTATTATGTGAAGAATCAGAATAAACTAAACAAAGCCTCTTTATAATACTTTGAAATTAGAAGAACTTGAGCTGTTTCATTATTGACCTTTCTGGTAAGGAAATTCTAGTCCTAGCAATTGATAATTGTACACAAACAGTTTTTGAGCTACAAAAGAGTGGTTTCAAGATTCATGAATAACAATATGATTATTGCTTACAATATAATGATTGGTTACATTTCATTGGTACACAACTTCATTAAACCAGCTATATATATTAAACTGAAAGAAGTTGTTAATTTGCATAATGTTTCATGTACTGTTTTCAATAGGTTGTTAAAATAATATGCATCACTAGTGCTGTCTATGAAAAATTGTTGTGTAAGATATTTTTTAATAAAATAAATGTTTTACTGGTTCAGAGTCTAGTACGTTATATTTGCCATGCTAATAATGCGATTTAATGTTAATGCCATGTCATGATAGAAATATCCATGGGGTGCATTACAAAGACATTCATGCAGCTTCCAGGCTGCAGGTCAATTAATTGCAAGTGTCGGATTTTCCTCTGGACAACTTGGCTTAAATGTCAGGTGCCTCGCTTGTAAATGTCATGTGAACATTGGGATCTGGTTATCGGGTCATCCTGGATGCTGGTTAATGTCAAGGGGTAAACTGTCTCAACTGTCTCAATCGTGGAATTTATGCAAGATAAGACAAAGTTTAATAATAAAAAAAAAAAAGATTCCTCAGATTTTTGACTACTTCATGCCTTATTGCAACAAATTTAGCGAACTACTAAAAAGGCTGCAACTAAAAAATTGGGTAATTGGCAAGGAATTCAGTTGCAAGTAATTTCCAGGGATTCTAGGAAATACTCACAAAGTCACAAGAGCTTTCTTGTTAAAAGTCATTATTAATAATATTATAATTTCTGGGTACAGTACTGTACAGCCGTATCTATCTATCTATCTATCTGTCTATCTATCTGTCTGTCTGTCTATCTATCTATCTGTCTATCTATCTATCTGTCTATCTTGCTTTCTTTTTTTGCTTTCTTTCTTTTCTTTCTTTACTTTCTTTACTTTCTGTCTAGAGGGCCACATTGTCCAATCCTGTCCTTGTCATCCAGATATCTGCCACAAAAATGACAATGACTTATCTTTGCCAAAATGCCTGATCCATTCTGCACCACCTTTTTTCTGATCATTACTGTTGCACTGTTGTATTTGTTAAACCCACACAACAACATTGTCACTGTTAGGCAATTATAGTACAGATAACTGACTACTAGGAACTTTTTTTTTTTTTTAATATTCCATTAATTTCCACAGTCCCTTTACAGCAGTGTTGTACGAAAGCCACAGACATTTTTTTTCTCTAATCTGCGTTTTTTGTACATAATTTTTTTTTAATTTGCGTTTTCAACATAATTGTTTTCCAGCTTGTGTTGTTTGCTACGGAAGCCATTTTAGGACATTAAATTGTATAAACGATGTAGTAAATTGTATTTACGAAATAATAAATCGAATTTACGAAATACTAAATTGTATGAACAAAATACTAAATTGTATAAAGGAATAAATCGTTCAAACGAATTACTAAACCGGCCATATCTTTGTTAATATTTGGTCTACAATTATGTGCCACCTATCTAAAGACTCGTCTTGGATAGGGCTATTCAATACTCTAAGTAAGAAAAGTCTAGGTACAGCATAACCTATGACAACGGCACTCAAAGTATATGTCGGCAAAAGCGGGAATAACTTTGTTTCACAATGTGACATCCATAATTACCCTTGTCCTTAAACCCAGCTCTTTCTATCAGGCCCCAGTCTTCCCTTTCCTTTCCTTCCCTTTCCTTCCCTACCCTTCCCTTCCCTCCCCTTTCCTTCCCTTCCCTCCCCTTTTATTTGAGCCATATTGGAATCTATTGGGCTCTGATAAGTTATAACCCGTCAGTGTCTATAGAGGTAAGAGTGTAACATGGGTGGACTCCTCCATCTCATCTCATCAATCAACCCTCGATAGCGGCAAGAACTTGCTTTAGAGGGTTGCATTTCCCCATCTATCTATCTATCTATCTATCTATCTAGTTATCGATCTATCTTGGATCCCTCCTATATTGATGGGAAAAGTTATTTTAAAGTCCTCCTTCCTGATATCATCCATGTTTGGCCTATAATTGTAAATGTAATACTTACGCAATTTGACAATATGCAATTAGCATAGATCAAGATATTATTTAAATGTAGCATGGTGCAATTAAAGTCAGCATCACATAATAAACCCAACTACAAGAAATACTACTAGGAAGGGAAACAAAGTTCATGGTTCTAACTATATTTGCGTTTATTCGCAAATATTTGCGAATAAACGCAAATATAAAAAAATATGTACAAAAAACGTTAATTAAAAAAAAAATTATGTTGAAAAAAAAAAACACGAATTAAAAAAAATTATGTTCGAAAAACGCAAATAAAAAAAAGAAAAGGTCAAAAAACGCAGATTAGAGAAAATAAAATGTGTGTGGCACTAATAGGCTTCCCTAGTGTTGCCATTCCGAGCAGACTGGAGATAAATATCTGCGTAACAAACAATTCATTAGTTATTTTACCAGCTTACGGAGCCCCTAATAGGACATTGGTTTTTTTTTTTTTTTACAAATTGAGGGAACGAATTATAAATTGAGGGGACGATTTATGAATTGAGTGAACAATTTGTAAATTGAGGGAACGATTTGTAAATTGAGGGAACGATTTATAACTCGAGGGAAGGATTTGTAAGTCATGGGAACGATTTATAAGTTGTGGGAACGATTTACAACTTGAGGGAACAATTTCCTTTTGTGGAGAAGCAAGTGGTAAGCTTGCTGATCATGTTCCTGGATGAAAACGTGAAGAAGTTCTTCCGTTCGTTCCCACAACTTATAAATCGTTCCCATGACTTACAAATCGTTTCCTCGAGTTATAAATCGTTCCCTCAATTTACAAATCGTTCCCTCAATTTATAAATTGTTCCCTCAATTTACAAATCGTTCCCTCAATTCATAAATCGTTCCCTCAATTCATAAATCGTTCCCTCAATTTACAAATCGTTCCCTCAATTTATAAATTGTTCCCTCAATTTACAAATCGTTCACTCAATTCATAAATCGTTCCCTCAATTTATAATTCGTTCCCTCAATTTGTAAAAAAAAACAAAAAAACCGATGTCCTATTAGGGGCTCCGTACCAGCTGCCATGCATGTAGATTTGAAACCTTTTCGTGATTCAATATGGCTTATCTTGTACCTTGTGACATGCTTTGCCAAATTAATTAGGACCATCGATCAGATAACGTGAAATTCTAATCATTTCATGTTATTAATTAATAGGAATTTTCGTGATTGAGATTAATGTTTGTTTTGATGTCACTCATTCAACCACAATGGCCAACAACACTTCACAACGCATTAGAGGGGTCCTTTAAAACTGTAATATCATTACTCGCTCATCATTCACATTTCCGTTGAAATTGGATTTGACAACAACTTAAAAAGGCCGATGTCTGAAAACACAGAATTCACTACTTCATTCATAGTTTAAGAAGTAAAGTGTTTGAAAAGACACAGCAGAAATTATTGATTGTCTGATGCATGTGTGCAAACTTGATGAATGATGATGCACTTTAGTTTTCCACTTCAAATAATATCTTCAGAAGATGTTTGCCTGTGCAGATTTTTGAGAAAATTTTGTGAATATGGCAAGATGTTCATTGTGTCACCAAGCTGTGATTGAGGCCAAAAAGCAGCCGGGCGGAAAAGGCGGAATTGCTTCGGAAAGATGGCCAAAAAGTGGCTTTAACTAAGGATTTAGCTCACCTCGAAAGGATAAAAGACAATTTATACATCATTGGAAAAGATAATTCGGTATACATGTAGTAGATTTTGAATCTGGTGTATGCAGTCTAGGATTAAGCAAGTTCAATGAACCAAATGTACACGTAACTTTTATTGTGGTAACATGCTGAAAATCCTAAAGAGAAAAATAGTAAACACAGCTAACTTTCTTAGACATTGTTGATGAGTATCAAAATGACTACGTGCCTATTATAGCAAAGCAGATCTGCCAAGGTAGACATTCGAGGTTTCTTTTTGGAAAGAATGAAGTCCTCAGTAATATTTTGCTAACTGGATGGACGGCATAAGATTACCCTAGAAAAGTTAGCATGCAGGTATCTGACTTCAACTTTAAGAGGCGTTCACACTATGTATGGCAACGGATGAATTATTTTTACTCTTGCTCATTCTTGTCCATACGTGATTCACTCACCGACCGTTTTACGTTTACTTGCGCTAATTTGTAGATCACTCCTGGTGGCGCTTGACCACTCAGAAGCATACGTGGAGAGGGCAAAAGTATTTTACCATGTTTAAAACTTTGGCAGACGTTCTACGAGTGAATTGTTTACATCAGTTACGTAACTCGCTCGCGAGTCACTGCCATACGTAGCCAAACGTAGCCAATGTCCATCTGTATATACTCTTCGTCCACTCGCATCCACTTTTAGAATGCGCGTAGAATGCGCGTAAAATGCTCAGCCCGTCGTCTTTTGTGCGAGCGATTTACGTGCAATCTACGTGCAATCTATGAGTGCCTACGAGTGCCTACGAGTACCTGACGGTTTGACGGATGTCCAGCGAGTGTTTGATGGATGTCCGGCCAGCAATCTCATACTGCTCCACGTACGCTTGTGGAAAGAATTCACACGCGATTAACAGAGCCACGAATTAGCACGTATTGCCAACTTTTGACATACGTGGTCGTATGTAGGTCTTAAGCTGGCTTTCCATATACACGCTTTGCGGTCCGTATGTCCGTCATCCGTTGTCCGTATTATACCTTTCCATATATACATCATACGTAGTTCGTTATTTTGTTTATTTACAAAAACACAATCCTGTTGAAAATGGACAGCCCAGATGGCAATTTATTACCCATCTTATTAATTGCAATGAAACGCTGAGACAAAGATCGCCGGCGCCACAGATGTTGGGTGCAGGACATATTTAAAGCTTGTCGGAAGTACGGAACTTTCTACCATCTCTTCAGAGAACTGGAACTGGATGATGAGATGTTTATTTCCTACTTTCGTGTTAACAAAATAGCCTACAATAAAATCCCATTTAGCATCAGTAGTCAACTCGAGAAAAGCTGCAGGTCAAGAGAAACAATATCTCCCAAGGAGCAACTTGCCCTTACCTTGAGGTAGGTACTTCTTGGTACTACTAGGTAGGCCTATCTAGGCGTTAAAAAAAAATATATAAGCCTAATTTATGCTCAATATTTTATAGGGCCTAGGTCTAAATAACCTAATCTTTTACTTAGTATCATTAGGCCTATGTTAGTCATGGCTTTTAAAGTTATTCATTTCATCAAGATTTCTAGAGCATAATTATTTGGTATTTTAGGCCTATATCATAAATAAGTAGGAGCAAATTTCTCATGTTTTATCTAGGAATATTCCTAGGTTTTATTATACATATATAATCGCATAAGATATCGAATATCCTATAAAGTATTATTTGGAATATAGTATCATAAAACAGCATACGATATCCAGCCCTAATATGTGGCATAGAAAAAGCAACAACTTATAATTGGCTTGAGTTGGAGTATAGTCAAGTGGTCCGCCCGACAACTGGTCCGCAACCGACTGGCCCGCTGTGAGACCGACTGGCCCGCTGTGAGACCGACTGGCCCGATGCCGAGGACGACTGGTCCGCCGGTGGAAACTTACTGGCCCGCCGTCGAAACCTACTCGACTGCCGACATTTTCGTTGTCCAACGGCCCGTCCGCCGCTCAACCAACTCAAAGTCAATCCGTCTGCTGGGAAGCAGCCCGTCGGCGCGAGTGGCTTCGCGGGGGTGCAAGTACGGCCGTCGCCCGCCCCGTCCCCTATAGCAGGGCAAGCGGTCCGCCATTAACACGTCACCGAAACGGCCTCCCCAGCCAATATGAAGGGAGTAACCTTCTGCGTCAATAATCAAGCATAACTTGGTCATTTATATTCTGATTTTCAAAATTTAAAGTTCCTAGTAATTTCCGAAAAATCCTCTTTTTTTCCAAATTTTTGTGGCGGACCAGATGACTTTTCTGGCGGGCCAGTTGACTTTCTGGCGGGCCAGTTGACCTGACCGGCGGACCAGCTGTACAGGCGGGCGAGTTGGTCAGAGGACCAGTTGGCGGGCGGACCACTTGACTAGACCCCCTTGAGTTATCATATAATTAATATTATAACATATTAAAGAAATAAAATACAATTTTCTAAAATTCATTCTAAACTGGACTTGAACCCAGGTCCCTGACCAACAATTCATACACTCTACCAACTGAGCTAACCCCACATTTATTGCCAATTTTTAATATTACAATTTTTGACCTAACTAGCAGTCTAACATTGTTGGATTAGGCTATACAAAAACTATTGATAATCAAGAGTGTTCATTGCCTCAGAAAAGGCAATGGTTGTGGATGACAGTGAGTCATGATAATTTGGATAGGGCATTTGAGATTCAGTTTGATAGGGCATAATATTATAGTCTGGGTGTTCAAGATTAAAAAAGAAATTGGGATATTTGTACTTGTAAGAGGGCCTTTTGTTCTTGGTTTAATTTTTTTGTTCTAGCAGCACAGCTATCAAAATAAAGGTCCAGATGATCTTTGTGGGGTTTGGCTTTCTGGGTTTGCACCAAGGATATTATGGCTGACTCCAGGGGGTCTTCCTTGACCTTCCTCTTTCCCCTTAGTTTCTGGGACATGTCACCAGCACCGCTGGGTCCAGGAATGGGTTCCTCTAATTGCTCGACATCTGTGTTTCTGAATAAATAGAAAATGAAAGTGTTATGACACAACCAGATACCTACCTGAGTAAAACGTTTATAATTTAGGCTAGTTGCGTTGATCATATTTCCCTTTTTGAAATTGCAGATTTTTAGCAACTGGAGAGACGTTTACGTCACTTTCATTCAGTTTTCGGTTGGGCCTCACGACTGTCAAAGATCATACCAAATGTGTGCCAAGCTATCTGGACAGAAATGGCCCCCAAGTATATGAAGTTTCCAGATACTGAGGAAGAGTGGCTAACGATTGCAGAGGATTTCAATGATCTGTGGGATTTCCCTCATTGTGTTGGTGCAGTAGATGGTAAGCATGTGGTAATGCGGGCACCACATAATTCAGGATCTGTTTATTTCAATTACAAGAGCGCATTTTCCATTGTGTTAATGGCAGTGGCGGATGCCAGATACAAGTTCATCGCGATTGATGTTGGAGCCTATGGGAGGAGTAGTGATGGCGGTGTGTTTGCTAACTCTAACATTGGACAGGGTTTAATCTCTGGCAAGTTGAATTTGCCCCAGGATAGAGTACTGGACAATGCACAACATTTGCACAATATGCATTGGTTGGCGATGAAGAATTTCCTCTGAAACGCAACCTTATGAGACCATTCCCTGGAAAATGCTGCCCGTTTGAACAGCAAAATTTCAATTATAGGTTATCCAGAGCCAGGCGAGTAGTAGAAAACGCGCTTGGAATTATGTCGGCCAAGTGGAGAGTATTCCATACAAAAATTGGAGTGCGTCCTTCTGTACCAAAAGATATCAATATATGATTATCAAGGCAGCATGCGTTCTGCACAACATGGGTTTAACCTTGAGCTCGGAATCCTCAACACCTGCTGTAGAGAATTGAAATGCCACTTTCGAAGGACTCTTGGACATGCCTTTGATTGGAAACAGAGCAGCAACAGTAACATAGCACCTCTCCAGCACCAACATGCTTATGTAAGGAGAGGACACTTCATGTAAAGTTGTAATGGCATACCTATAAGTGATCTGAGTTAAATTATTGTGGCTGTTAAAGCGAGTAATTTGGAATGCTGAAATATTGATTGACATGTAGCCATATATATATAGTTGCTACCATTAAATGACTGTTGGCATATACCTAGTATCCTCTGGTTCTTCATCTTCACTGGAATCATCTTCACTGTCTGTGTCGACTACTGAAGGAACGTTTCCCTCAGTTCTAAAAAAAAAAATAAATAAATAAAATATATATATATATATATATATATATATATATATATGTATGTATAGATATCTATGCGCGAATATTTATAGAAATAGGTAAAAAATATACGCCTAAGAGCATCATTTAAAATCACTTATTACCAATTAATTTCAGCATAAATGAGTTATGATGTAATACTAACACAGCCTCTTCCAGGTAGGGCTCCAAAAAGCTCATCACCCGCATGTAACGCCAGGTATCTCGCTTTGGTGCTTCATCTCCACTCCTCTTTAGTCTCGCTTCCCTCCTCTTTCTGACATAGTTGTCCCTGAGGGACCTCCACTTTACTTTCCAGTCAGCAGCTATGGAGAGTATTTAAAGCAACACATACATTTAACGAAAATTAAAAGATAGGATTGCACACCTGCAATTCTGTTCATTTGCCGCAACTTTAGGTGGACATAGGCCCATAGATGTCTTTGTAATGGTGAGGGCAGGGCGTCTTTGGTTGAGGTTCTACTGTACAAAAAACCCCAAGACGCCCTCTAGTCAGAGGGCCCGCCAGTCCGAGGGTTCATTAGCCCTAGGACCCGACAGTCCGATGGGCACTTGCTCGCCCGTCCCCCCCCCCCCCTTTGTATATAGAGGTGGTGTCAGTGTTAATTGGCATTGACTTTTTAATGTGTTAATGTAAAATGTCATTGTCAAGTGCAATTAGCTATGGAACATCTGTAGTATAATTGACAAAATAATCCAATAAGACTTAAAAAAACATCATCAGTGACTGCATTGTCTACTAATGAAATGTATACATACTAGTTAAAGACTTAAAAAAAAGAACTTAATGGTTAACAGTCCTTAAATTTGTACCCTTGCTCTTAGTATTTTTTCTTTTTATAACAATATTAAATATAAGTAGTAAATAGCTGTTTTTCACATATGATGGGATAGATTAAAAGTTCTTACTGTAGAAATACTTTCATTGTATTGTTTATCTGGAAAAAGGTAATCAATAATTCAAAGTTTGACTTTATTATTGATACAGTTTCTCTCAAGTCAAGACAGTGAGCACAAAAATATTACATGAGTCTGAATTTATTGGATTATGATTCTTAGAGACAGTTTTTACCTTTTTTCAACAAAAACACTACTTAAAAATATGGCCTACCTGAATGTAAACTCATATGTGGCTCTTATATAGTAGGCATACAGGTAGGCTCAATTACTTATAATTATTAATTAATAACGTTAATTATGGCGCAGCTTGGCCTATTTGTATTTCAAACTTTTTCATTAAATGTTCTGAACAAAACAATAATTTAAAAGTGGCTGTAATTTATGCAAGGTTATATAAAAGCATTTATAAGGTCCCATTTTTAAGACAAAATAAGCAATATTACTTAATGTAGTTGCTTGTTTTGAAGTTATTGGGCTAACTCTAATCTATCAGCTCCATGTCTCAGGTCTGTGAGAAACGCTTTTTGTCTTGGCCTAGACCTTTGGCCTTGGCCTATATTCAGAAACTGCTCATTTTTTGCCTTGGCCTTCTCACCTGACTTTCTTTAACTAAAGACGTTCATCTTTAACTCACCTGAAGATGTTGGAGGAGTGCAAAACTTCAACTTGCAATTACTTGGCTTCTATACATGATAGAACAAATTTTCTAAATAGTTCATTTAAACCTGTCTTATCATCTAGAATTTAATTAAAGCAACACAATGAGAAAATACACTTCTACCTAATTTATGGAAAAATAAAGAAAAATACTGATGACAAATGACTAACTATTTCAGCTGTCATGTTCTGTTGTGCTGACTGACAAACAGACTGTCTTAACTGAACTGACTGATTGAACTGATTAGCTGGACTAAAAGACGTATTAGATAGATAGTTAGATAGTTAGGTAGTTAGATAGATAGTTAGATAGTTAGATAGATAAATACATTTTATTAAAGTCTCACTCCTTTTCATTTAAATACATAGATAGATGGGCATAACAAGAAGAAGCAATCCACCAGGTACTGACAGGTCATTGTCACGTCTTCCCAATTGCCATGCCGAGCTAACCCTAACACCTCGCACTTATTACCTGGTAATACCATAACTCAAGACGCATTTTCGCCTATATACATTTAGGCCTATATAGGCCTACTTGTGGCCTATACCTAATTACAATGATAATGAATTTTCACTGATTGTGCAGATAACATTAATTACTAAGCCTACATTACGTTTTTTTTTCTTTTCTTTTTTGTGATAATGTAGAGGCATGCCTCCCTAATTATGCAACAATGAATGTTTTGCAATGGTTCCAATTGTTCGAGTTTACTTTAAGCTTAAATTAGGCCTACACGTGAATTTAAAACATGTTAGTAAGAGAACACATCCAACAGAAATCTGTTATTTTAATCAGCTGTGCCTTTTGTTTTTAAATTAAAATAGGCCTATGCTGTGCGTTGGTGCTGCAGGCCCCTGGGGACGTAATTGGACGCGCTCGGGTGATTTCGCCCCTGGGAGGCCATCCGCCATCCGCAAAAATCGCCCCCCTATCCGTATCGCCAAAATACGGACTGCGGATGACGGACAACGGACAACGGACGTAAAAACGTATTTATGGAAAGGCGATCATTAAAATCAAAGGGATGCGTATCCTGTCCGTATACGGACGTACGGATCACGGATATACGGACAGAAAAAACGGACATATGGAAAGCCAGCTTTATACGTGACAGTGTGAACGCCCTTGCATGAATATCTCATCGTTATATCTGCCTTTTGAAATATATTTATATATCGGATTATACATGCTAAGGCCATTAGACCTTGGGTCTACCACCCAAATTGGCTGCTGCATTATTGACTGCTCCGATCTTTCAATTGCTAAAGCCATCCGTCAAACTACAAAGATGTGCTGTCTGGTCCAAACTTCCTTACTCCCAGCAGACTTGTGCAGCAATGGGTAAAGTGGCTTATTGAATTATGTTGCAGTTGGACAGCGGAGAATTGAACAACGTTAGAGTTCAGTGACCTAGTATTGGAAGAAGTATAAAACTTGTGGTCAACTATTAAAATTTTCTCACTCAAAGAAAAGCATAACATATCTCATGGTAAAATATATATTCATAATTCATTCGCATCCGTGCCACCGTGCAGGCACAATTTTAGCAAGAACACTAAATCAAATTTGCCAGTTACAGCATAGAAGCATTTCCTGAAGATGAATCCATGTATTTTCTTAACCTTGAAATCTGCTTGCCTAATGTGAAAAAGTGTGGCTGAAATTGGGAAAAAAATTCGATTGGGGTGTCATTGCTGTTAGATAATATGACAATGAGGCCATGAAATGTCCAAATAGGCATTCAGGCTGCCTGCCTTGCGCTAGACCCAGGTGGCATTCCAAATTAGGCCAGCATCGTTTCAATATTGGCCGCTGTTGGTACAACATTGTATCTACATCACCGACATTGCGCCGATGTTGCCTCGATTGGAATTTTAAAATGCTATATATGGGCATTGACCTGATTCTTTAAAAAGGTTAATCCTTCAGATAAAAAAATTATTTCTTTTATCTGAAGAATCATGTAGCAGCAAATACATCTGACTAAGCAGTTGGAATTTTAGAAAAATTTGAATACCATTATTCAATGTTACTCGTGGATTAAATCTCAACTTTTTTACTCATGCATGTCTATTTAATTCTATAGCTTGTTGGAATGATTTGCTTTACAACCACAAACCCTCAACATCAAAGAATACTTCCTTGGTCACCTCTAACTGGTATTTCACCAGACAGAGCCTTGTAATTGACCAGCCTTCAAGTAATGGTCTGTAGTCAAACCTCAAAGAAGGCAGGCATGAGCTGTGACACTTGACATCTCCAATTTCTTCAGATAAGAAGGATCTGTTTCTTTGATCTGCTCAGGAAGTAAATTGAACGAAGTCACACTTTTTTCTTTTTCACATTTCCGTCCAACCGCTTTGTTTGTTGGGTAATATTGGGTACCCTGATAGTGGGTCACATTGGCCAACTTTGAGTTGATAGTTCTGACACTAGGCTAATGTTGGGCCAACCCAGATAGCATTCCAAATCATATCAACGTCGGCGCCATGTTGGCCACGTCAAAATGATAGAGCATTGCTGGCCCAATTTGGAATGCTATCTAGCATGCCAGATTGGGTCTGCATCATTTCAACATCTGTCGACATTACATTGATGTCTAATAAGGGATGTTGCTAACCAGATAACATGCCACATCAACTCGACATTGGCCAAATCGAATCGATGTTGGCTAAACATTGGCTGAAGGCAGCCATTGTTGGTCAGACATTGAACAGATCTGGAATGCAATCTGCTTTTTGATTAATCAAGATTAAGTTAATATTTAGCACCCACTTCGTTATCAGTATTTTGGTGCGCTGAGGGCATACACATATGATTGAGCAAACAACCTGTGTCCTCAGCTAGATCCCAGATAGCATTCCAAATCGCACCGACATCGGTACGATGTTGGCGACATCAAAACGATGTAGAAACAAAGTTGGTCAAATTTGGAATGCCATCAGGGATATGGCTAGGTGTTATTGTATTTTCAAGTATAACTATCTGGATAACATTCTATATTGCCCACTGTCAGAACAACATGGAATCAACATCTCCGACATCGTGCCGATGTTGTGCCAATTTGGAATGCTACCAGGGTGTTGCTCTGGAAAGCTACAGCTAAACCTTCTTGTATATGTGGCCTAGGGCAACTTGCCTTTATAAATCCTAGACCGCTTTATCAGGGAAAGTGGGAGATTAATTTGTCGTCCTCAGATTTGTATTTCACCATGCAAAGATAATCCAAAGACCAGAATATAACTACGACCTCTGTAAACCTCAAAGGTAGCAGCTTTTATAGGCTGTGGCATTACCCCATCTCCAATTTCTACAGATAAGAAAGATGTCTGGCACCACACAGAGACCGTTACTTTGATCTCTGGGAGATGAATTGAAGCTTTTTCTTTCTAACACATTCATCTTTTCAGGAGTTTGAGTAGCTAAATGTGGTCAGAGGCATGATCTGGTTTAGCAGCTTTAACATGACAAAAGAAAGACGTGCCAAGGGTGATAACAGGATAAAGGTATTGGTTTATCTAATTCAATTTATTGGACAATTGGACAAAACATCATTATCATACTATTTTAACAACACGATACATCTGATATATCTTGGTGTATTTTAACAAACAAATATCGTTAGAAAAGTTAAAAAAATGAGTAGTCTTATGTGTGTGCCACTTTAATTTTTTATTGCTGGCCTTAATTAGTTCTGTAGTTTTCTGCAGTTTTGTTAGCTTCATAATCAAATGATGTACCCAAACCTGACAGTGGGCTGATGATAGCCTGGAATGAATAGCAATAAATTTCATTCTAGAAAATTGCTTCATGATTAAACTCTTATCTTTGTCTGGCACATCACAGTATGAGGTTACCATCTAAATTCATCTATTAATTAAACTGCAAACATTTTCAGACAGCAGAGTTTCAGAAGTACCACAAATATCAATACATAAATTTTTTTCTTTTTCCAAATGAAGATATGGCGTGAGCATGGGCAGGAAAAAAAAAAGCCAAAAAGCTTTTAAGGAATCTATCAAAACTCTGACATGCATTCAAATTCTGATGCTGCATTTCTCAAAATAGGAAGAAATGCATAATGCACAGGAGGCAACAAAGAAACATGGTAAACAAAGCCTCCTTTCACTTTCGGATTTTTTTTCCAGAAGGTGAAATACAACCAGAAGCCCTAGCCACATAGCAACTTAAATTAACAAATGCTATTCTCAGAAGGTTTCAAAGGATCCCAACCTTTCTAATATATTCAAAATGTTTCTTCAAAATGCACACGTGTGATCTAGTAACCGCTCAATGACTTTAAATGCAATTTGTTACATTATTGAATGGGAGCAAGCCTGTGTCATTGTAAAACTGAACTATTCAGTTTTGTACCGACAAAATTTGAGGGGGGGGGGGGACCATAAGATTAATTTCGTAATCAAAAAGTTTTATTGATTATTGTGTGTCTAGTGGTAAGACGCTCGCCTGCTGCTCTGAAGGACCGGGTTGGGTTCAATCCCAGGCCCAGGAAACCTTTCATGAGCATCATCCCAGCTGGATGTCGTTCGGATGAGACATTGAATTGGCAGTCCCTTGTACTCGGTGTCTATGCTGAGGCAAGTAAAGATCCCACTCATGGGGTAAATGAATTACATGAGTGGACTCCACCTCTTTCTCACCTCATAAATCAACCCTTGATAGCAGCAAAAACTTGCCTTAGAGGGCTGCACTTCCCATATCTATCTATCTATCTATGCTGAGGCAAGTAAAAGATCCCACCCATGGGGTAAATGTGTAACATGGGTGGACTCCTCCTCTCTCTCACCCCATCAAACAACCCTCAATAGCGGCTAGAACTTGCCTTAGAGGGCTGCACTTCCCATATCTATCAATCTATGCCGCTGCAGGGATGAGTGTAATTACAAAATAATATAATTATATAAATAAGATGGACGAGGCAATACAGTAAATTTAGTAGATGCAGAAAGTGACATAGAGCCGTTGAAATGGAAGATCCTCCTTCAACCACTGCCTCACCACACCCAGGTGTATTGAGCATTATCATGTTCAAATTGCATGGAGCAGCACACAATGGACAGAAATGTCAGCAACAGGTCAAACCCAACTCTCTAGCAAAGAACAAAACACTTGTCTGAAAAAATAAACTTGAAGTAAGCCATATTCTCTATTGTAATAAATGGCCATAATGGTCATCAGAAGACAAAACAAATGATCATTGGAAAATAGCAAAAATTAGAAGTTAATTGACTCAGGAAGAGGTTTACATGGGGTTTGACTTATTCGAAATACTCCTGTCTATCTTGTGCAGCTCCCATGCTTTTTGTGATAAAATATTTCCAAAAAACAAATGGTCATTTTTCATGGATTCTACTGTAGCTTATAGGCAACTGGCGACGTCATTTGCCTCCATGTGCGAGGCTGAATGCACCCCAGGGAGTTGAGAAAGACTCTGGATTGGCCTGTCAAGGACTCAAGGTGTTTTTGTAAATTTCCCATCACTGTCAAGTTACTATGAGGTTTTAGTAGATCAGTATACTGAATTTTCTGCTGTATAGTAGAAGTTATTCAATATATGTTATAAAAGAATATGCATATTTTGTAAGACAATATAGACATTTGAACTACAGTAAAGAAAGTGAGTAGAAAAAGAACCTCCAAGATGAAACTCATACTCAACATCTTTGGATCAAAGGGATCAAGTGTCATAGCAACACAAAGCAAGGCTGCACCACCTCTGGGCATACCGTAAAAAGAAAGCCTTAAATTAGTGGTGATTTGTGCTTTTGGTCTATGCTTGAACAAATAAAAGACCCCACCCATGGGGTAAGTGTATAACATGGTATGGACTCCAAGCCTTATCATCTCATCATTACATCTACTACAAATGTTAGTTCGAATCTTGATATCAACATTTCAAACAATAATTATTTGTAATTTTAAGAACAGTATCTGTACACTATTAATAAACTTATTGTCAAGGCAGGACCAGCTAAAATATTAATCCTGAGGCATGCAACGTTTCTCAGATTTCTCGTCATCTGAATTCAAAAGTGGAAAGCAGGCTCTGCTTTGTTTATCGTGTGACTTTGTGAAGCTAAGTTGAATGCATGTCGAAGTTTTGTTGAATTTCCTAAAAGCTTTCTGGCATTTCAATTCACGTTGTACTCACGACATGTTTAATGTACTTCTGAATTTGTGATATGGCAGAACTCACTATTTCCAGGAAAATGTTTACAAACAGTTGAGCAGAATTACTGCTCACTTCCATTTCCATATATTTTCTCTCATTTATCCATGACAGCTTACCTAAGTGCAGGCAAACTTTTGCTATCTAGCTGTGCTTACTTTTTTTGCGATGATGTTGGCCTGAAGCAACAGTTTACATGTTTGCAATTATAATGTCACGTATGTAAGTAGTTGCAGAAGTTGTACTATCACAAACGTGTTTAGGGCCTTTTTGTCGCCTTCAGTAAAACCAACAATATTTCGTATACACAATCAAGAATTTATTCCAAGAAGTTATCATATTTCATGAAGCCGAAAGCTGAGTGAAATATGACAAATGAGTGGAATAAATTCCTGTATTCTCAAAATATCAACATGTGATAACTCTGTCTTACTTTTTATGCAATAAAATAGCAATATATTTGGCAGCCTGCCCACTAAGTCCACAGCTCTAAAAATGCCGAAAATTACAACTATGTAAACAAATATTTGTTCTCAGCTTCTATGTGTCAGAGATATGATTTTCCCACATGACAATCCCCGGTTTCTTTGGCAAAATTTTAATACCACGTTTGTGATTCTGGTCCGTCTCATTGAGCGAGAGATACAGAAAATATCCATCGAGAGGGTGTGGCTTAACTGACCACTTTCTGAATACATAAATATATTTATCAGCTATCGACCAATCAGATATCTGCATTTGGCATTGACAGAAGTACTATACTACTGCTTTCTTCTTCTTCTAAATGCTACTTGAAACAAATATTTACCTATAACTTTAAAGCAATTATTAAGTATGGCTCATAATCATACACATTTTCATTAGGCACAGATTAAATATGGTCATCTAAATGGTCATTATCTGTAGGCCCAGACGTTGGTTTTTTTCCTCTCGCTGTTATGGTGAAGCCCAGGTAATGCAGCTTATTATTGGGAATCACCTTGTATTTTCTTAATGTGTCATTTGCTGATGATCCTGGACATTGCTGAGATGGTCCTGCACAAAGAGCTGATTGATTAATGGTGGGAAAGTCACTCTCGAAATCACCTCATATGTCCAGGCAAATAGACGAATAGGGCCTTTTTTTACCTGCTTTTAAAGTATACATACAAGAAACAGTCTGGCTGACAAGCACAACATGCACCGTTAGCGGAGAAATGTAAAGTTAACAGAAAAAAAAAGAGAACCAAAAAAAAAAAAAAAAAAGGATTAAAAGAATTGAAAGATATTAAGAAATTAAAAATTTAATAAGACAAGATACGGACAATATAATAAAGATACGACAAAACTTTATTAAAGTTGTTGAATAAATAGAAAATTAAGGAAAAGAAATGAAAGATAAGCTAATAAAGATAAGATAAGACAAAACTGTATGTGCTGTAATAATATATAATAATATAAAGTTATTTATTACTCTTTGCAACTATACAGTTGGGTAACAAACAATGAAGGTAAAGATTTTGTAAATTCAAGTGAAAATAACCTGATGGTGCAATGATGATATTAAGTCAAGGTGGTGTAAATTGAAGTGATTTCGGAATTTAAAAAAATATGTTCCATTGTTTCTTGGTGCAGAAATATATCCTAATTGTTTTTTGATGGGCTGAATGACAATGCAGACACTTAAAGCTTAGCATATATTCCTCACTTATTTGTCTGTGTAACCTTACAACATGTGTCATATTGTGGCATGCATCTAGCCTACCTCCCATTAGTGATATCATTATGGCCGTGTTAAGATAGTTGGAGAAGACAGGTCATTTCCTATAACAGTAATTATTTTGACAGGTCTTATATGCAGGCAAGGAAGTATAGCATCCTTATGAGCCCTGCATAATTATGCATGCAACCTTCAAGTAAGCTGACATTCTTTTACGTAATGAGGAGTACTCAGTCAAACCTGACTTGTGCAAATCCGGTTGGCCAATTAAGATGTCATGAGGGATGATCAAGGTGTCACCCTGCAAAAATAACATAATTTCAACATATTGTCCACGGCTTGAACTCATGTTAGGGAATACATTTCTAAAGATATCAAAACTTTTACTGCAATATTTATTATGTAATTTTCATGGTGGCATTTCTTTTTGTAATATCATTAATAATAGTTCTGTGTGCTGTTCCGAAGTCAACACTATATACAATATAGACATTCATCTTTTCAACAAGAGATTGACGGTTTAGTTTAGTGCCGGGTAGCATCGTATAGCAGAAGTTGTCTAGCTTTGTCTAGGTTCAATTTGACGGGCCTTTTTAATGAAACTAACTGTATAACATGATACAAAGGCTAGTAATTGGTGCAAATTCAGAAAGTCGGCCGACTATGACCGATGACCAATGTTGAAAAAAATTGATCTGATCACGAATCCAGTGATATCTTTCTACATTATGTAAGTATTAATATTTTATGGGGAATATCTTCTCAGATATTCCGTCGAAAAATATTGAACCCAATCTGGACGATGAAACAATAATAGTGATCCCAGATGGCATTCCAAACCGGCCCAGCATAGTTTCCATATAAGCCACTGTTGTTACGTATTACCATCTCCGACATCGCGCCGACGTTGGTGGGGGATGGGTGATTAGGGCTTTACGTCCTGTATTTCTGCACTAGTTGGGCTAATTAGGACAGGCAGGAACCATGGCAATGAGATGAAGGATGAAACAGCCATCCAACTTCGGCTCAACCGGGAATTGAACCCGGGACCCCGCGGTTGGAAGCCAAGAGTCACGCCGATGTTGGAACGATTTGGAATGCTATCTGGGATTCGCCTGTTTTACTAATCCAAAAGAAGAGACACATTGGTCTTTGTATGAAACTTGTTATGGGTTGCAGTAATTACCTGCGAATCTAATTTCCTATTATGGGAGATGCTGACATCTTGTTGAATGTTTTTGTTAATTACATCTTTCCTTTTGAACTTTTCTCATCACAGAAACGTGTTTCTTATGTCTGGAAAAGCTCCTCTAATTTACCGTAAAAAAATAAACATTGAAACCATCAAAAATTTTAAAGGATTTCATGGCAAATAATTGTTAATCTCAGGTCTAAAATCGAAATTGGCGGAGTTGGTAATATATATCACTTTCCACCCCATGGTCGATTTTCTCCATGCTGAGACATTCGGTCTAATTGACAACTCCATTAACCTTATCAAATACACAAGCAAAATATAGTCCAGAGTTAGGCAAGAACTTGAATTATAGAAATATTTTTAACACCAAAATATTGCTGGAGGGTGTACAGACCGTTTACCCCTTATAATATGCTCGGCCCGATGTTGGTTCGACGTCCCCCACGTCGAAGATAGGAAAGCTCCTAGCCATGATTACTGAATCTTAATTCGGGGAAGAAAGGCAAAGACTTTTAAGGTTTCTTGTTGATGTTTAGAGTGAAGATAAAGCAAGACTGACTTTGAATCTTCCTTCTGTGGCTACAAAACTTCCTTCTGTTGCTGATTAAAGTTGCCAAGTTGCAAGACTACTGTTTCATCTGAGAAGACTGCCAATGTGAAATTGCACAGCTGCAGGCAAATGCACTTGTTCCTGCAAGAGTCTAATTTGGGATGCAATCTACTGATGAACTAATGCAGTATCGGCGGTCTGTATTTCACAGATGCAGCACTCAGACTGTAATTACACGACTTATTTGCATAAGTTAATTTGCATTTGTAGCTCTACAATAACCTTTTGGCAAAGTTAGTTTCGGATGACCAAAATAAGGTTATTTCAGCTGTTATGACGAACATTGTTTACACTAAACTAATTCTGATTGAGATCTTAGACGTTTTAATTGTGCCCATGACCAATGAGTTATCCACCATTATTAGTTAGCTTTAGTCAACTTGATGTGCAATTGGCATGTTTTTTTTTAGCTTGGAGCTTTTTTTTATGACTAATGACATGAATAGTATCGATTTAAGGCTCATTTTGCAAGCAGTAAAAAATAAAATCAGAAATAAGACTCATGAAAGTAAGATTAACGATATCAATATTCTTCAATCTGATATTCTTCCTTCTTTGTAAAGTTTCTCAGAAGGCTGTCACTGTTTCCTTCTACTGTATTTACACTACCTAAACTAAGCAAAACAATAAACAGCGTCACTGACGACGTTTCAATTGCACCATGTTTAGTTCTAACTCATATGATCTAGGTAGTTGCAACTAATCTAGGACCAAAGAAGTCTTAACACGTATTCTTGTCGGATAAGCGTGCCTCAGCTTTGGCAGTAGCTAAGACACTTCTGTGAAGCGGCTAGCCTGAGAAGATTGATTAATCCTCTAAGCAGCAGGAGAAGGACCGGGAGGAATCCATAGTAAAGCATTACACTTGACCTTTAAAGATAAGGCATCGCCAGAAGAGGCAAGTGGAGCCACAATCAACACCTGCAAGGCTTCACTTTCTGTCTTGCTACTGCCAAGCTAATGTCACAGAAGCGGCTTAAGGCTGGTGATTTTGGGACCAGTTCAACTAGATTTGAAACACTTGAGGTGGGGGTAAGTGCAAATGACTCCGTGATGCCTTGTGTCAGACCCACAAAATTGCCCAGATTTGTTATGGGTGGGCAGTTTCGAAGAGTGGAGCTTCAGGCTGACAGGAACACTTGTCGGTTGAGCAATTCTTAGACGGTGATACAGACCATGTCATTGGTGTTAATCTATACTCAGATAATAAGGATATATACAGTATTCAACAAATGTATCCTTGCCAGACTGCCAGTACACTGAAAGTCTCTTTGTGTAAAAAGTTTATGAAAACAACAAAATGTGTAGGCTTTTTTCCCCCCAGATTGGGATTCATTTTTAAGTGGTTATCACATTCAACATCAATTGGAAAAACCTTTCCTTCAGATATATTGTAAAGCAAGGAAAACCACTTGATCCACTTTTAAAATACAAGCAGTTACCATAGGTGATCTTTCGGTTATCGCTTTGACATCGCCGACATCGCGCCTATGTTGAAAGGATTTGGAATGCTATCTGGGACCCATCTAGACTTGGTCTTGTTTCCTTTACTTTCCTCATTGACATTTAATCCATTACCAGATATAATAAATATTTGTATAAATGTCTTTGTCTTAATGCTACTGGTCTGAAGTTGGTGATGCAGAAGTAATGATGAGATGATAAGGCTTGGAGTCCACACTATGTTACATAAAACCTTCAGCGGACCTGGCCAATCTGATAACTGGCTCGTTACATAATCACTAGACCACCCAGCTGCTAATATGAAGCTGTTTTGAACTCAAATAGCAGATTTGTTTTTGTGACATCTTCCACATAACACCTGGAAATATTTCAGTTCATGAATATATATAACTCAATAATAAATCGCAGTGTGTGATGACATCTGTAACGAGCAGATTTGGCTGCTATGGTAACAAGCAAATGGATCACTTCCGTCAACAAAACATCCATCTCACTTATTGCCTGTTTTTTCTCTCACCCAAACATCATTTGTCTCACTTGGTTGCAGTAAAGCACTTCTCTGTGAACATGGTTTTTGCTTTCCAAAGCAATAATTTAGTGCCTTTCATTTAGGCAGCACAGATAGCAGCCACTGGCAGTTCTTAGGTGGTATATGTTTCACAAATTTATCGAATTTTGCACTTAAGGTATTATATATCAACGTACTTAGAGTAAATTAAAATGATTGTTGAAAATGTGAAGATTACAAAATTAAAATGAGGAAACAAAAATAAAATAAATTATGCCTTTATAATGTCTTTATCAGAAAAAGAGTTTGAGCACAAGTTCCTTATAAATCATGCTAGTCATGATTACATCCCAGATCTCGATCCTTGGCTCAACATTGGCTCAAAATTGGCTCATAATAGGCCCAACATCGGCCCATCGACGGCCACCAATGGCCAACATTAGAATGATGTTGGTACAATATCGCATGCTGAGATGTTTATCATGGTGCTCTATTTTGGCATTCATGGTGGTATGAAGAAGAATTCATCAACATTTTTAGTTGCTTTTTAATATTTTTATTTCACTATTTGACATTAAATACAATGTTCAACATTGTACTGCTTCACTTAGAATGTTTCCTTACAAAAATACATCTAATAAATGCCATCAAATTATTACTTCACAAATAATTCTAAAAAAGCATACATTAGAACAAGTTTTCAAGTTAAAGGACAATGCTTTTTTTAAGTCAATGAATGAAAATGAGTTAGTTCGTTGATTAATGCATTAAACAAGGCTTGCGTCAGATTATAAATAACGCCTTTAAAGTTACCGAGTGAAGTCTGTAAAACACTGACTGAAGAATGGAATAGTGTTGCATAAACCCTTTGAATGCATTTATACTTACTTTATGCACTTACATTTACAATATCCAACAAAAGTAAGTTCCTAATCAGTATTACAACAACACTGATTACTTTTCGTCTGTTTTCATTAGTTACTTTGTTCTTAACAACGTGACATTGAGCAGCATTATGCAATGTTCAGTTTTCCATAAACTTCATCCCGGATAGCATTCCAAATCGGGCCAGCGTCGTTTCTACATCGTTTGGATGTCGCTGAAATCGCGCCGACGTCGATACGATTTGGAATGCTATCTGGGATTACATGAAACGGAAAGAAATTGTAGTTACTGAATATACTGGCAGTGTCCAATGGGAGTAAACTCACTTCTGTTTGATCCAACATTGACATTACATACTTAAACAATACAGACGATGAGTTAAGATGTCTAACATTGAAGTTCAATAGCACAGCATATGAGCAGGCATATGTCTAAGATTATACCTGTTTGTTTCACTTACATCTACCCTGTTGTTCCTTGATATTATAGCTCCCACAAAGAAGGAGGTCCACAGCTGTTCAGGTAACTTAAGTATGACTTGAATTTCTGCTGGGAAATTTGAGGAAAAATCCAATGAACATTTTCAGTTAATCACACAAGCTTGTACATGTACATGGCTAGTTTCTACAAGTCTGGTGTCCATTTTAAACATTAAATATCCATTGTTGATTTGACCATTACACCCAGCTGTACAAAGCATTGCAATGATCACATGGAATGTCTGTAAATTGCTGAGTGTCATTAGTATGATGCAGCATGTCAGACTAATGATGATATTGTTTTCACTCTATTCATCTGTAAATTGCTGAGTGTCTCTAAAATTTGTATGATGTAGCATGTCAGACTGACGATGATATTGTTTTCACTCTATTCATCTGTAAATTGCTGAGTGTCTCTAAAATGTATATGATGTAGCATGTCAGACTGACGATGATATTGTTTTCACTCTATTCATCTGTAAATTGCTGAGTGTTTCAAAAATTCGTATGATGAAGCATGTCAGACTGACGATGATATTGTTTTCACTTTATTCATCTCATACCCAGACAACATAAATACACTGAAGTTTAAAGAGACCAGAAGCTTTTGACAACATTGGGCAGCCATGTTGGTTGCTGAACATGTACGCTGACATCGTTTACAAAATTCCTACGCGGAGTCACTCCTGACCTGCTAACACATAAACATGGACTCACGGAGGCCACATCTCAAGTACTCTTGAGTCACAGTTTTGGAATGGGTGCATTTGTATTGCAAAGCTTTTAGGATGGAGGTCTCTGATTCGGCTGGTACTGCCATGTGGACGAAAGTCTCTAGGGAGTATAAGCTTTTAATGGTTAAGTTTACGTCCATACCTGCAAAAAAAAAGTTATTGTTTGATGATGAATATAAAAAGAAAACTTGGAGTGCAGTTGTAATTTATTACCACCTTTGTGCATGCCACTTTCTGCTTTACTGAATTTCGAGATAGATTAAAGTAAGTAAGTTTTAAAAGCACCCTTGTCTAGTTATATTACACATCTGGTCACTTCCGTCTTGAGCCAACTAATGCAGTCCATCGACTCACAGTCAGGAGTTAACTACCATTTGAAACAAAAATGTTGGTTAACTCCCTCCTTTTCGGGATACAACTATTACTCAAACCCCAACTTTCTACCTCTCCTGTAACATTAACTTCAACTTTCCCTACCTTTCCAGTGATAATATTTTTGTCTACTTTACTTTTAGGAAAGGATAATATGATTAACTAGTTTGACTGAAATTTATAATGGTCATTTACTCATAAGAACTATGCCATACTGCAAATTTTCAAGTACATCAACTCATCCAATTAGGCTTTTGTATTAATCCATGCAATACAGAAAATAGATTTAAAAAAGCTACAGTTACCAGAATGAAAGTTGACAACCCTTGCGGCTTCGCCTTCGGTTAACACGAAGAGATTGGCATCTTGAACGAAGGCGGCGACTTCCATTCTTTGGGAAAGTTTGATCTCGAACAACCGAGGACTGAACTTCATGGATTTCACGGATGACAAGTCTGTAAGTTTCCCCTCCTCCTCAGTTTTGTAAGCGTTGTAACACGCTTGGAATATACTTCTCATTACCTGAAGAATATTAGAAAAGTTTTGAAATAGCAAAAGCTCCTGGATAAATATATTATGAGAATACAACATTATAAAGTGAATGTGCTAGGTAAGGGATAACTAAGAGGAGTGTGCATTGGGCAATGCCCTGTGTTGGCGACTGGGGTTCGAGGTCTTCACCCCAAGTGTTAGCACCTAACCCTTGCCATGAGGAGACCATGACTCTCAATTGCTTAGAATGATATCACGAACAAAACACATCCTAAAAATCTGAGGTTTGTTTTAATACAGTAATCAAAGTATTGGTTGGTAAATTTGTATATATAAACTCTGATAGAACATATATTTATATTAAAATATAGCATATTGATTGCATATGTACAAGATCCAACAAAAAGAATAGCACCCTTAATGAAGAATGCCGATATTTTTCAGTAATAACTTTGTTTTTCAATTTGAAACAATTGAGTTTTGACCAGTAGATAGTTACATTGTTTAAAGCTGATATTTTGGTCAGTTGTACTTACTTTTGTTGGATCCCTTAGATATATCTACCATCTGCACACACTTTATGATAAATAAAAACAAGTACTTACGGATTGGTCCAATACAACTTTGAGAGTTTTGACTAGTCTTGATTCACACTTTGGCACAGCCAATGCCATGTAACGATGTCGAAGTGATCCAAATATTTTGAGATGAAAGCCCTGGGGGAAAAGTTCTTCATGACTGTTATTTCCATATGCATGGAGGTCAAAGGTCAAGTTATGCACCCTTATTTCCGGTGCAGGGACCACGTGCTCTGAGGGTCTGTCCAAGGCAGCTACTGCTCCATAAGCTTTGCAAGAATGGTGCACGAATTCATCACTCAATCCGAGTAAGCTGGCAGATCTACCATGCGACCCGTCACTCACGATGACGATCAAACGCTCCGTGTAAGTATCTAAACTCTTCAGAGTGTCTCTTGTAAACTGCAAAAGAAAGAGAAAAGAGAAGTTAATCCTGCACACTAGCATGAGCTCTGTCCTGTAAAATATTTTGGTAAATGTTCCATCAAACTATTGAAGGGCAAGTGGTTGGTATGGTCATTGGTCAACAAGTATATGGCAATGACTCATTTTGAGGAGGTACCATTTCCATTCCCATTGTTGATAAGCCAAATCTCATCTCCTGACAAACCAGACCCATTCCAAAGGATCCCAGATAGCATTCCAAATCGGGCCAGCATTGTTTCTATATCGGCCGCAGTCGGCACAACATCGTTTTCACGTCGCTGACATTGCGCCGACGTTGATATGATTTGGAATGCTATCTGGGATGGTCACCACCTCATTTATGTCTTGTTGATATAATAAATTCATGATCCTTTTTCGTAATAATGGTGCATAAAAAGTAATAGACTTATGCCTCTTTATTTCCTCAAACTAAATTATTTTAATATATGGTACATTGTAACATAGTGGCAATTTCCAGGAATAGCAATATGTACCCAGCTTGTTTTCTAGAATAACATTTAATTATCTGAAACACGGTTTAACATGGGCCACTGTCGGTACATTTCCTCGAATAGATCCAGTTTCAACAACTTAATCAAGGTAGACGAAATTGTTTTTTCCGACAAGATTGAAACAGAGGCCCATTAGCGTGGCAATTTTTTTTGTGTCAACATTGTGTATTTTGTAATCTTATGTGCAACAAATTTTGACAGATAGTAGACAGTGCTTTAAGGCAAGCAAATTGGAACTTGTCACTTGGCAGATGTCACTTAGATATATGTAATATACAATAGCATGTCTGCATTTTATCTCTTTATATAATGCTTTTGGTGACAATCAAATTGCTGCTGTGGTCCCTTCGCAAATTACTGCTTTGTCAAGCCACACAAACGCTGTGAAATTACTCTTAAGAGTAGTCGCTCAGAGAAAATGGTGTTTGCTTGAAATTGTGTAAAATGTTCGCTTTTGAGAAAATCATTGAATGGTGAGCAATGGAAATCAATTTACGAAAAATTCTACTGTGTGATCCAATGGAGGAGATTAACTTCTTGATGTAGAGTAGAGGCAATGGATAGCCCAATATGGATAGCCCAAAATCACTCACATTTTGAAAAACGAAGTATAATACTACCCAGATAACTAGCCATATTCAAATCAATTGATTGATTCATCATCACATACACATAACATTCATACATTCGCCTTCACAATCAGACATAGATTGGCTCAACGTTGGCTCAGCGTCACATAGGTTGGACCAACATTGGGCCAATATTGAGCTGACCTAGCATGCTGTCTGGGGGGTTTGAAAATGAACGGACTTGGACCAGCATCCCACCTACATTGTTAAAACAAGTTCAGAAAACGAGCATTTTTGCTGTAGTTCAATATAAATGCCAAATCAGGCCAACGTTGAGATGATTAGTACCAACGTTCAGCTGATTCTGGGCCAACATTGAGTGGATGCCAAGGAGAGAAAGAGTCAACATGAGACATGTTGTTTGGGTAAGGAATGTATATGAATTGCAATTATCACCAACTTACAACACTAGCAAATTTCTAATGTGATAACTTATAGTATACACCTGTTGTGGACACGCCAAGTTTCATGGCATCGTTACGTTTGCCCCTATCAACGAATGACACAAGCCATAATAATATTATAGCTTCAGTTCATTATTGATGAGACAACAGACACTATCTGATTCTATATTGGTTCTATGGCAACAAAGTACAAACATCAATTACATCGGATCACTAATGCAAATAAATATAAAAAATTCCTTAGATACCTTGTCTGTATAAATATACACAATTCCTTGGATACTGTATTATTGTTTTACTCTGTCAAACTGTCAATATCATTACATGAATGTGCCGAGCAGCAACTAGTTTTGTCAGCAATTCATAATATGATATGATTCGTAGCTGTTAATTAGGTTTCCATGGCAATAGCCTCTTCCTGGGAGTGTGTTTAAACAATGCACCCATTGTGACGATCCTTGCTTGAATCGCCTGCAACTACGCTGAAATTAATTTAGCTTGATTGCAGTTATTCCAGGGAATACTGCAATTTTTTGGTCGATGGGCGATTTATTAATCAATTATATTTCTCTACCAGGATGTTTTTAGTTGGCAAGATTTGTGACGCGACAGACATGAAATTAAGTTTACAGTTTGTTGATCCAATGCAATTTATAGATTAGGAGACCTGAATGAGTAAATGCATTTTACAGCATAACAACTGCTATTCAAATTACTATAGAAAAAGATGATTGAATAAAATAACTGTTGTAAACATTGTACCGTACAATGTACATTGTGTTATAAGGAATAATTGTTGTGTGAATACTACACCTTGTAGTATTCCATATTGTTACTGTTACCAAAACCTTGGATCTGCTTTTATGAAGAGCTTGTGATATCATCAATGTCATTCCAGTCCTAGTATCTCATTCTGGGCTATCCATTCATGAAGTGCTTTAAAATACATGCAGTTAGCTTCATAAAATACGGTCGACTCTATTCCTGGCTGTAGCTATAACTGCTGCTTCTGTCTACTCCTAGCTTATAGTCGGCTTACACCTACCACCACTGAAAAAATATAAACCTTGCCAAATGTAAGCAATTTATCTAATATATCATAAATATGTATTTGCAATAGACACGCAGCTTTTCAACAAAAAATGACAAATACGCATAACTCTCAGATGGTGCTGAATGTACTTTTAGATTCGATTTTGAGTAGCCAGCTATAGCCAGACAGTTCTGTTTAGTGGCAAGTAGCATCGTATGGCAGAAGTTGTCTAGCTTTGTCTAGTTTTAACTTGACAGGCTGTTTTTAATGAAACTAAGTGTATCTCTTACTGCAAGTCTTCAAAAATTATGGCTCATACATGCAGTCGGATTGTATATCTGACGTAAAGTTAGTTTTAATCCGTGCTCAAAATGACAAGAAATGGATATGACGATATATTATGTAAACCTTTATGAAATCTGTGGAATGCCAGTAATAATATAATGTCTTAGACACTGCGTCTGAGGTCGTATAGCAAGCAGTCTGTTGATATGACTCCCGTTTTGGGACAGAAATGGTAACTCGAAGACATAGAGTAAGGGGAAAGGAGTAATTTTAGTCTCATAAAACATCGTAAATCCATACCCAACAGGAGACTTCTTATCAGAGCTTCATCTGCCAATGCCTGATATTGTCGTATTAAGTAGTCTGGAACTTACTTTCTGAGGCAATAATTCTTCTAGACAGATCTAATAGACAGAAAGGAGAGATATTGCCCATTTATTTCATAAGGCATGGTGCGGATAACTTTATATGGGCATATATCAACTGAAAAATCTCGTTATACGGGGCATCATCCACAGTGCTATAGCCTCACAGGATAACACCCAATTTGATTTTGCAATCTCGTTGAGCAATCTAAGTCATATTGAGGGGTTAATGTTAATAAATCGTGATGCTGGTACTTAAAGAGATTTGCCTATATTCCGTGTGAGTACAGTACAATTCATAAAGAAAGTTCAACTATAGCTTGGAACCACTAACCTGAAACTAAATCAAGCCAAACCAACCCATACCCCTAGATAACATATCATGTTGGTCAGACGCTATATAATAATAGCAGGCATCGCCCTTTCTGATAGATGTCGGCCATACATTGGAGCATCCTGGTATACTATATGGGATTAAAATGCTACATCTAGATTGAACTGAGCAGATCTTCCTTAAACCACTGCTTCACTCCACCCAGGTGCAAATGGGTACTTGGCTATAGGCAGAGATGGCGATTGTAGAGTGCTTAGTCTGTGTGAGCTGACTACGGCTGCCCGGCTGTATACTCCCCGGGGAGTTGAGAAAGGCTCTGCTTGAACAGGCCAGCCAAGGGTGTAATTGTAAAGTCAGTTGAGACTGCTTGAGCGATCTAACGGACTATAAATACATTTACATTGTGTTAGAGGCAGGTAACAGGTGTTTAAGAATGACTAAAGAAATTGATATAAGTTGTACTGTAGCTGGGTGGCCAAGTGGTAAGTATAGCCAGCTTCTATGGAACTACAATACATGTAGGTTCCAATGCTGCTCCTTGCCATATTGTACTCTTGAATCTAGACAAAGCTAGACAACTTCTGCTATACGAAGCTATCTGCCACTAAACGGAAACATCTGGCTATAGCTTGCTACTCAAAGCCGGATTCTAAAAGAACATATTTATGATTTATCAGAGAAATTTCTTGCATTTGTCAAAGTTTACATTTTTCAGTAAACCTACTATAAGCTAGGAGACAGAAGCGGCTGGCTTTAGCTACAGCCAGGAATAGGTGACTACAGTTGTCTAGACTCGACCATATTTTATGAAATTAACTGTATGAGGGGGATCTCATTCTTCACTCACATGAAGATAAATAGTGACTCTTGTGGATTCTTGTGGTAAAAGCAGGCTTTGCATTAGGTCGAATGAGGAAATAACCAACAACTATTGAAGTTTTCAGTTTAAAACTGTTTCATCGAAAATTACACTGCAAAATCCAGCTTAATTATAGCTTATGCTGATGCATTGAGCCCACATACTTTAGACTTTGCTGCGGTTGTCACACTGGGTTGATGTTGACAAGCCGGAAGTTATTTGCAAATCTGTGCTCTGCATTCAAATCAAGGCATCAATCATTCCTGGCTTAGCTGGCAGATATCATTAGTCAGCACAAGCCCCAAATCTATAAAAAGTTAATTTCCTTTCCCATGGAATAGTTTTTAAAACTTCTGGTACTAATTTTCTCTTTAGTTCTAATAAAAGTCTCTTTCAACGTTGCGTGAACTTATGGTATTGTATTGAACTGTATTGTATTGTATTGTATTGTCCCTATGCTAATGGTATGAAGTTTAGTCAGCTTATATGACAAGCTGCCAGATGTAGACGTTATGATGAGATGGTAAGGCTTTGTTGGACGAGACTAACACCACTCTGTCCATTGTATCTTCTGTTTTTCAATTACAACGTATACTGCAACCTTGGGGGTACAGCTGCAGTTTTCAGACAGCTACCTAAGAACATTTCAAACAAATCTGAGCCAATTAGCCATCTCGTTTCATGTGACATCAAAGGCTCTTTTTTTTTTCTTATAATGCATTGCATTTCTCTTGATTAGTCGGCTACATGAAAGACCAACCGGATCCTTTCAATTACATCAATTGATTGTGTCTGGCTTTTTAATACCGTTTAAAATACCTTTAATTGGATCTTGTAAAGGCTTATTATGATTGACAGGCATATTATTCATTTATTTACTCTGGCCATAAACTTGCTCATATCTCTGCAGTGAATATGTATTATAATAAATATCATATATAGTGACTTTTTTTTCACTTTCGCCTGCTGCTTTGTCAGCTGTAAGTTATATGACCAGCTGCAAGAGGAAGAAATAATGATGAGATGATAATGCTACCTAATTTACTTAGATTGAAACACCATGGAGTTTTCCCAGGCCAGCAATTGAACCTTCAAAACACCAAGCTGTACATATATGTAATATTTCAAGAACAAGAATTACTCGGCTGTAAAAGATACTCATTGATGTCAGGGAAGGATATGTGTCTGTCTGGCCACTAATGGCTGTGGACGTGGCACAGCTATAAAGTTCCAGACATAAGAAATAGTTTCGCGGAACAGATTTATCTGTAATGAAGTTCATTGGTGACAAACAATTATAACTGACAGAGAAGCCTGGTTTCTTTGTCAACGCTGTGAACATTTTCTTCTGACTTTACATTCACACTCTTGGCAGGCTAATCATGATGAGTCTTTCTCAATTTCCTTAAACGTGGGGTTAACTGTATGGACTTACGAGCCCACACCAGTGCCATCACTGTAGCCATTACACCTCTGTCCCACATGTTCAGCCGGTCTAGCATGCTATCTGGGGTGGGGTGGGGTAGAGGTTGTATAAGGGGTTTGAACCCCAGACATGGCATCTACTCATGAATAGGCAGGCATAGACACAACAATGAACACGAATTTTAGACAATATATATATCAGTAGAGGTCACTGTGTTCTAACACTTACGTTTTCTCACACCTGGACAAAAGTATTTGATTACAAATGTTACTATTTTCATGATTTGTTCTTATGTTTTCCAACGACCGGTTGTTTCTACTTCAAATTTGGAAGACTTCATAGATTTTACAACTTGTGATTTCACTATTTCAAAGCAACATTAAAACTAGTTATGAACTGATTAGAGAAAAGACTATGAATGTTTCACAATATTGAACTTGGAGATAACTTTCTTGGCCCGGGTGCACAGGTCTTGTTGAATTTTAATTCCTTATTCCATGTGAGAATTTATTAGGCATGAAGGCAGGAGCAGACATTCCAAAAACTGCTACCTGTCAACATCTTATTCGTGAGCTGTGCGAAAAAGATAATGACAATGAACTACACTGTGCATCATATTACAGTACAGTGGGTTCTAGATACTATTCATATTATGCCCCAACTGTTTGCTCATTCTATAGTGCATATTGTCTGCAAATAAAGGATAATAAAGGAATGGCAGAGCATCATTTGCAGCACAAACAACTGCAGGACAATTGTGTGAGAGGATTGTTTAGACTGCATTGCGTGCAAGGAGTATATAGTGTGGCATACACCAGCAGTCACACTCTTGATTGTAGAACTGTTTATTGGTTCCTACCTACCTACCTGCCTGCCTACCTACCTACCTACCTACCTGCCTACTTACCTACTTACCTGCCTGCCTACCTACATACATACGTACCTACCTACCTACCTGCCTACCTGCCTGCCTACCTGCCTACTTACCTGCCTGCCTACCTACCTACCTACATACATACCCACCTACATACATACCTACCTACCTACCTACCTACCTTTCCATATCTCAAATTAAGCAGACTTGCCCATTTCTTAGACAGTTTTAATGCATTTAATATGTGCAACCGCTGCAGCATTATAGAAGATGCCATATAAATTAATACATCGCGCTAAGCACTTTTTCTGTTTAAAAATGAAATTAATGAGTTATATCAATCTTCATAATATCATATTTGATAGTTCATACTATTATCACAAATGTAGAGCAATAAAACTGGGGCATCCATATTTTTTAATACCTAAATGTTTGGCAGTTCCTCTTATTAATCTATACAATTTTGTAATATTGGTTAATATTTGGACGTGAACTAAAAAATGATACAACATAATATCTCGGTGGTCTGTGCATATATATCTATATGAAATATGTCTGAGGTTTTGATTCATTTTTTGACAATGTGACCAATATTTATACAGTGAACGCTATATAGCGTAATACATTGCTGCCAGCACTATGCCTTATATGGTATAATGGGCAATATCCTTCCTTCCTGTCTATTAGTCCTATCTACAAGAATTATTGCTTGGGGGAAATGGGGCTGTCTCTTCCAACATTCTTTGTATGACCATAATGACATCAGTCATGTGAGCGACTAACAGATGTAGAATCTAATAAGACTTGGCTCTATGTGGAGCAGTATGCCATAAATGTAGGACTAATACATAATATATAGGTTACTCTTTTTTTACCTTCATTTTATCAGTTTTATGCTCCTTATATTGTTTATAAATTTTCTCTTAAATTATAAAATTTTACCATTAAATTATAATGTAGTCTTATACATATAACTGGGTGGCATATTTACCAGTCCACTTACAGGTAAACTCCTCTAAAGTACCTGGTTTCAATCCCGGCCAGGGCACTGGGTTGACTATACATAGTCATTAAGGCATCCGCCAGTTCCATACTGAGCAGTTCTGCTGAAGGTCCCGGGTTCGATCCCTAGCCTGGGCAGTCTTCATGAGCCACATCCCAGCTTGGTGTCAATCGCATGCGACGTTAAAAATTGGAGGTGCCTTTTACTGAATGTCTATACTGAGGCAAGTAAAAGACCCCACCCATGGGGTAAATGTGTAAGATGGTTGGATCTAGCCTTACCATCTCATCATTACGTCTGCCTCTGGTAGCTGGTCATATAAGCTGAGACCAATAGCCATTCAGAACCACCACATATATCAACATTAAATAATTATTCAATTCTTAAATAATGTCTATTAATGAGCCATAATGAATCCTGTCTGAGAATCGATGATTTTAGTTAATGTTGGTTAGCCAACTTTTAAGAGAATCAGCCAACATTTAAGTAGAACTTGATGGTGTACAGAATACTTTTTTTCAAACTAATAAGTCAATCAGCCTTAAATCAATGTCATGTATCAATCATTCTAATTTTAAACGTAAAATGCCCATTTGCTGTAATTGCTACAAAAATCGAAATGCAATGGCTTTTATTTGCGATGATCATTTTTGTCAACCCGCGAAGCCTCGTTTGTGCAAAGGACTTAATTCTGTGGATTGCTGAACCACAAAGCAACTTCTGTTGCAGAAAAGACTTTAATTACTGAATTCGACGGCTCCAAACAAAACCAAACAAAATTCATTCTTGTCTTGAATGACGACAATCAGGATAGAAGATTCTTGCTACTTGCATCATAATGTATACATTCTTTTGTTATATTACAATAGAATAGTCCTTTTTACCATGGAAATAGTTTTCGAATAAATTGTCGAGCCATAGCTTATGATACTGCACCATTGACTTCAGAGAAGACATTTAATGAAATATTCAGCCATACCTCTATGCAAATCTTTAAAATGACGCTTCTGTATATGTATAGCATGTGACTTACATACTTAAATTATTGATATTCTTACCTTCAAATAAAAATGCAACTTTTCCTTAGGCATTATAACTATCATCATCATCTTCAATAATCATTTGAAAGAGGTTTATCATACATAGATAACTATTATCATTCCCATGATCACATAATCGTATATGATAATTATTTGCTGAGGTCTCTCTGGAACCTAGGTGGGCACTCGCTAGTGTTATCCTCTGGTTTCTTAGAGTGCTCTGCTGATCTGCCCATACACAATATGTACATTTCTGAATATCAGTTTAATTATAATTGTATATGAAATATGCATTGTGCAATGTGCAGCAAATAAAGTGTCTCGAGTCTTATAAATCTACAAATATGATACAGAATATTACAATTATTATCACATATACATTCAGAATTTTACATCCAGAAAAACACAACATACACTATCATCCTATCTATGGTTCACTTTATTTATCATAGTTTTTGAATTATAGAAAGAAGTACATTTGTAAATAGTCAAAACTTCTGAATAAGCTTTGAAATGATAATATATCCAAGCAACATCAGCTACGCAGAGCTGAAACCACAACAGCAATACCTGTGTGTGTGTGTGTGTGTGTGTGTGTGTGTGTGTGTGTGTGTGTGTGTGTGTGATTTAGGGCTTTACGTCCTGTATTTCTGCATCAGTTGGGCTAATTAGGACAGGCAGAGACCATGGCAGGAGACAAAGGATGAAACAGCCATCCAACATAGGCTCGACCGGGACATGAACCTGGGACCCAGCAGTTGGAGCCCAGAGTGCTATTTCTACAGCAATACCTTAGTCGATGAACTCAAAACCTGCATCGGAAACACTTCAATTGAGATTTCAATATATCAATCATTATGAAATAGTTAGTTTCATAAAATATGGTCGCCTCTAGACAACTGTAGCACTCTATTCCTGGCTGTAGCTATAACTGGCTTTTAAAGCCAGCCGCTTCTGTCTAATCCTGGTTTATAGTCACGTCATTGCTACCACCACTGAAAACATTTCAACCTTGGTAAATGTAAGAAATGTTCTGTACAACAGACATGCATCTTTTCAACAACAAAACGACAAATATGCCCAACTCTCAACGTATGCAACAAATGGTGCTGCATGTACTTTTAGATCTGGCTTTAAATAGCCAACTATAGCTCTGGTTAGTGGCAGGTAGTGTCGTACAGCAGAAGTTGTCTAGCTGTGTCTAGGTACAATTTGACAGGCCCTTCTTAATGAAACTAACCGTACTTTAGTCATGGCTTCCAGTAGACATGTAGCTATATATTGTATGTCAAGCAGTAGTCTAGCTCAGTTTATCTCAGTCTAGCTCAGTCTAGATTATACAACACTGAGTTGAACTGAATATCATTAATGTGAAGTAACTTAGCAACATATGATACCTTAACACTATCATGATAATGTTACCATCCTGTTGATACTACACATATGGGCCTGTCATTATATTGGATATCGATGCTCAGCAGGAGCTAATTATTTCATAAGATCATGACACTTTGTCACTGATAGCCAATTATTAGATTACCATGGCAATATTCTTACCATGGGAGTTGGTAAACACTGTTCTCAAGAATGCCTATCCTAATGGCAATATTGTTTTTACCATAATCAATTGATAGCATAATCTGCTCAGTAATATTGCTTTTGTTGCAAATTATAATGTTCATATTAAATTGTCTGTGGTTGAATCTAATTAAAACCATTGTCTTGTTAGCTATGATAATATCAGATATTTTAAGCTTTAAAACTGTTTTCCTTTGTATAAAGAAACATGCATTTGTCGATATAATCTTACAACATCCAAACTTCGATTGAATATGAAATTTTCTTGTGTACTCCTAATGGTTAAAGACAAATATATTTCAATACAATTTATAGTAGCCCAGGAAACTTACTGGGTGGTCTAGTGTTAAGATGCTTACCTGCTCATCTGACCGGGTTCAATCCTAGGACCGGGCACCTTTCATGAGCATTATCCCAGCAAGATGTCGTTCGGATGAGACGTTAAATTGGTGGTCCCTTGTACTCAGTGTCTATGCTGAGGCAAGTAAAAGATCCCACCCATGGGGGTAAATGTGTAACATGGGTGGACTCCAACCTCACCAATCAACCCTCGATAGCGGCAAGAACTTGCCTTAGAGGGCTGCACTTCCCATACTGCAGTTTTAGAGCGAGCATGGGCAGTTCAGGGGTGAAAGATTGTAAAGTAATTGACCAACTTTTCTAGCCCATTCCTAATGTCCTTGTCATAAAATACTTGTCTGTGCTATACAGGCCATTAGTGGAGAAGATATCGAAATAGCATTACAACTGCACAGAAAAGGGGTAAACTTTGGTCAAAAGAGGTGAAAACAAGTTTATTGCCCAGATGTTGGGGTGATTATATCATTCTTATCAAATGTTTCAATCAGACTGAAAAGTCGTTCTGAGGATGCCCATGCTCGCTCTAAAACTGCTGTATCTATCTATCTATCTATCTATCTATCTATCTATCTATCTATCTATCTATCTATCTATCCACATTTGATAATGCGATAATTGCTCTGTAAAAACTCAGGAGTCATATAGTTACGAGCCATGTTCTGAAAAGAGCCAACCATAAATTGGTCCCTTTTTGTGCTTGGAGTATATATAGCTCTACTATTGTGCCTCACACATAACCCAACAAAAGCCCGTGTCTAATTATTGACTGCATCTGCCAGAAGCTTACCTGACTGATGTCATTATGATCATATTAAGAGAGGTGCAGGAGAGACACATTTTCTGCCTCTGCATGATAACTAGATCTATTTACAAGGTGGAATCCTCAGCCCAAAATTATTCAATGAATTTATGTCAGATCGACCCGATCATCTTGAAAAATCAGATGGAATAACATTAGGTGATTTTACTCTTACACATATATTGTATGCCGATGACATCGCACTTGTAGCTGATTCTCCTTATTGCATGCAAAATAGTATAAATTCACTTCATAATTACTGTAAAAAATGGCACCTTATTGTAAATGTTAGTAAAACCAAAGTGATGCAGATTGGTAACAAAGCAATAAGCACCTTCTTCTGTAATGGGGAAAAACTAGTAAATGTTGACAGCTTCAAATACCTTGGCCATATGCTTACTAATAAGCGTAGAATACATAGCAAGATGACGGAATACCTCTCAACACAAGCTCATAAAGCGCTCTTTGCACTGCAAGGTGATTCAAAACAAGCATTAGGAAAAATCGATCCCATGCTATCTCTTCGAATGTTTGATACCTATATTTTACCTATCCTGGAGTACAATAGTGAAATATGGACAAGTGAAAAATCTATGCCTGAATTAGAAAATTTGCAACTTGCATATCTTAAAAACATATTAGGAGTTAGAAAACAAACACCATCTTTAGCAGTCTATGGTGAAACAGGTAGATTCCCATTGCATGTCAGACAGAAAATTAGAATGGTGAATTACTGGATAAGATTGGAAAGAGCACCTGATGACAGTTTACTTAAGAAATGTTTAAATTTTCAGAAGGAAATTTATGTGAATGCAGTAAATGGGGAAATAACTGGTTCAGTAAAGTGTGTCATGTATTAAATAACTGCAACATTGAATATGATATTAGTAACCTCAGAAACTTTGACATTGATAATATCTCTAACACAGTGAAACTAAGACTCTATGAAGCCGAACATGAGCGACTTATGAATGCAATAAATGACAGTTCACAACAACCAAAACTTAGGACATATAAACTATTTAAAACTGATTGTAGAATAGAACCTTATCTTGAATTGCAACAAATTTGCAAAGTGTTAACTAAAATAGCTAGATTTAGGACAAGTTCACATAGCCTGAAGATTGAAACAGGTCGACACCATAAACCAATAATTCCTGCTCCAAATAATATGTGAAAAGTGTACGTTAAACTTTGTAGAAGACGAAATTCACTGTTTGATTGTCTGTCCTGGAAATGAGCAACACCGTGTTAACCTTTTTTTGAATGCAACTAAATTTATTAACAATTTCTTGTCTCTAGATGATATAACTAAGTTTACAGCAATAATGACAAACAAGGAACCTGAGTTATTAAATAGTTTAGGAAAGTTTCTCCTTCAAGCCGATGTGTAGAGAAAACCATCTCCTGTATCCACACAGTTATTAATTTAGTTTATTAGTTTATTAGTTATGATGTGCTTGTCATGTTTTGGACTTTAAGAGTGAAATGTTTTTATTAGCGGCTTGTTTTTTTTTTTTTTTTTTTTTTTTTTTTTCTATTGTGTATGTGGATTTTAAACACGTATTATAAGTTAACTTGGTGGCTGGAACCTTGATTATTGAAATTTTATTGCTTTCTGTATTTACATTAATGTCTCTTTCATGTTATCTTTTAACTGAATGACATATGTATCACTTATGATATTTTACATGTCAATAAAATCTATATATATATATGTAACTGGCAGAATGGAAATCTATTTCATGTTATATCATAAAAGTACATATCATTGCTGTTGAAAGATTGCTCGCTATATCTTTGTCTTGTTATATAAATATTTTGTATCTTATCTTATATTATCTGATCCGATCTTATCTGATCTGATCTGATCTTATCTGATCTTATAGTTTCTGATCTTTTCTGATCTTTTCAGATCTTATCTTATCTTTTCGATTCTTATCTTTTCTGATCTTATCTTTTATCTTATTTTTTATCTTATCTTTTATCTTATCTTGTCTTGTCTGCTTATCTTATCTGCAATGGTTCATGTTGCAGTATACAAACCCAGTCATAATTTGATTTTTTTAAGCTGCTAAATGTAAGATTTGGTATTCTGCAGTAGGCCTGTTAGCATTGTCATGTCCCAGTCTATTTAGCCTTAAATAAAACTGTCTGACCTTTCTGTGCATGCCAGGAAATTCTCAGCAGGTGCTTGAAGTTAAAGTTCCAAACATCAAAGACCTTCCTTTCTGGAATAAGCCTTGTTTTGTTTAATTGGCCGTTTGCAAGGTTTCTTAGATCTTCCAACTTCTGCACAATTCCTTATTAGGCTTTCAGTATCATTAGAATCAGCTGAAACCTGCTTTGAGCTCATCAAATGAATTTAGAGGAAAAGGTTTAATGATCCAGGATATAATTAGTTTTACAAAAAAGTGGACTTCGTCAAGCATAAACAGAATGAGTTGGCATTTTATCAGAACTAAATCAAGCTCACTCTTTAAAACAACTTTCAAGCTCCGCAGCAATTAACAAACACAGTACTGGGGCAATGGCGTTCTGTCCTGTCAAGAGATGGAGCTACGACCACACCGGTCTTGCTATTGTTTAATGACGTCATCCAACTATAACGTCATCAAATGCACTGATTGACCTTTTGTTGATGACGTCATTGAACAATTGCGAGACCGGTGTGGTCGTAGCTCCATCTCTCGACAGGACAGAACGCCATTGTCCATTATAAACCAGTTATTCAGATAATCTATTTGAGATCAGAGTCAATATACTATGTCTTGGGTCTGTTCACACAGCGCTATCAAGATAATATTAAAGCTCCCCAGTTACTGCTTGCTCAATTAAACTGACTACACTGGATCCAAGCAACCCACCACAACTGACCATGTGACGTATGCAAGTGTGAGCACAAAGCAAGCAGGGAATTAGTGGGTGGGGAAAGGATCACCAAAATAAAATAAATTAAATTTGCTGCAATACGTTCTTGACCGCATTAAACTTTTAAAACTCTCCCTGGAATCAACAATAATTTGGGCAAAAAACACACTTAGGGATTGGCCAGAGCTTCTTATAACATGATGACATCAACACTTCCATAAATCTCATGTGTGAAATTTAGTCAGTTTGATTGGATGCTCTATAACGTATGTATATACCCATCTTTCTTATGACATTTCTTTCACCTTCATTATGCTCATATAATACATCATGCACATAGAGAAACGTAACAATAGAAATGACAAAATTGGTTTATCTCATTGATGCACACCTCTGTACATGTCCCCCTGTTAATTGCATGAAGTTGCACCATATACCCATCACGACACACTGCATCACTGCAGTATCAGCAGCAAATGAAATGTGTCTCTCTTATTTTGCCATCTTGGTTGATGTCTACATTGTGGAAATTTCAAAGTAGCACTGATATTGCTGCAGATAAAAGTTGTCGACAGAAGTTAACGTCTGGCATGTTTTATATATGATGAGAAATCCCTAGAGGATTATTTTAATAGCCCAAAAGGAAATTCAATATAAATGTGGGCTCATCACTCACCAAAATCTCAACTTGTGATTAATGAAAAATGTCTTAGGAGCAAAAACTCCAACAGGGCTTTAAAGTGATTTTAACATATGTTTTTAAATTTAAACTAGTTTTATAATAGTCATTGTTTTACTCAGCACTGCATCTTCACAAGTCAAGGTGGATTTCTGGAGCATGAGCGAATCGCTGTGCCAGCTCCCACAGCGACATTTGCCGGCGGGAAAATGTCAGCACTGCTCAAATGGCATTGTAAATACCCTTTTTTCACGGTATATAATCATTATCATTGGTCGACTACATGGCCAAATGTGCCACGTGCGTTTTCCATGCGTTTGTACAATCGCATGAAAAATGCATGGTTTTCGCCTGATTATATTTAGGCGAAAACCATGAATTTTCCATGCGTTTATCCTTCTCATGGCAAATGCTCGTGGCACATTTAGCCATGTACAAGCATCTGCGCTTATGCTGTACTTTTACTCGACGTTAAATAAAGGCTTTACTTACTTAGGGGGATCCAATGCAATGATATACGTAATATTCTTTGATCTTGATCTATACAGTTTCAGAAATTGTTTAGATGCACGAGGGATGAAACACACCTTCACCTACTAACTGTCAAATGAAATGCAGTTACCTCAAGCCATTCTCCAATGCTTTTACTTGTCAGGGTACCCAGGGCAGACATACGTTTTATGCATAAAGTTGCATGCATTGTCAGTCCAGGCCATTTCCCTCAGCAGAATTCACTATTTGGGCCAAGCTTTTCAGTGGTATTTGCTCACAAACAATAGTGTAACAGCAGCCATACATAGTATAAAACATGATACCCAGATATGATACCCAGATAGCATTCCAAATCGTTTTGAAGTCGGCGCGATGTCGACAACGCCAAAACAATATAGAAACAATGCTGGCCCGATTTGGAATGCCATCTGGCTAAGACTGTCACAGATTCCAGATATTATCGTCTGCCACCAAACTGATGTCCCGGGTAAATATCTTAGTTAATTAGCATCTTATGGAGTTCCTTATAATTAGTCAGCAATCATACGCATGATATTTGGGAAATAGAGCAGCCATGTACCTTACTGAAGCTCTTGAACCATAAAAGTTAGATTCTTACAGCGAATTTCATAGCTTTTGAAGCTAACTACAGAAGACGTCATGTGCATCCATGACTCCCATTGACTAATTAGATTAAAGTTCCTCAGCCAATGAACTCAGAATCATTTATTTTATATTACGTATATCAACTAGTTTATCATAACGTATATGCAGGTAGTAATTATATTCATTGTATATGAAATATGAGGGGTCACCTCCAAGACATGGAGTGTCGCTGCTGAGGTGCCCCCCAGACTTCAGAGAGACTCCAACAAAATCTTTCCAAAACAAGAGTATATTCAATTAAAAAGAAAAGAGTTTTAGGTGAACCAGATATTTATATAGGAGGAAATATGGGAGCACAGAGCAATAAAAACATGATACAAGCCCCTCCCCCCCCCCCCCCAAAGAAAAACACCCACATGTATTAAGATTACATTACACTGTAGATAGGGTAATTATTTAATTCCTAATGAGAGTCCTGCCTTCACATGACGTCTTCCAGAGTATAGTTTCTAAGTCTATGAAATCTGCTGTAAGGCTGTAATATGATCAACAAATATTTTGTATTCTCCTAATTATACTGAAAAGCTTAGCACAAGTAATCAATAAGCTCTTGTTTCATCACGTGGGACCAAGACACATGCACAGTATATATCAATATCACACACAATTGCCAGCACCACTCAACTGTTATACTACGTTTGTTTATTTGAGGTATGCATTTACGTATATGTAACAGAACAAGGAGAAATTGTATGAAATGAAAGCTAATATATGCCGTAGTAATACTCAGCTTTTCTTCTGACATCGTTTATTTGATTGAAGTAAAATAAATTATTATCAGTTTCATAATTTTAGTATGTTATTCAGTTGGTTGTGTAGTTTGATATTTTGAGAGCGAGCAAGGACTGTGCATTGTGGGGTTCGAGGTCTTACCAAGTGCCACCAATGGCCAACCATCCTAGCCACAAGGAGGCCCAGGACTTTTAAGGGCCCACAATCATCATCCATATCCATATATCCAACATAAATATCACAGAAATGTTATATACATGATTGTCAAAGAGAAGATAAGCTTTGGAGTCCACATCATGTTACAAAACACCATGGGTGGGATCTTTTACTTGCCTCAGCATCGACACCGAGTACAAGGCACCTCCAATTTAACATCTTATGCAAGCTGAGATGTAGCTCAAGAATAGTACCCCGGCTGAGGATCAAACTGTGGACCTTCAGCAGTAATGTGGAAATGGCGGATGCACCACTGGTAGCTACTATTGTAGAGTGTAGACCCTCGCTATTAAGACCAACAGAGAAATAATAATACCCATAACTACCCAATGGACATACAATGATGAGAATACAGAATCACGAAACATAGTGTTCCTAATTGCATTGGGCGTCATCGTGAGGTGGTCTTGACGCCTTGTTAGACTGTAACTCAGATAGCATTCCAAATCGGAACAACATCGGCACGACATCGTGATGTTGATACACTGTTGTTCCGATAGTGACCATTATTGAAATGACGCTGGCCCAAAGTGTAATGCTATCCGGGAATAAGGTTTGTTTGCCAAGATATGTTGACTTATGTTAGCTTGTTAGCCACTACATTTGACTGACTTAATAGTTCAATTCCTTAATGAGGTCTCCCAAAATAGCTTGGTTCTTTTAACAGAACTAACTGCTAGCAAGCAGCAATATCCTCTTAGCTTGATTGCCATAATTTCAGATATTAATTAATCTTGTTTGGAGGCGCAAGGCTGAATTATAAATCCATTATCTTTCCATAACACAACACTTGCCTTGCGGTTTGTCTATTAAATTGCTTCAATAATGGAGCCACAGACAATAAACAGACACAATAAAACTAAGGGAGGCATTACAGCTCCTTGTAAAGAAGAAATGGAAGAGTGTTTATCATGTTCAGATGGAGATATCTTTGTAAAACTTTCTCTTTATGAGAAAAACCATCATGACTGTTAAAAACTCTTTCTGCATTTTCCAATATAACCCTTTGAACATTAAATATATCTTTATACAGTTAAAACATGAAGTTTAGCAAAGCTTTACTGATGGGTTAACTATGGATTGAAACATTAAGGTTATAGACAAGAAAATTTTGTGCGATACACTAATGGATTGCTCATATGCTGCTGTATGTTTTTTAAAGCTATATTATTCACATTATACCCTGTCCTTTAGTTCGAAGTCAAGAGAGACCACCACATAGTACGGAATCTAACCATCCCACCCCCCCCCCAAAAAAAAAAAAAAAAACCAAAAAAAAAAAACCTAATGATGAAAATGTATCATATAGATAGAAATAACTAAAGGTATTTTAGCTTGAGGCATGCTATGATTTACAGACACATCTAAATGGGAATTCACACTATCACGTATAAAATAAGAGCTACGTATGGCGACAGATGGCTTTTTTTTTTCTTACTCTGGTTCATCTTTGGCCATATGTGATTCACTCGTCGAGCATTTTACGTATACTCGCGCTAATTCGTAGATCACTCCTGGTTGCGCTTGACCACTCAAGGACATACGTGGAGGGCAAACATTTTTTAAACATGTTTAAAACTTTGGCGGATGTTCTAAGAGTGATTGTTTATATTAGTTACGTAACTTGCTTGGGGGTCCGTCGGCGAGTGTCCTATGTACGTCCTACATAAATTCTACATACATCCTAGGCCATAGGTAGCCACTGTCCATCCGTATCCACTGTCCATCCGTATCCATCCGTATCCATCCGTATCCATCCGCGTCCATCCGCGTCCACTCGCGTCCACTCGCGTCCACTCGCGTCCACTCGCGTCCACTCGCGTCCACTCGCGTCCACTCGCGTCCACTCGCGTCCAATGATTGTAGAATGATCGTAAAATGCTCGGCGGGTGTTCGTCGCCCGCCGGTCGTCTACGAGCGGTCTACGAGTGCCTCACGTAAGCCTCACGTATGCTTGGTGCTGGACGTCCGGCGAGCGTTTAACGGACGTCTGGCGAGCGATCTACGATTGCCCCACATACGCTTGTACAAAGAAGTTATACCGTCGTGGTCACATGTAGTTCTTATACGTGATAGTGTGAACGCCCCTTAAGAGTACCTTGTCTCACATGTCTGTTTTCTTTGCACATCTTGTTTTGTCATTAGTGGCCTGCTACATCTCAGCTTGGTTCACGATTGCACGAGATCTTAAATTGTCGCGCTTGTTCTTGTCTATGCTGAGGCAAGTGAAAAATCTAAAAATGTTGTATATGAAATAGCCCAAACATGTGGTAAATGGTGTAATATCGTGTGGACTCCCAGATAGCATTCCAAATCGGTCCAGCATCATTTCCATGTAGGCCACTGTCATTACAACATCTTAACTTCGCCAACATCGCGCTGATGTTGATAATGCTTTCTGAGTCTTTCTCACTTTCAACTCACCAATCAACCATTACATGAAAACACTCTAGGAGTAAGTGGGCTGCTCTCTAGTTCTAATCCTAGGTAAATAATATGATTGTGCAACACACAATATGAAACTGCAGAAGTAACCTGTTTGTGTTGAGAAAACGAGAGAAAATGGTATCTATCCTAATGAATCCTTGGTAAGATTTTCACAATCTCTTCATCAGAGTACAGGTGCCTTGGCCTAGTGGTTAAGGTGCTCGCCTTCAAATGGAGAGGATGTAGGTTCGAGCCGCCACTGTGGCATGGAGGAACTGCAGATCCTCCGTGAATCTTTGCTCCACTCCACCCAGGTGTAAATGGGTACTAAAAAAAAGCCATTGTGAGTGCTTAGCTCCTGCAGGTAATTCTCTGTGTAACGGGCTGTATACTCCCCAAGGAGTTGAGAAATGCTCAAGCTTGAACAGGCCTGCCAAGGGTATAATTGTAAAGTCAGTTGAGACTGCTTGGACTTTGATAACTCGGACTATAAACTCCATTTACATTTACATTACAAGGATTTAATGAGACAATGTGACACTTGTTAAACTAATAGGAAAGACACTCAAATATTACTTTGCCTCAAGACAGTGTCATTAGTAAAAGTATCCGACACTGCTACACCTTTGGTGGTGCTATAACACCTTGTATCTATTTCTTGTCAACTTTAACAAGGAGCAATGAATCTCATTTATTCCAAGGTGCAGTTGTAACGGACGATTCATTTCATCTCAGGTGTGTGTGTGTGTGTGTGTGTGTGTGTGTGTGTGTGTGTGTGTGTGTGTGTGATTAGGGCTTTACGTCCTGTATCTCAGGTATAAATGAAGACAGAGGATATTGAAACCTTCCGGATTAGGGGCAGAGGACTTTTGTCTATCGGCACAGCCTGGATGTGTCATTAAACAAATTTTGTCTGTCCGCACACCCCGGCTTTGTGATTAACAGACTTCTGTCTATCGGCACAGCCCGGCTGTGTCATCACAAAAAAAAAGTCTATCTATAGTGGTGCCTTTTGATAGTCACATTGACATGTTGGCTATGTTTACAAAATATGGAAAAATAGAAAAAAAATATTTTCTTCGTTTCCGGAGCAGAACTAAATTAAGGCAAAATAGGGAAAATTCCTACTTTTTCAAACCTCCATTCAAAAGACACTATTTACCCTACATGAATGAAATTGTATCAATAACGTATCTAAATTATAGTATTCTCACTTTTCAAATTTCATTTTGATATTCATTTCATGCTGATTACATAATAATGGTAAATCAGAAAAAAAAATTCTAAAAATTTTGTTTAATTAATGCACCTACCCTTACAACATTTTATATGTTATTTCTCTATATAGCTTAGTTGTGCATTTTGATAGGACATCTTGAACTCAAATTAGCATTGCTGTAACAGGCTATGTAGGCCATATGGCAATTGTTTGTTTCGGTTCATCGCACACACTATATAAACACTCAAGAAATAATAAATTTCCAAATTTTGTAAAACATAGCTAAGATATGTCAATGTGGCTATAACAAGGCACCACTAGGCTAGAGTGTTACTGTATAAAATTTCATTAGGGTAAGTGCATTAGTGTTAGAGTTCAGCTCTAGAAACGAAAGTGTGTGTTGAGTTCTGCACTGGAAATAAGAGTTTAAAGACCACCCTCCTGCCTGTCGGACGAGCACTTAACAATTTTAATGATGCCTGTGTGGGATTCGCTGAGGCTTTGGATATAAAAACAAATTTTACTTTTTTTTTGTTAAACCTACCTGGATAACACATTGCAACCACGTCAGCAATGTTTCCAATTTGCCACTAGTAATGCAAAGTAAAAATAACATAGTGTGCTAATTGGGATGCCATGTTCATTTTCATATGTGATGGGCAAAAAAAGAACGAAAGAAAATCCACTTCTTTAAAATGTACATGTGGTGTGAGAAACAAGCAAAGAAATATTTTAAATCTCACAGCTGGGATGTGGAGATAGATGAAATCCTGTTAATGACACTACTGCGCAGTGCAGATCGTCTTTAGTTTGTTACTGACTCAGCCGGGCTGAGACAAAATTTTCTTAATGACACAGCTGGGCTGTGCAGTTAGACAAAAGTCTGTTAATCACAAAGGCTGGCTGTGCCAATAGACCTTCGTGACTGTTGGCACCTCCGGGCGGTGTGCATAGGAACTCATAAACTGTTCTCACAGTGTGAATTGAAAATAATCCTATGAGCAGAGTCGGGCTCAGTGAATAGACACTTCGATAAATAAAAACGTTGAACTGTAAGTGTGTGTGTTTATGACAGTATACAGTTTTTCTGCTCCTGCCCAAAATGACCTAAAATTAGATATAGTAAAACGTTTTGAATAAGGCTTGTCAATTTCAAGCTGCTCTTAGGCAGACTAGTATAGATACCATAGGTGCAGAAGTAATCCAGCTACCCAAACATATCCAATAAATGTCGAACAATATATTTTTTTAATAAAAGTCTCACTGTAATTGCGTATATTAATTACCACATGTGTATAAATCCTATTCTTGACGGTCAACCATCTGTGCTTTGTTTTATTTATGACATCTTGGAGGGAGGTCGGGCTTATAAGCCAAAAAATATCACACCAAAATGGATAGGTCTGGTGAGATATATAGGGCTGTAGATGGAGTCTATTGGCTACAGCTGGCTAGGCTATGGTAAGCCACTTTAAAAAAGCTTTCCTGTTTGAAGTTTTTGCATGACAGAAAACACTTCGTTCGTCCATTACCAGTGAATGGCTAATTTATTAAAATTCTTCTTTTTCTATGTCTCTGAGGGCACATGTATACTTAGTGTACACTTTGTTTAGCTCATGCAAGCCACACTTAGCTAGAGACACCTAATATTGTTGGGACATAAGCGTTAGATTGTATTGTAACTATATGCTCTTGGTAATCATATTTTTCTGTGTAGTATGTCAACAGATTTTGTCAACCATTTTCTCTGCTACACATCACAGCAATATTGCAAATCAGCTTCTCCCGCCGCATCCTTTTTTATGCAGTTCATAAGATGCTAAACACCTGTAATCAATAAGCTCAGGTTTCAGCAGCTGGGACCAGGACACATGTTGGGTGCATCCTGAATGCTGTCTTTGTCTCATGCTATTAGCTTCTTTCTACATGTGGTGATATGGGTTTAATATAGCTACAATATAGAGAAATGTTTAACACAGAATGTAGGTCAATGTTCAGAAAAGCAATGCCCTTAATTTCCCTTTAGAACTTATATTTGCACAGTTATGTAGTGCTGTGTTGTGCATGTTATTGGTTCAGTACATAGGGGTGAGCGAGAGGGTTAAATTACATTAAACACCAAATGTTCAATTTATTAAATTATATCAAAAATTATATTAAGTTAATGGTTGCCAGGACGTCGACCTATATGTCTACCTGTCAGTTTTGACATTAAATAAAAAGTGAGATGTTTACCATCTAGCATATATCTACCATATTATATTTCATTAGTGGAATCATTAGATTCAGATCTTAGCTATTATGGTGGAATTAAAGATACAAAGTGAGGCCCAAAATATATGGCTGATATGGCTGAATAATCATAACTTGTGAGATAATGTTGACTTACATGTTAGTCACAAATGATTTTGGGGGTGTTAGTCATTTAAACCAAAATCAAAACTTCTACTCCACCAAATTCTACCCAAAGAGCAAAGAGATTTGAGTGCTTGACTTATCAGTTAGTTTAAAAGACAGGCAATAGACCTCTTGCTCTCACCGGGCTAATTGTTGTAATTTCCAAGAATCAAAGTAAACTATTTCCATTGCAAAATTAATTCCAGAGAACAGGTTCCAGATGAACAGCCATTTGGATTTCGCCTCTTGGCATATTCAATTAAGTAAATGGATTTCTTGGTAGCTAATCATGTAAGGTCACGATGCCTCTTTGCCTGTTGAATAGCAACTGACTACTGAAGTCTATTTCATTTACTTTCCTTGCAAACTATAATGTATTGCTCAGATGCATAATCACAGCATAATGCTGTGAAACCACAGCACTCCATTATCAATTGCCATTAATGCTAGCTACAGATACAGTGTCTAAATTGAGCTTGTAAGTGTAACTGTGCATCTGGCACTGGATTTCCTAACGATTTAGCTATTTTTCTGCAACAGTCAATAGTTATGCAAAGTCATTTTAGTTGAATAGCAAATTTTCAAAAGTGGTTGACTTAAGCTAAGTGCAGCTAGTAGATTCTATTCTAACCTATCTCTAGATTCGACAAAATGATTTGGTTTTACCCACGAACCATGGGCTGTCTGGTTCCATCAGTGAAGAAACACTCAAGTTGGGACTGGTGAATGCTGTGATCTGATTGGTTGATATCTAGCATCCACACATTGTGACGTCACTTTCCGATTCACAGACCCGACCTGTCTCCTTACTTGAGATGGGAACGAGTCAGGTCAGAAGTAGTTTATATTCTAGAATAGTGGCAAACATGCATTTGATATTCAATTGCAAAGCAGCCGTTTTCCAATTTTATTTCACTTGAGTGTAATTATGATGGTCTAGTTAAATTTAGCTGTTGACTGACAAGCCACTTTCAAAAGGTTGAACTAACTGTACTGTTTCAAATTTTCACTCCATACACACCATGCGTAACCCACACAACCTTGATGTACATTTGTATCTCTATTTACAGCCTCACATCATCACATCAGTGCATGATCCCTGACTTAACTGAACTATGTTTCTCATTTTATCCTCCTCATCCTCACTGTTACACATTGCTTCGATGTACAATTCCATAATATCATTTATGACACTGTCTCAGTCATAGTCTTTTTAGTCAGACCAACTTCCACTGAACCATGTAGGACCATCAAGAAGTCTTTCTTACAGCCGAGTTCCCTTGTATGCAGGTCTGGTGGCTAAAAAACCCTATGTGAACAATGACCTATGACTTTCATTGGAAGTTTGCTTGTTATGAATGGATCCCAATGTATGTACTTAGATAGCATGCCATATCAGGTCTACATCATTCCAATGTTGGCCATTGGCAGCCATAGTCAGGTCAATGTTAGGCCAGTCAGGTCAGTGTTGGGCCATAGTCAGGTCAATGTTGGGCCATAGTCAGGTCATTCTTGGGCCATAGTCAGGTCATTCTTGGGCCATAATCAGGTCAGTGTTGGGCATAGTCAGGTCAGTGTTGGGCATAGTCAGGTCAGTGTTGGGCAGTCAGGTCAGTGTTGGGCCATAGTCAGGTCAGTGTTAGGCCATAGTCAGGTCAATGTTGGGCCATAGTCAGGTCAATGTTAGGCCACAGTCAGGTCATTCTTGGGCCATAGTCAAGTCAAGTCAATGTTGGGCCATAGGTCATTGCTGGGCTGGTGAGGCATGTTAATTTTGGTACCCTTCATCATTCTAACACTACAGTCCCAGATAGCATTCCAAGTCGGCCCAGCATCGTTTCCGTATAGGCCACTGTCGTTACAACATCAAATTAACATCTCCGACATCTCGCCGACGTTGCAACGATCTGGAATGCTGTCTGGGGTGTTATATTCCATGACTGTAAACTGTCACTTCATTAACAAGTGAAAACAAACTGACTCAACTGTACTAAGATTGCCTCAATGCATAATCCTATATCATGCATAATCATATCTTTCAGGCATAATATGATCCACACTATATCACAATTAACAAGTCACTAGAGTGGGCCTGTGGCAATCTTATATGGATTAGTAGTGTAATATCAGGGCACTCAGAGTTAGCTGCGGGTGCAGTGATCCTCTTAATGATGTTAATGGTCCATTACATGACACTGCTTCTCTCCCCAGGCCCACACTTTCCTGCAATTAATGATTGCAGATCGCCTCCCCCTTTTTTAGGACACCGCATCACGATATCAATTACTGTCTGGTGAATGTTATTAAACTAATACTTGGTTTTCGTATCATGCAATAGATACTTGCTTTTGGTAATGGTACCGCCGATACAATATGTAGTATGCCAAATTAAGCCAAAACCAACCTATGGTCATTACCGTCAGCCCGAGGTACAGTTATCTGCCTTAGCCAATGAGAGTCCCGGATTCACATGATGTCATCTGGATTTTAGCTTCCAAGACTATGAGATTTGTTTCCAACTCTATTTGACTGTAAAATACGGTCGACACTAGACACCTATGTTCACTGCTAGCTTATCATGCTTAGTCGGCATGCTTACACCTACCACCACTAAAAAAAATATAAGCGTTCATAAAAGGAACAAAAATTAATATATAAATATGTATGACATTTCATGTGCAATAGACATGCATCTTTTCAGCAAAAATGGCAAATGTAACTCTAAACCTATGCACCAGACGAGTAGCCAGCTATAGCCAGATAGTTCCGTTTAGTGGCAGGTAGCATCGTACAGCAGAGGTTATCTAGCTTTGCTTAATTCAATTTGACAGGTCGTTTTTAATGAAACTAACTGTGATGGCGCGACATTTGGCTTAAACATATCTAATTTAATTTTACCAACAAGCCGAAGGCTCAATAACAGGTTCAATCTTGGTTAGTATAATGTGCAAACTGCACAAAAGACCTGTGGCAGGAGGTTTACAAGTACAGCAAAAACTGGATGAATAATTGATCTATTGCTGACCTTTTATGAACTAAAATCGATTTATTGATGAAATAAATGAAATATGCCGACATTTGACTTTTGTGTAATGCGACATATAACATATACAACTTTCAATTCATACTGTACTTTAAAAGAATTTTCATCACTACTTTGTAAAAATTAAAAGTCACCAAAACTAGGTTATGGCCTAACCCACCAATAATGAGACATTTGGGCATGTTTTGTGTCGAGCTAAGTACTTCTTTATACATTTGTACTGACACAAAATAAAGTTTGAGCCCTGTGGAGCATATTGAGAGCAAGAGCGCCAGAAGATTTGGATATTTTGAGCAACAGTTGCTAAGTTACTGTATGAAACATCTGAAAAAAAAAGAGGCATTTTTTGACCATTTTGGTGTGACGGGGAAATTTGCAAGACAAATATCTTGTAAATTTTTCATTTTAGTTTTAAGAATATCATGCAGTGAACATTAATCCCATGTGATGTGGTAAAAATTATGTGAAATTTTCCTCTGTTTCATGGCTTCTGTAGCACGTTAAAGTCGCTGTCACAAGCGTAACACAGCCACATTTATGTTGTTATGCTTTGTTAAAATCTGGTATTTATAAAAATCTGAATTAGTTTTGCCTTCTTACTACGTTTTTTAGTATTATTGTTATACAATTAAAAAAACATTTATAAACCAACAGGACTCATGATCTGTTTTTATGTCAACTATATTGAATACCAATGTATCAGTTTGTGAAAGGGTCTGCCATTTGTGTGATAATTTCATGGCCATTCCACTGTTATGCTTGCAACATGTTGTACTTTTGTCTTCATTATTCGTGGATTAGGCCTTATTTTGTTTCAAAACTGACAGTTGACCTATACAATGCTAAACGTACTGAAGGGTTTCAGTTTAAATGAATTTGCGATAATATGACACTTTTCTGTGCACAGCAAGATATGGCAATCCATGATAATTCAGTTTTTATTGAAAGCAATTTCGACTCTCTACTCTATAATTGCCAATACCATCGAATTTTCCCAAACTGCTTCTGATCACTTTCAGTGCAATGTAATTACTGTTACTCCCAAAAAAATCCTTCAAAAGTTCCTTCTGAGTTGCATTGGCTCAGTGCTACTGGTCTGAAGTACTGGTGAATTCAAGGTCTATAAAATCCTTAATATTTAATTACAACTACTTAAACACCATGCTTGCCGTTACAGCCAATTTCATAGACTTAGAAGCAACACTCCTGATCGTTTTGTTTACAGCCAAATTCATAGACTTGAAAAATGAACACCAGATGACGTCATGTGAATCCACGATTCCCATTGGACAAGGCAGTCCTCACCCAATAAGAGTCTTGAATTCACATGACGTCATCTGGTGTTTATTTTTCAAGTCTATGAATTTGGCTGTAAACAAAACGATCTAGTCATAGATGTTTACTGGATTATATATTAAAAGCTTTTGAGGTCACATGACTGGTATTTAATTTCAAAGTACAAGTGTATATGATGTAACAAAATTCATTGTCATAAAAACAGTTATCAAAACAGCTAAAGTGTTGATTAAAAAAGGATTAAAAATGATTAAAAAAGGATTTAAAAGAGGTATGGCTTTGTTCGGCTTCAGCTAGCTACCTCCTGCTAGCTAGCTATATTTGAACATTCTTTATGTTTATATTATATATTTCTTTCGAAAGGCTTTGCAACCTAGCGTTGTCTTATAATATAGTGTTTTTATTTGGATGGTCCTAACCTACAATATACCTGCTTTGATTTCAACAGAATTACGGTGTTGTGTATCAGACCACAGAGCTCTGCAAATTTGTCATAAAAAAAACAAGAGAAATGTTTTAGGATCCATCAAGCTTATCAAGTCACAATGCCAAAAAACAGGGTTATCAGTGACAAAGAATCAATTATATTTTTGTGCTCCATTGAGTGTGATATTGCCTGGCATCTACGTTGAAATGCCATTGCCAGGAGGACTGAGCCTTTGAAGTTGGCTGTCCATGGACATGACAAAAGCTTTGTCACTATGCCAAAGGGAAACAAGAACATTGCATGACACAGGCAAATGACTTTCTTGGTGGACCATGAGTGGACACGGGCTATTCCGTTAATAAGGAGAAATGAGATCATTCTGCTAGAGCAATTGGTGCAAAATTTCTGTTATTTGTCAGATATTCACCAGATATGACAGTAGTGACACGAAGGCAAATTTTCATGACATGCGCATTGAAGAGCTTACCTAATTAATCAGAAACGAAATTGAAATGAGTTTTTTAGACATGAAATTTCACAGACAAGATTTAAAGTGCAGCTTGTCAAGTTTGTCCAAGCATAACCTAATTTCAATGATAAATTGCTTTGCTGATTATGACAAAACATGGCTGCCAAATCAATTATGCCCTTGACCTGACTAATAATATGGGTTCTCATGGAATAAGGGTTTAAATATGATTAATCAATAAAATATTGATCACTCACCTTTTGACTTAGATGAACAACGACAGGTACATCCACGCGGTATATGATACTGAGCATGTATTCAGTAAATACTCCTATTCTAGTGAAAAATCTTTTATGTTGCCAGCACCCTTCTATGTTGTCGAAGTCCACACCAAAAGATTTCAAGAAATGGACATTTTTATGCTCGAAAGCGAGTTGCTGGGGACGGTTGACAAGCTCACTGCGGTGCTTTTCCTCATAGATTACAATCCTTGAGGCTTTTCCAGTCCGCGCCACGATTAATGCTGCGATTAACCCACAGGGTCCTCCCCCAATAATCACAAACGTCGCACGTGCATGGTGACGCCGGAAAGCGTCGTACGTAGTCTTGGAGATGAGAAAACCACACGTGACTGCCATAGTAACCGCAAGCGTCTTTAGAAAGACTCCATCCGCCGTCAGCGGAGCGATGTCCTCGTAACACGCGAACATGGTGATCCTTTGTGGAGCCTGGCTTCGTGTTGGATTAGGCAGTTCTGATTGCGTCTGTCTGGCCAAGCCCAGCTCCTCCCACAGTGTCAATGCAGAGAGACCTCAGCATCTGGGTGGCTCCCTCCCATCAGCATAGAGCCACAGCAGCAACATACGGATGATTATCTTGTTTCATGGTAGGCCCACCTGAGATGTTGCAATATCGACACTCCAGTTACCATATGCAACACAAGATGAACTCCTTATATTTATATCATATGGTGGAGAATTTGGAATTTTGTATCCACAGAAAGGCTTATGTTATAAAGCATTAGAACATATGAGTATGAAACGTTCCTGTTTAGATGCCGAAGATTTCACAATATATATGGATAATCCTGGTGATATCACTTATCAAGTAGAAAGCTAGCACTGCTGCATTATTTGACCAACAAAGCCAGTATTTTGCAGCTTGCAACCGTACATTTTCTCCTTAGCTTTGTAGCATATTTTCCACCATTAATGAGGGAAACAACTGGCACATGTGACCCCACGAATCTGGTTTTGGTGAATAATTCAGAACACACAGTTTAACAAGACATTTCCTGCCTTGCACAACGTCGTCTGTGCAACCTTGTAGTGATTGTTAGCCTTCAGGCAAATTTGGTCCAATAGAAGCAAGATGTCCACAAGGATTATGTAGAGTCAGTTCTATAGTGGTGAAGATAATTACTCTTCACTTTGATACCTTTAGGATTTTTTTACTGCTTAATAGTTTTCCTTTATTTATTTTTTTCTGCCAAGGTATGTGATATCTGAGGCGTTAGAAATCACATCAAAAGTAAGGGAGGAAACAGGACTTCTGAGAGATCTGTACTCGTACCTTGTCTGACTCACTGGAATCTGCCTTTCTCTTCCACATCAAACAACCTCACTCCTCAGCATATATGCCAATATCCACAGAAAGTATGTGTTCAAGTCTCACTCCCTGGGGTGGAAAGTACTTAGATCTAGATTGCGCAGGGCCACAGAATAGAGTTGTGCATCAATCAAATCTGAAAGCAAATTTTGTGTATCTAAACACCAGCAATTGTATAGTAATTTTGAGTATGTTCTCATATCCAAGACAATGTGCAAATGAGTTATAGGTAGAAATAGCACTTATTAGTGAATCATAATCAATTTTAAAGGCTGATGTGTTGAACACTATCTGATTTCAGTTCATAATTTCATCACATTTTCAATTTGTCCATTGCTGATGTATATTTCCAATAATTTGCTTTCCAAACTTCCACACCTTTCAAAGCTGTTCACACATCATTATATCAACAGAAATATAAAGGATCCTTGTGGTATCCTGATCTGCAAAGGTCACTCCTTAAAATAGACCCCTCCAGCTGAGGACAGACTGCCCCGCATGACGTCACATTAGGACTATTTTAGTCTCTTGTTCTGCTACCACACAGCTGCTAATTTGTCTTATATGTAATCCAGGTGTATTCAATATGTGAAAGACAGTTTGTGACTGTAGCTCATGTGTAACGATTAACTTGGTGTAGGAATTAGGTCTATTGTGTAAGTGTCGTTAATAATTCATCAACTTTTTAAATCAATATTGGATTTATCTCATTGCTGTTTCCAAGTAAATACTTGCTCCCAGTAATGTTTTATCAATATGCATCCAAAATATCCTGTATGATGCTACTGGAGTATTTCAAGCTCTGGTATGGCAAGATTATCCTCAATACTTCACTCTTTGTAATGACAGTGATAGAACTAGTTGCTGTAGATAAGACTCCTACTGTCAGCTGGAAAGCTATGTAGAACTCTCAAGTAACCTTCATATAAATACTTGAAGTCTTCTAGTCAGATTAAATCTGCAATCTCAGTGAGACAAGTATGTCACAGACACATTGTTGGTTACAGAATAGAATGTTTTTCATAGTTGATTAATTAACTTCATATGATTACTGACACTCGAAAATACTGTAAGCAATCTTAGGTTAGCAAATCCGATTAATATTGAAGTACAAACTATGAGACACTGTAGGCGTTAATATCACACATTCGTGGTATTGAATATGTATTGATTTCTATTGTGATTAGTCCATAATTCATGTGACTAGAAACTCTCCAAATGCTATGACTTGCCCTGGAGGTAGAAAATGGCTCTCAATGGCTTATATTTAATGGCTGGTGACACTTGTTGGCGCATGAATACACATTGCTGTCAGGAAAATGTAACTCAGCACCTCCGCCACTTCCGTTCATTAATTAATCTCTGCATTCAAAAAAGTAGTCCATAGTGCAACTCCATTGTATGCAATTTCCTGCAATTTCCTGCAAAGAAAAGTAGCCAAAAAGTTATAAAGTTATTAAAAGCATTCACACTCAGGTGTGGTGAACAGTAGGTGACTCCTGTTGTAATTGGATGCTGTTAATTGATACTGTCAGAAGCACTATTACACTTCATGGACAATGATCACGATGATACTGGTGCAATTATATTGTCATGGACACATACAGTTGCTCGCAAAAGAAAGTAAACTCCTGTGAAAATTTTGCAATGGGTTCTGGGATGACCAAAGAAAATATTGTGTAATATTGTAAGAAGAAAAATAAAACAAGTCTGAAAAATATTTTAAATACATTAGCCAAGCTATAAAATCATAACAACTGAAAGCAAACCATGAACCATATGTTGAAAATATCGTGTGTTTGCAAGAGGTGGGGGTCACTTGGTCTGCCAGAAAGTTTCCACAAAAGGTATGCCACAATGCCTATTGTTAATGAAAGAATGAAACAGAATCTTAATCTGAAGCTTTCGTGCATGGAGAATACTTTAAAACACAATTAGCTGGTGATGTAGAGAATAAATTACTTCATTTGCCATAATACCATAAAGGAATATCACTTGAATGATTAATTTATTGCCGGGATTCCTGCTGATAAATAATGGAATCCTATTCTGAGGGAGGCTCTAAAAGTCAATTGTATTTCAGTGTGTTGCACTGCATTGCATTGTATTGTATCCATAATTAGTAGTAGTCTAAAGTTCAATCAGCATTTATGACTAGCACCATAGGTAGATATAATGATGCTTGAGTCTTTGTAATGTTACATATTTACCCCATTGGAAGGGTATTTTACTTGCCCCAGCACAGACGCCATATTTTGGCTTGAGTTATGTTCTTATAATGGCAATATACTTTGCAATTAAGACCACCTTATCATTAAGACCAGTACCTTTTAACAGACCAATTGTGTTCTGAATATATACCTGAAATATACCTGGGGAAGTAAGACAATTATTACACTGCATTTTGTACAGGTGGCAGCAGTGTCCCCATTGTTTCCGAGTCCCATTGTCCAGGACTGCATGACTACCTTCCTGACAAGACAAACAATGTATCATAAGAGCTTTCTCAACTTACTTCCTGTCACCAGGTGGCGAAGTGGTAGTTATTGTTTACTGGCTTTTCAGTGATAACAATGGGTGTTCTTGGCAGGAACGAGGCTGGAGATTTGACGTCATCAACGACATCAAAGTGACGTCAAGTACAGCTGCAAGAGGCATGGATGTCAGGTAGAAAGCTGAGGGTTGGCGCTGTTGAGGCTTGTGTTTATCCAAACTGATGGTTTTATGTGGTGCTTGAGTCCAATCCAATCTGCTTTGATGGATGGAGAGTCATTTAATGCCAGAATTGATGATGCAGGATTCTAGCTTTTGGTGATGCATCAGGGCTCTTTACCATGTTCTGAAAAGACAAAAAGTATTTTGGATGATAAATCGGAACCAGAAATTATGATATAGCGAAGGACAGCAAGGACTTACTATTTCTCTACCAATGAGAAATATTATTCCAGGGGCATAGCCAGAAGTGACCAGCTGTCAATACCTCAGTCATACTGAACTCAAGGTTCTTCAGCTTCTGTTACCAGCTGCCAGAGGCAAACGTAATGACGAAATGAAAATCACACCAAGTAACACAAATACCCTATGAGGAGTAATTTAATTACCAGGGCCAACAATTAAAAGGGCGATATTAGTGTTTAAATATTGTTACAGTAGTTAAGTGTAATGTTGTGTACAGAGTCAGTAAGTGGGGGAGGGGGGGGGGGGCGTTGCTGCCAAATACAATATTTATATTGCATGTGTTCTGATCTGAGCTTGTGCCAAAGAAAATGTGGGATTTTTTGTAGACAAATTCCATATTTCAGATTTGATGATTCTATGGCCACTGGTTTGTACAATAATTAGTTTCATGATATGCATTGTTATATTCATTGGCCTCGCCCTGTACTTTATGAGCGCGTGCTTTAATTATCTTTTTGAATATTGAGAAATAATTAATCCGAGAAACGGCAAGTGTCAAATTTGAGATCATTTCATGAGCTCATTAATTTGACAACACCCTCGAATCATGAGCTTGAAAAAGGAGCCAAATCATAATTATAAAATGACAGTGAATGATATAAGTGCATATTCTATGGAATCTATATATCGTAGCTGTTATAATGGCACCATTTTGTATGTCAATGATCTTTTTTTTTTTCTTACCATTGTATTTGTCCCATATAAAATGTGCCAAAATGAGTGCATATTGCACAGATTTTACTCCTGAAGTAGTAGAAACCTACACTCATACACAAATCTGTGTCAATGCTGTGGCCTAGGTCTCCCTCGTTGAAGATTATTTGCAGTTTATTTATAATTTTTCTTTTTTTTAATAAAACTGTCTGTCTTATGTTTCTTGTATAGGCCTAATGTGTAACAATAAGCCTACACCAAGCCTCATCATCTCATCATTACATCTCCTAAGCACCAAATTGTCTCTAAATATATAACTTTACTGACTTTCTAGTGAGTGACATTTTTATAGAGCTATTTTTTTATAGAGCTATTTTTCAGTTTACAATAAACAATTTTGGCACAGCACGAAGAAAATATGTTTGAAAGTTAAGATAACTATTTATATGCAATGTGATAAACTAGTTCTACTCACAATTTATAAGCACAGTGTATTAGCACCTCCAATATACTGAACATAATAATCCACTGTTGATTGTTCAGCTACCCACCGACCTGTATTTGCATTTCAAAATATAAATGCCTCCAGTTACATATTTGGATAAATGATCTACTTACTGTAGATATTTCCACATATATGAATGACATGTACCATAATTACATTCCTATAGATAGGTCATTCGACCACATAATATCAATTTTAGTTAACAAAAGCCACAGGCCGAAGTGTTGTTCATGAACATCATTGTAAAACATGAACAGTAATATTAGCATCCTTGAACTTGAAAACATGCAATGTGAACTCTGCATCCTGCTGATAAATTTTCCATCCAGGGTCGATATAGATCATCTTTATTTTTTTATTTTCAATTCACGTTTATTACAATTTTTTTTCAAGCTAATTATCACATTATATTAATATGCATATATAGACATTAATATAAATCAAAATAAAATGGTCGTCAGACACTAAAATGTCTTATCCATTAATCGAAGCAGTGCATATTTATCACAATAATTTTATACACCATGTCAAAATAAATTAAATTATGTTTTTATTCTATTTTTTAAAGATTATAATTATTTATAATGCAGTTATTCATCTAATTTGTTTTTTGTGCAAATTAATAATAATAATAATAATCACTTTATTTGCAACAAAAGTTGAAGTTGAACCATATGGCACACTTTGCAGATATATAATACTAAAACAATTTCTAGTTAGAATTGTTGCACTATTGACTACTTTTTGGCGGAAGGACACATGTTCGTTGGTGCTGAGTCATAAAACAATGAAATACATGTACAATGTTATATCATGGAGTCACTTGAGACTACATGGTTATATATCCTGATGCAGTCTAGGCTGTATTAAATGCGAGGTCCACCATTCAAACAAAATCACATTGACAATGATTGAGCTCCTTCCTGTTGTAACTACCGTATTATTCTTGATTATAAGTCGGGGCCCCCCCCCCCGGGGGCTCTATTACTTTAGAAAAGGGCATTTCCCCGCCATCTAAACTTTACCAGCGTTTATTTGAGGCCAAGCGTCTAATCAACAGGATATGGTATATATGGATACAATTTAGGCTAAACACAACTCTGTTTTGTCTACAATTTATGAGTAAAATTACATTTGAATTCCCTGTGTGCATACCAGAACACTATAGTATGATTATATTACAAGCTTTTGCGATATTTGATACTGTAAAATTGCAGGATAGCGTTTAAACTTTTCTCTCTATATATAATTAGTCCCACACTGCAATGACTGCGCGTCACCAAATTTTTGTAATCTTTGACGAAGCCCAATAGAGTACTCCTAATTACCTACTACTTAAATGTAATGTAAATATAATTTTTGCATGATCGGAGTTTCCTCCTTATTTCAAAAATTTTTTTTTGGCAGTAAACTATCTGATTGTCCTCTGTACTGAGATCTAATGTATCAAGCTCATGCACCATTTATATCCTGTTTGTGTATAGTCTACCAGCTCAATCCCCAGCCTCACCTTCATGGCATGCTAGCCCAATTAAATGTGTCTACTGTGTGGTGGGCACAACAGCTTTCTAAGACTAACCAAAGTCTACTGCTAAATGCATTGCTCTATGTATAATTTAATGCCTGGTGAAGCCAACAGCATATTCACACATTGGCACACGGCCATACTTGCAGTGAAGTGAACAGTCAGGTAAACTGATGTAGAGGCCTATTTCAAGCAGTAGCGAAAGTTGCTGAACATGCAGTTTGTTGCCATAATTAAGTTTGTTTGAATTTAAACTCTCCAGTCTACAATGTATCTATTCTTGCACAGAAACGCTTATTTCTCATATTATTGCCTTTTGTGATATTAAGACACCTTGCAATTAAGACCAATTACAGTCAATGAATTCATAGCACCTTCATTTTGACACTACCTCGCCATGAGAAAAACTATAATATTTTTAATGACAAAGATTAAACTTTCTAAATAGTTTTTGTTCATGTATCACCACATGGTAATATTTTGCAGTAGCAGCTAATACGCTAGCTAGATTGTTTATTGCAATCAATCGAATAACCAAGTTACTTTTCCACTTGTATTCACAAATTCACAAACCGTGTTTAACCCTACCTAGACATCCCGAGCCTTTGCATGATAGACTATCGGAGTCTGGTGGCAAATTAGTCCATTATTGATGGTTCTGTGGTCGATAGGGTATTGATACATTCACACCTGCAGGTTTCCAGAGGACTTCAATACGATTACATAGAATTATGTAACTTCACTCTATTGACGTTTTATGCTATTATAATGGACTGTACATGGACCATACTGCAACTTACCCCGCTAAATTATTATATGTACTACAAATAATTTGCATATTTATAATTTCCTTGCAGACACATATAATGGTCAATAAACAACAATACAATACAATAACACATTTAAAAGTGTAAACCGTAGAAGTGCAAACCCTAGAATAGATCAATAATACATTTTAAGATGTAAACCCTAGAATAGTCAGGTGAAAGTCAGACATTCGTCCTCCAACCATTTGACTTAAATTTTCACAATATGAAAGCGTGAATCACAAAATCTTGTAGCTATATTATATGACTATTGTAGAAAGTATTGCCACAAGGTGATAGTGTGGACTCCTAAGGAAAACTGAGAAAATATTCTATATCTAAAATTGTGTTTAAACATCTGGTTGCAATTTTAATTGTGGACCCACAAAACCTTTTGGCAGTAGTTTAAGTAATATTCAGAGAAATGGGTTGGAAAAGATTTTCGCTACATTAAACCAAGGACATGAATCTTAACACAAGGACGTAAATCTTAACACAAGGACGTGAATCTTAACACAAATCTAAAGATTCAGGTCCTTGATTAAACCTTGCCAGAGGAAAATAAGCCTATTTCATGTTTGCAAAGCTATATCTGGAAAAACTGATAAGACACAAAACAATATTGAGTATATGATTAGAAATTACAGAGTAGGATTAATTGAACAATTTCGTGGCAAATTTGAATGTACGATTATTCATTTGGAACAGTCAACTAGAAAATGCAATGCTTCTTGTATAATTGGCTTTTAAACGCAGATTGTTCAACCGAAATATTAGCATATTTTTGCAGTTGGTAAAAAAGCAACATTACCTTCCATCACATTTAACAAGAATATTTTACCAGTTTACCAAACTTCAAAACATATCAATATTGCATTGGGACATTCTTTTGCTGATACAGAAGCTTTACTGTAATTTGACATACCGTGGAAGAACAGATTTTTGCACACCTATTAAATAGGCATGATTATTTTTTACTGAACCATTTTACTATTTAAAGTTCTTGTGTGCCTAGCATGAACTATTTACCTGTGCCCATTAATACAACCCCTCATGTTTGTCTTGGCACAATTATTCTAAAGTTGTATTAGGTGTGCAACATTTTATTTCTACTACTGTAGTTAATTTATCAACACTGCAACAGCTCAGGTAAATATAAAACTCTGTTGTTCTGAGCGAGAATCCCAAAATATTCTTCGTATTGTCTGGAGAATTACTTCTTTTTTTTTCCAGTTTTGGCAACGCAGAATAGTTTCTGATGAAATCTTATAAATGCAAAGATCCTGATGACACTGTCTCCAGGCAAAATCTCCCCATCTTGTCGTCAATAATGAAATAGGAAAGACAAGGCCCTGCACATGCTGCATTTAGCGCTTTTTGTTACATTCTGTGGTGCACCTTTTCACGCATACAAAAGTGTATTGAATTCATACATCAGAAGGCTTAAACTCAAAGCGCTTATTAATCATCTATTCTACTTAAACATTTCCGAAAAAGTCGTAACTTTGACCAAATTGAATTAGGCCAAATCAGGTGGTCCATCTGAATTCCAATTAAACGAGGTTTACTCTATATTTAGGTTGGTGATAATCTTACAACATCACCTTCAAGACGACCACTATGCAATTGCATATGCTTTATATTCTTGAAAATGAGCTGCATTAATAAAAATATTTTCTTATTTTGAAGGTATTGAGGCTGACTCATCTTAAAAATACATTTTAGTATCCCCTAATGATAGAAATCAACTTTACAATGCAATTTGACATGAAATGCTTATAACATGGGTGTGATAAGCCATAATATTTATTCTATCAGATATCAGAATCTTTCAGATAGATTTATTCATAACTGTTTTTAAGTGATGGTCTGAGCATATACTTCCATTTTATGGAGTATCCATTTAGTTTCAGTTACCTTAATCCAGTCATCATGAAGTTCTCTGGGGTGTGATAACCAAAAAATTAAAATTAAAATATCTCCAAATTTTCCCAACAAGAAATTTTACTTTTTGCATTAAAATTAAGGTTAGACCACATCCAAATATTCTAGCATTGACAGAATTTTTGTTCAAATGTTTTAACCCTGAAGTTTTTTCAGGAGCACTGTGTTGACCATCTGTCATCAGCAGACTGCTCCATGAGCGATAAACGCAGCATTCAGCTGACTTCTTTTGGCTTTTTTTTATCATTGTATCTTCCTTAAGCAAGGCTTTACTTCTTCGTACAGCACCGCTGGTTGGCCTTGCTAGAAATGGGCTTAATAAGCGAGTTTATTCATATCGATCAGCAAGTGCGTGTTTTGAAATGTTATGCATTGGCTGACTAGCCTTAGGGAAGATGGTATCAAATATTTGATATTAACCATTTCAGGCCTTGCTCTGTTGAAGGCCCAGGTGCAAACCGAATCCAAGCTCAGACACCAGTTCTTCCTGTTGCAGCTGGGTGGTCTAATGGTCAAGGTAACTGCCAATTTCACCTTGGCCAGCTCTGCTGAAGATCCCAGCAATATGTCTATAAGATTTACATTACTGGGTAATGAGTATTGTCAAACAACCAGTTAAAGGAAGTTACAAAATTTTGAGATATTGACTTTGGGCTTAGGATATAACATAATATATTGTATATTCCTTGGAAGGACATGATACCAGAGCAATGCTTATATATCTATTGTCACTTATATAGTGTTTATAATGACACATGTATGTACGTTACCAAAGCCAAATAAGTACATTGATGCCACAGCATGATAGGTGAGGCAGATGTTGTGGTGCTTCTTGTGAACCTATGTGGCAACTGAAGCAGTGGCTTATGTGACAATGGTATGGCTGTACATAATATGGCCAGGTCAACAAGCTGACTGATATTTTGTAACTGATGTCAAGTATTCCTCATTTGGCTATATATTAGTTCAATAAAAGAAGCTAAAAATATTTATTGTAAAGCAATCCACACTACATATCTTTTTTTAAACACTAGTAAAATTATTAAGCTGATTCTTAACTAGAATGATTGACCCCCATTGCCATTTTGAGCTACAGGTTAGTTGAAACAAAGGGTTGTCAAAATGACTAGACAATGTATTCAAGCCTGATCACTGTCTCCTGTTTGTATGGAAAAGCTTCAGGATGAAGTTCCAAGCCATGGAGCCGATAAGGTGTGTATGCCTGTATACTCCCAAGGGAGCTGAGTTTGTGGCCAGGGGAGCTTAGTTGGTGGCCAGGGGAGATGCTGTATACCATTTAATGGGTACAGTGGCTCTTATATTGTTAACCATACATTGTAAAATCCAACCTTGGGGTTGCTAATAAAGGCCATGTGCCACTGTTTGTTTTGTGTCAATAACACATTCTTTCATTACAAACCTGATAACAACCTTTTCGTTATAGCTACATGGCCTGGTAAACCAATGGAAAACCAATGGCAAACCAATGGTAAACCAATGGTAAACCAATGGTAAACCAATGGTAAACCAATGGTAAACCAATGGTAAACCAATGGTAAACCAATGCTATGGAGCCTGTCATTCTGAGTGGCCACTGTCAAATACAATGTAGTTGTAGATCTAAGTCCAAAGATTTTCACTGCAATGTTTTGAGGCCTAATAATATCAGTACACGGGCTCCAAGCTTGTGAGTTAACAAAAAGCCTTAAACAAAGTGCAGTTGACATGCCACGAAAAATTGTATGTATATCTACGTGTATCATTCATACAGCCTCATAGTCTTATAGCATTATAGTATCATAGTCTCTGCTATGCTCTTTTATCATTATCTGACATCCAGTTTGTCATCATGTGTTACTGTGACAAACATGAAATTGTGTCCTTTTCAAATAGATGACTGAAATATCTTTAGTGTAATGCATGTGCAGGTTCGGTTACATTTAAAAAATTTGAATTATTCTAGGATATTTTGTCCAGCCTCACAATATATGCTGCAACTAACAGGCATTGCATTATCACTAATTTTTTTCTGTAGGGACCATGGGAGACCTACTTTTTCACCATGATTTACCTGAATGTTCACCGACTTAAATGTTTGGCATCCTGCCACCTTCATCAGGCATTGAATTATACATAGACGGTGATAGACCTATGCATTTACACATGGGAGTTAATCTCATCATTTGCTCATGGAAAGACTGAATTTCCTGTGTACTTGACACCCATTTAATTGCCTGAATAGCGTTCACACTTTAATCAAAGTGATTGCCACCTAATCTCATGGCAAGACTGAATTTCCTGTGTACTTGACACCCATTTCATTACCTGAATAGTGTCTAACTTTAATCAAAGTGATTGTCACGTGCAGGCTTATATACCAGGAATTTCTGAAATGATCTGGCTGCAAGTGTGCATAATGCATATAGAATAAACTGAGCAGACTTATTTTATTAATTAGCCGTAGTGCTCAATATCTGCTGAAAATTTATCTCATGATACTCTAATTGGTGGTGCCTTGTAATCAGTGTCTGTGCTGGTGCAAATTTAAGACCTCACTCATAGGCTAAATCTGTAAAATGGTGTTAAAGCCTTAAAGTCTCATCATCACATCTGTCTCTGGTTGCATAAGCTGACTATGTTTCAGTAGCATTGAGACAAGGCAAAACAACATGGAAAATTGGGTCCAGTTTAATTTAAGCTAGTCCACCACCATTCTATTATGACTTGGATGATCTTTTAAATTGACTAACACCTAATCACACATTCTTCTCAAAACAAAGAGCAAGGGTTTAGTTCAGTGGCAGCACACTGGACTGCCATCCACTGGGTTTTAGGCATGTTGGAAGGTTGCTTCATCACCGCCTCATTGCCTTGGAACCTCCCTGTCCTGGTCAGCCCCAAATGGTGCAAAAATATGGACATAAAGCCTATCTCATTCTCTCAAAACAAACATCAAAGAAGTACAGCAAGTTGAGAAACCCCCTAAAGTGCAGCCAAGACTACAAATTCTCTTGAGTCTATTTAAGATGGCAATAAATGGCCGAGGATAGCTCAGGGTCCTTTTATCTTGGTCTCACCTGCACAAAAGCGCAATGCAGAACTAGATGGTTTCAGATCGTAAACTCAACAGCCCAGTGTCTGTCATTGTGCTGAGCTGCTGTGTAGTTTCTCAGAAGTGGGCTTCAGAATGGCTAGCTGCTTTTATGGTTGCAGATACATAAGTTACACTGTGTAAAATCTTTTCCAGGTGGCTAAGGTTCAGACATTTCAGCCAGCATCTACAATGACGCATGCCCCATAGCCATTTTGAAAAACCCAGTTTGTAAACTTTCTGTGACGCTTTTCGAAGTCTGAGTCAGTGTCATGCATATTTATTTTTCTAAGAAGTCAGTCATTATGACTAATGACAAACACCATATTGACTCAGGTTGACTAACTTGTAAGATTAAGCTGCCTAACTTGCATGTTTACCTCCTGAGCAAACCTGACCAGATTGACAGCTATTCAAAGTCTAATGCGAAAGGGTGACACTTTGGAGCAGCCATGTGTTGGAGTTTAAGCAAGCATTCCCCTAGGCTGTGTTGTCCCTCCACCTCTATTCCAAAGCGGTAAGCAGCTGTTCTCGATCTAGCATTATCCATCGCCACTAAATAAAGGATACCAGAGGAAGGAACTAACTACTTGTCACACACACATTTTGGGAATAGCATCGATCCCTAACAGAATATGTGCTGGAAGTGAGATATGCCAAAGTATGATGAATAGTCATAAAACTTTAAAACTAACACAATAAATCACCCTACTACTGTCCTGATATTGATTGTGGGTGCCATAGCCCAGTGGATAAGGTGCTGGACTTGTACGCGCATGGTCGTGGGTTTGAACCCTGTCATGGCATGGGGGAACTGAGCAGATCCTCCTTGAACCACTGCTGCACTCCACCCAGATATAAATGGGTACTTGGCTATAGGCAGTGATGGCAATTGTAGAATGCTTGACCAAAGGACGGTTTTAATGGCTGCGCACTGGATGTATACTCCCCAGGGAGTTGAGAAAGGTTCAAGCCAAGCCTGCCAAGGGTGTACATTGTACATTGTAATGTCGGCTGAGCTTGTTAAGGACAGCAGACACTAAACTCAATTACATTACATTTCCCTCCTCTTGTTTTTGGCTCTTACTCATTTACCATCTAGCTGACAAAAAGTGCTTTTTGTAAAGCGCTACTTTAGCAGAAATACCCGTACCAGATACATTTAGAATCTCCTGAGTTAGTTTATATGACAAAAAATGTTACGAATATGTTGAGACGATCAAGTGCAGTATAATTGTATAATTGGCAATGTTTCCATTGCACATATCAAGTGCATTTGCAAAGTAGTCTATACATAGGTAGGTACAACAAAATGACGCTTATGTAATCGGTGTACAAACCATTTTTCATGATGGCAGCGCTATATTCTTGCATGCAAAAATTATTCATATTTCCTGTGTTGAAAAATACCTTATGAACTGAGGGAAAAAGTGCAGTATAGCGAACTCAAATTATTGACCTTATTTAGCGAGCCTTGTTGCCCGGCCTATGACGTAAAATGCTTGAATACAATGAGTGACGTCACAAACAAACGGCGGTGGTGAAGCAAGAACGCAGTTTATTAACTACTCTCAACAAATCTATTGTTATTGTCTTCCACATTGTAATGGAGTACAAAAATCGGTATTATTTTCATATTTCATGGACGCCAAATATGGGCATGAATTTGGGTCCGCTATACTGCACTAAACCCGAACTGAGATCTGTTAAGCATATTGATTCATTGCATGTCTTGAAATGTGAGCTTGGGGCACCAGATCAACTTCCAAGCCATTTATGTAATCTGGCCTGCCACATGTCCAATATTTATATGGCCACTATGACTGATGTGCATGATCAACATGTTGCTACTGATGTTGCGTGATGGTTAACTGTTTGTTAACCATAGAAATTAATGTTTCATTCCAGGGAGGGGCCAGTAATGCACCGTTTTATCTAGGTTCTGTCAGACTTTATTAAGTGAAGATAAAAGGCCTCGAGGCCTCAATGGCCATTCATGCTGAGTTTGCGATGGCCAGAGAAGCAATCCTGGTTTGCCATAACAACCCACTCAAAGCCAAAGTTTCTTTCTGTATTAGCAGCTTTGGATATGCCAATAATTATATTTTTTTGCTGTTACTTCGCTTGAGGCTCTTTATGGATGCAACAACAATGACGCTATTACAGTCTGACGTATGTGTTTTTGTTTAAATATTCAATTGAGGAAAACCATGAAGAGTCAGTGTCTTCCTGCTTTGTCATTCATCTAGTCACTGTTTAATCATTATCAAGCACACAACTTTGAAATATGACTAAGTACTTTGACAACAACAGTTAAAGTTTTTAAAGCCTTTTGAGGAAAGCAAAATTGCATCTATAATTCTACTACCATACCACCAGCAAAAACCGTAGCATAGGCTCATAAGGGCAATATTGCAACAAAACCAATTGAATATATAGTATCTTAAAAAGCTTCCAACTCTCTCCCATGTAATTAGCATTTCTTAACCCTCTATCTGGTTTCCATTTCAGGGAGAAAAACACCAATTTCAAGGTACTGCGACATCAGACCCGTGAGCAATACGGTGTCAAATCAGAGGGACCCAGGCTGATGCCTAGACCACAAAATCAGCTTACTGAGTTTGCAGAAGGCAGAGGCTGTGTTGTTTCCTCTCTTCTGAATCTATGAGAAATTCCCTTGCCACGCCATTTCCTCTTTATTTGATGGTTTCGACTTTGGAATTTGGTGATGATTTGGTTAATCTGAGACTTGGTCAAACACTGAGCAAGATGGACAGATACAGTGAGGGCTTTTTCCTTGCAAAGGAAATTTACGATGGCCCCAAATGGAGCAAAACACTCAGTCATCACAAGATTGTAAAGAAAATTGAAATGATAGGTAATTGAATTAGTTTTCCATAATCAACAGTGCTTACAGTATCCAAATAAAGGGGGCAGGCACTATTTACTTAACATATGTCCATTATTAACTACTTTTAGAGAGATGTTACTGTGCTGATAATGACCGAAGGATTGACTATTGGTTCAATGTCAACATATTGCCTGCTTATAATATTTTGGTAGGCTTAGTTGTCTGTGCTTTTTATTTGAGGATAAAAGAATGGATATTATCATGATTTATGATGCATTCATACATACTAAATTTGGCCGTTATTTCGATTAAAGTTGCAATCTTTGTAATCGCTCAAGAAAAAACGTCGTCCAGCACAATTCCATGTAAAAAGTCAGTGGATTATTCTGAAGTAACTTTCGGGAGGAAATGAGTTTTGTAGAACACGAAAAGTCTAAATTAATTTTCATCAACATGCGAAATTCTGTCAATGGCATCTGAATTACAGCCACTTTTTAATCAAGGTCATATCAAAACTCAATTTTGTCTTATTTATACAATATAAAAGTGGGCCAACAGGAAATTTCTGACTTTACTTTTACCTGTAAATGACAAAAAGAACAAAAACCTCGATATGTTTGAAACAGAATCTCTGCAATGTTTTCATATTATTGAAGCATTACGTTTTCATTACTTCCCTGCCAACATCACGTAATCTGAGACAAAACCTCACAAATGCAGGAATTTGAATAACACTCTTCCTCGGAAAATGTCTCAAACTCTAAGGAAAGTTGAAATAGGAGAGATAAGAAGCTGCACCTGCTGTGTCTTAATGCATCATGCAGAAGGCTGGTGTACCTGATCTTTGAGGCTATACATATATGCAAGAGCTGGTTGAGCATCAAATAAAGTTTGTATATCACTGTGAGTGATAGTAAACAGTAATGGTACCTATCACATACAATGGTAAACGACAGGAAATACATAGCAGTCTGAATGGTATTATACATACCTCTGTGGATGATAGTCATCCATAATGCGACATACCATTGTGAATGGTAGTCAACAGTAATGGTACATATCATCAGCAATGACACATATCACTGTGAATGGCAGTCAAGTAATGACACATATAGACAGTAATGGTACTAATCACAGTGAATGGTAGTCAACAGTAACAGTTCATACCACCATCACAGTGAATGATAGTCAACAGTAATTGTGCATACCACTGTTAATGATAGTCAACAATAGCGTATACATCACTAATACCAGTCAACATTTGAACTGGGGCACTGAGAATTGTTCACCTAAAGCAAGATGTGTTCAAGGTTGGATCTACTAACTCATGTGATACTGAATATTCTGGCATGAAAGGTGAGCCAAATACTGTAGTGCTTCCTATGAACCTCTACAGGAGATAGATGAAGCCAGATTAGGCCCATCACCATTGCTTCAATAGGCACTAGTATGGCTGGGGAGAATACAATGTGCAAGTAAATGGATGTTCAACGATAGTTTATTGCATGTAAACATACAACGATGGAAAAACAGTTTCCCTTACCTGTTACACATTATCCTCTAAATTGCATTAGGCGCTAAATTGTTTTCATGACAAAAATGTAATAACTAAGTTGTGACAATTGACCTTATCAAGTGCACTAGTCAAATAGTCTGTACATAGCAGAGAAGAACTGAAATAAGACTATTTTACACCTTAATCACAAAACTGTACAGTTTCAAACAAACGTGAATACACCCATGTTAACAGCCAATATATTCAGTGATTATAACTCCGTAAAGGTAATACCCAGATGGCATTCCGACTCGTTTCAACATCGGCATGATGTCGGTGATGTTAATCTGATGTTGTAACAACAGTGGCCTACATGGAAACGATGCTGGGCCGATTTGGAATGTTATCTGGGAATAGCGGTTTTAAGCAGGCTGAAGTGAACATTTGTTATGAAAAAAACAAGTAATCAATGACGATAACACCTTATGTTATGCACACAGAGACCCAATGGTCATAAAGGACCAACTAGAAGTGGCTTCCACTCTAGCAATTTCATGGTTCAAAAATAATTTATGAAAGCAAATGCATCTAAATTCCAAGCGATATTTCTGAGTAGAGAAAATGTTTCCATAGATTTTGAGATTGACAATCAAAAACTACAGTCTGAATCTGTTGTTAAGCTGTTAGGTATCAACATTTACAACAAACTGAATTTTGACTGCCATGTATCAATTATCAGCATAAAGGCAGCAAAACAAATTAATGCACTCCAAAGATTATGCAAACACATTGATAACACAAGTAAACTCAGAATATATGAATCATTTATCTCGTCTAATTTTGTCTATTGTACAGTTGTATATAATACTTTCACTATAGGACAAAACAAGAAACTTGAGAAACTAAATGAAAGAGCAATACGATTAGTTTGCAATGATTATGATAGCCGATACAACCACCTGCTAGAAAGAACATGCAAAAAAATGCTTTATGTAACAAGGAAAACTAGTCTAGCGGAATTTGTTTACAAAGTACTCCATGACATGGCAAAACCTATCACATCTCATTCTTCACTAGGCAGATTACGCCATATGAGATGAGAGATAATCTTAAGTTAGTGAAGCCTGTTTACAACACTATGCAATATGGTTTTAGATCTATTATATATCAAGGTGCTTTGATTTGAAAACCAAAGAGGGATGTACCCTTCTGAAAACATTGTGGGTAGAGTATAGCCATCACATTTCTCGAGTATGACATACAGTTAGTTTAATTAAAAACGGCCCGTCAAATTGAATATAGACAAAGCTGTCATAGCTGGCTACTTAAAACAGGATCTAAAAGTACATATTTATGATATATTAGATTAATTTCTTACATTTACCAATGTTTATATTTATCTGGTGATAGATGTTAGCCAATTATTAGCTATAGAAGTGAACATAAGCAGCTGGCTTTAGCATGTTTAGACCACAGCCAGGTACAGGTCACTACAGACAGCTAGAGTCTACCGTATTTTATGAAACTAACTGTATCTGTGGAAAGAAAACATAAGAAGACGACCATGCATCTCTATAACTGTTCAGTTGTCATTAGAAGAATATGTATATTCATGATGCATGACAACAATGCTTGACAACCAAAGATAATATTCGTTTTGCTTTATCACTGCAATATCCTGCAAATTTGAGTACACTCCTAAGCATAATCACCAGGATGTTGATCAATTTATAATCTACATTCATTAATCACTCTCATTTAATCTATTTTTTTTCACCATTGCAGTTTTAGATCTGTTTCGTCTTAAATCGTGTAAAATAAATACATTGCATGTGCAATGTGCATGGCTGTAGTTTGAAATCTTCGCAAACAAAAAGACCAGTTCTTAGAATTAAACATGGCACATGCTGGAGTTTGTCTCCATAATAAGGATTACATCCTTCACCTGTGTCTGCTTAATTACGGATACTGCTTTAGTTGTGTTCTGCCTATTGAGAAAAGTATGTTTCATGTACATCATATTTGTGTAACTAGTAGGTACCTGCCACTTACATTTCAGGCACTAAGGATAAAACCTGAGCTAAAGCCCAGAGCTATCTAAGGCTTGTGATATATTCTGGGTAATCCCTCTTTGTGCGAAATTTCAAAACCGGTATCAACAAATAATTAGAAAATGGCATGACATGAGGATTTTAGGTGAAACCTCAAGAGTAGAGAGCTATATAAGCTGATTTGGTGATCTAGGCATCAGCCTGGCTCCAGCCGATTTGATACCATATTGCTCGAAGGTCTGATGTCACAGCAGCTTGAAATTGGTGTTTTTCTGGAATGAGGAGTCAGAATAGTTACTCATGGGGAGAGTAAGGAACGGAAATGTATAAAGTACGTTAGTCTGCTCTGTTACTTAGCTCTAGTTCAGAGTTTTAAAATTTAATTTGAGTCATATTGGAACCTTTCCTGTAGACACTAATGTATATCTCAGACAAACTGTATTTTGCATCAATCGAAGTCTGCAATAAAAAAAAGTTTAACTATCAATTTTTTCCCCTCCTTCCCTTAATTATAAATATCAATGGAAATCATGAAGTCTTCTTCAATATTTTAGTGGTAATAGACATGTATGTATTTGGAATGCCTCTACGGTGTAAGCACATTCGGAACCACTGAAACTGAGTTACAATATAGTAATTTTTGGATTATATGTGTCACACACGGACATGTACAGGTCTTTGGCAATATGTTGAAACAACATAATAAAGAAACCAGTCACTTGCAAAATAGATGCCACGACAAGCCTCTGATTGCATGCGGCTGATATAGCAACATGGGCTTGGAGTAGGTCGTTATGGCAAACCAGCATTTCTCTCAGACCAATTTAAGATCAGCATGAATGGCCACTGGGAGCTGGAGGTCTTTTATCTTCACCTAATAAAGTCTCAAAGTGCATGCATAAACCTGGGCTATATTGGCTTCTAACTGTAAAAATGTACTTAAGTGTCTAGAAGGACAGTATTTTGCTATTATATGTAAGGTCAACAAGACACAATCCTGTGGCCAAGCTTTATAATGCATTGATATAACCAAATAAACTTTATAAATGTTGCTGATCAATAGTACTCTCTGCCACATGCCACAAACACATTAATCCATCCCATCCATTAAAGGTAATAAACCAAGAAAATATTTTATGACATATGGACAGTTACACTGAAGCCAAAAGTATTGGTCCACATGTACATATGTACTTAGTGGTAGGTTAACTAGTCCAAAAGGCTAAACAACATGTTTTCCATTGCCTCAAGTCAAGAGTGAATCATGCTGCTTCTAACACCAGTCTGAACAAAATATTGTTTACACCAGTTTAGAGACTATCCATCAGAGTGCTAGTCACAATTTGTGACATATCTCACAACTGGGGAATGCTAGCCATGGACTGTATTCTGACATAGATGGATGTAGCTGCCATACGACACGTACTATGAGTTGTTAACACCTTCCCACTGGCCTCTATTATTCAATAGTGATGGATATTGCTACCCCATCTAGCCCACAGCAGCTGTTAGCTGCTAGGAAACTGAGTGGGTGGACAACGTAGCCTTGGGGAATGCTCAATGAAAGTTCCTGCACAGCCAGTCACCTTGGCCAGTGCTTTTTTATTGGAGCTTGTATACCTTTCAAACTGTGCATGCCTGCTCAACCACTGAACTAGCTTCAGGCAGTGATCTGGTGTAGAAGCTTACCAACGATGGTTTAGCATCAGTTTTCTGTTTGGATGCAAGGCTACTCAGTTTCAGGTAATAGCATTAGCTGTCGTCATGTCATGCTTGTTATTCAAACCAAGGCCCCACAAAGTCAAACAGATTTTGACAATCAGGCTACAGCCTGTAACTTGTGTTGTCATATTAAAGTGTTTCACTGCAATGTTTCAAGTACTACAATATTAAGTACTAAAAACCGTATTGTCCAAACGTGGAGTTTAAACCCCCAGTAATCCTTGTTGCAGTATTTTCAAAAAATTAAATTCATTATATCTTATTCGTTATTGCACATCCTCTCATTTGAAAAGGTTTGGTGAGAAAATAACAAAATAAAAATTTAAAGGCGATCAAACAATGTTAAAGCTTCACTCTCTGCCAAAAGTACTATTTTCTAAAACTTCATCAAATTATTGAAAATCACCTTATTTGATCAAGGCACACTATATCTTTGTAAGCTAATGAATATATCAGGCGTTAACCACAAAAATTTAATGATACATTGAAAGAACTCAAGACCAAAACATTGGTAATGCCTTGTTGAGTATTGTGACGTCATCACTTGGTTTTTTTTACATATTGAATTTTTGATGGCATGATATATCTAAAATAGAGAAATAGTGGAGCCAGCAAGGCTATGGATGGCATGTAATTAGTATTAAGACGACAATGAAGTGAATGCAATAGATTTTGGCAACTGTCATATTGAGGGACAAATTTAAGTGGTCTCCCAGAACCCTCTAAATATGCCCAATGTAACTGCATTAAGTTAAGTCTTCAGTATGCACAACATTATTTCCACTGAATTGATTCTTGTTAAATTTACAGCATGTTGTAGACCAACATGTCACTTTACCTTGCTGCAGGAAAGCTTACTGGTAGTTCAGTATGCCAAATTGATTTCAGTGCTCATAAAAAAGAAAGTCATCGGAAAGTTATGACAAGCCACATTGGCAATGCTGGATCTATAGCTCCAGATGTACAGCATGCCACCCACTTTTCATATTGTCCAGTATTTTGAAGTTGGACCAAGGACGTGACACTCCATGTTGGTTCAATGTCATCCTGGTGTCACTTCTGATCTAACTGCAGCTGATTGAATTGAATTGAATATTTTTATTTAGCGCATCTAATTGAAGTACACTTTCTAGAGTGCCTTACATAAAATTGATAAATCAATGTAAAATATAAAATGTATGTAAAAGTTAAAGGAGAGTATGAACAGGCTATAGATAAAAATGTAAAAGATGTTATGAAATTAATTAAAATGTTTATAAAAAATAAAAGTCTGAATTTTTCTTTCCAAAGAGATTCGAGGTTCTGCAGGACTTAACATTTGCAGATAAAGCATTCCAGAGTCTAGGGCCTGCCACTGAGAAACTTTCTACCATGAATGTAGCTCATTCTGTGTATTGCACTATCAGGTCATTGGTGTTGTTGACTGCTGTTTGTGTAGATCAATTGATGGGTTTCTTGATCAGTAGATCTTGCAGATACTCAGAAGCCTTATTGTTAAGGCTTTTATTAACTGTAACGAGCAGTGGAAATTTACTCCCCTGGTGAACAGGAAGACAATGAAGTTGTTTAAGACCTGCTGTAAAGCTGATGTCAATCGGTGTCATTTTCTCGAAGCTCTCTCGTGCAAGTTTGTGACATGTGGTATTTTCACTTGTTGCACATTTTGGATTTGAAATTACTCTTATATATGGATGGGAACCATGCAAGACTCTGGCAATTGTTGTATCTGGCTTAGATGTTGAGTAACGAATAGGACCAAGGATGGGTCAAAAGGTGGTTGAGCACATACATGAGTGTACAAGTGTTAAGGAGCATCTGACAGCCATTTGCTGACAAATAGCCAATAACACTGGAATTCACACAGAAGCTACCACAACTACTCTTCCATATGCTGCTGATGCGCTTGAGGCATTCTTTTCCTTGAAGGGCCCAGAAATAAAGCTTTGTTGCAGATTCGAGTCCCAGTGTCATCCTACTGACAAGTTCAAGGTTGATTCTGTGTGCAGTGATGAGGCTAGTGCTGGTTTGTTTTAACATAGCTGGGATAGCATGTCTGCAATTTCATCATACTCTTGTTGTTCAAAACCTTTAACAACACCTGAAGAATTCCAATTTTATGGGTATCACCACGGCTTTGCCGGACTCAAACTTCAAAAAAATATACTAAAATGTGTGCCTCTCACCATGTAAGGTCATTTATTGTCTTGGAACATTTGGAACTTGCTATCAATTCTACATGGGCTAAAGTGAGATGGACATTACCACATACAAATGTTTGTTTGTTACCACAATCAGTTTGCAGCATTTCTGATGGCAGTTACTAATGTTGAGAAGCAGAATGTATAATACAGATCCACTTGCCCATGTGGTGTCTCAGTAAGCACCTTAAGTTGCAGCACTGCCTTCGTCAATGTAGAGATCCATACCAAAAGATCTTCAAAGGATCTCTGATCTACTTATGGTTAATGAAAAAAGAAAAAAGAAGGCTGTTCCTGGTAACAGAACCTTTCTGTATCATAGTTGGTCATGCAGTACTCATTGAGTCACTACTCACTCAACTTCTTGGAGCCGCTTTGTTCATCACATAGGTTACTGACAACTCCAGTGGATACATGGTGCAAGTCAATGACTACATTGCAGCATGCAAGACTTTTTGTAGTGTTGAAGCTTTGAAGGTGGTGAATGAATATGCAAATTGTGTAGTCAATTCAATTTTGACTTCAAGACAGTCCTCACTAAAAAAGCAAAAATTACTACCAGCTACTATCCCATGCTGTTGAGCATCCCTTCAAACTGATGCCAATCAATGTCTCTACAAACCAGTTGGTCATGGGTGCCAATTAAGATCAACAACCTGTGCTTGACTATGCTGTTTGCGTGAATATTCAAAATTTGTAGATGACACTGTATGGTTTGATTTGTAAACAGAATGTATTTTCACATTCGTAGTACTGAAATAAAGTCTGTGCTTAACTTGAAACTTAATGTTGCTTATTATTGCTTATTGGACCCATTGGGAGTCAGAGAGATCATTGAAGCTAATGCAGTTATAAAATAATTGGGCCCAGAGCAAAAAAAAATTGCAATCATGAGAATACAGCTATAAAATTCCATCATTAACAAATTTTCTGATGGTCTTGGGAGACCACTAGCACTTGCTGGATTGTCCTGAAATTTTAAATTTGTTATTTTTTCATCAAATTTCCTCACATGGGAGGGTATGCAATTTGAAATTCAAACATTATTTATTTTTGGACCACCCTGATATATAACAATGTGATTCAAATATTTTCCTAACATTTCCTAACCTGTGAATGCAAGCCATATACAGATACTTTGTTTCCTATGCCTGTAAAATATATTTGTTTCCCAAGGGGTTACCAACTTTTAATGCAAAAGAGTTATACATTACATACATAAATGATGCATCACACAATCAAATAATTCGTGTCATCAGGAAATCTTTTTGATGCCTTTAAATGTTTGAAATAAACACCATTAGGTACTTCAGCAAAAGGAATTGTATAGTACATTTCTGCGAAGTGTAGAATCTCACTGTAGAGCGTTCAAATTTTCAATGAATATATCATATGATGCATCTATGTGCATTTAAGTTCTGACAAAAAAGAACTCCTAGGTTTTAGATATTTTTTCTTTTAACAAAACCTAAATCACATAAACCATGCTCTTGACAAGTAAAATCTGAGGCATGACACACAAGTTCCATATAGTGCCTAACATTTGCCTGCTGAGTGCTGTTTACGATCCGAACCCATCTGTCGCTAGCTGCACTTCTATACTTGCAAGACCACGATAAAAGGACCCTGAGCTCTCCTCGGCCATTTTGTGGCCATCTTAAGTTGACGCAGTGAAAGGGCTGGGTGGAAGTGCACTTTGAAAGGTCCTTCAATATGGTCAGTTTCTATTACGCTGAGGGCCTTGGTTGGTTTAATGAAATCTAAGCCTTCTGACATCTCAAGTTAAAAGTGTTACTTTTTCCAACTACTATCGAAACTTTTAGTTGTTAAAATGGCCTCTTGTAACCTTATATTGATTAGTCTGTTCTTTAGATATATACTAAAGCTACTTTTGTGGTTATTGTGACTTCTGCAAAGTAAATTTCAAGGTAGTAGCATAATAATTGCTGACTAAACCGTATGATTCCAGGATTCCTTAGTAAGCACCCTTGAGCCAACAATTAATTGTGCTATAGATGCAGTGTTCTGCAGTGCAATGGTACATTAGAAGTGAAAAGAAAGCTTTCTCTGAGCATATGGGATTAGACAAAATGAAATGTCTTAGTGAACACAGAATAACTGCAGCAATCTAAAGAAGTCTTTTATCAAAGAGCACAAAGATATACGTTCTTTCTGAAAAAGGTGCTTCATTTCTTTCATTCATCTATTGGAGTTTTGGCCAATAATACACTAATCTGCAGACTCATTATTACTGAATAACTGGCAGTTTTTAACGAGCTGTACCATTTTTTCCAATTTATTGCAAGGTTAAATATTAATTTGAGGACCATATCTCAAACTTCTGACAGGATTGACCACTTGCATTACATTATTTTCTTTCTTTTTTTTAAAATTGTGCCAGTAAGGTCACAGACATTCTGTTGGAGTTTGACCTTTGTAAGCTTGACACCACGAAAGGTTGTGTAAGGCTTAGTGGTATTTCTATTCTCTTTTAGAGGTCATTCATAAGTAAAGAAGCTGTCTTCTGCTGCGTACAATCTTCTGAAATATACACTGCAGCACCAAACAGCAACTTAAACCAGACTATAAAAGAGTCAGACTTACAGGTATTCAGTGGTATTCAGTACCACACCTGCACTGCAGTATGCATTACATCAACATAAAGCCAGTAAAGCCAATGTGAGCATCTGGTGTTCAATTCCTTGAGGTATTTACCATGTGTTACTACATCCCTCAGCCAAGTAACCAATGTTTGGATTATATTAGTTTGTTATTCTTTAACAAGATACACAAGTCATGTGGATTTGGGTTACAGTAAGTTAGCAGATAGATTATATCACTGAAAATAAAATTGATTGAATGCTTATGTTTGACTGAGTAAGAACGTTCAATGGCACTTATCTAGAATTAGGAACAATTAAAACTAGCAGAACCAAACCATAGTTAGCTGGAGATACTAAATAGTCCACTCAACTGATATCAAATTGCATTATAGCATTATGTTTTTTTTTTTTTAAGTTTTCTTTTATTAATTGTCTATATTGTCAAATTGTATTTTATTATTAGTATTTTTACTAGTCACAACCGGGACCAACTTGCTGTAAAATACATAGTTACAACATTTAATATAGACTGTTAGCTTAACACTTTTAGTATTATTATCTTATTACTGTAAAAGTATTGTATTATTGTATGTTATTATTTTATGTTATTTGTATGTTTGACAAATGTATCAATTATGATAATATCCTGTCAATAAAATTATATATATATGTATTCCAAAATAATGGCAATACAACTACAGAAACTTGTTACAGTGTATAATTTACATCACACACAAGGCACTATTTTCCAGATGCAAGTGAGGTGCTGTGGCCTAGTGGTCAAGGTGCTTGCCTGCAAAGTGCAAGGTTGTAGGTTCGAGCACCCACCATGACATGGAGGAACTTAGTAGATCCTCCATAACTCTTTGCTCCACTCCACCCTGGTGTAAATGGGTACTTGGCTACAGGCAGAGATGGCAATTGTGAGTGCTTGACCCATGAAGAGTTGAGAAAGGCTTAAGCTTGAACAGTCCTGCCAAGGGTGTAATTGTCATAGTCGGTTGAGCTCATCCACGAGGATAACAGACTCTAAACCCAGACATTATTATTATTATTACTATTATAACTAAGTGGTTATATGCAAGACTACAGCATGATAATGCAGCATTTTATGGTAAGATACAGTAAAGTTCAACTATAGTATGATACTTATAATTTACTGTAGATGGCCCAACATTGCCTTATTATCGGTTGGCTCAACATACAAGTACAACAGTATTTACAGTGAGGTGCTATTCACAAGATTTCATGGTAAGAGTCATCACCACTTACCAGATGCATTTGCTGTAAATTTTACGGCAAACATCGGTTTGTCCTTCTTTATGGTTAATAATTTTGCAGCAAGATACTGTGCAAAAATTCGCCTGCGAGATACTGTAAGAACTACAGGATTTTTTTTACAGTGTACTTATGTCCTGCAGTTGAATAAATGTCTAGCTTGGTACAGCTTGGTATAGCTTGGTATAGCTTGGTATAGGTTTTAAAAGACTGAACGTAATATGAGTTGTTTACGTACCATCTCCTAGGTACATTATAAATAAACAATAGGCAACTATTCCTTCGAAGTCGAGCTTTTCCAGAATGGCTTCTCATCTGACTATTTCAGTAAACTTAATCCTTCCATGTGTAAAATTAATCTTTTATAATCCTACCACCAGAGGACTGCCTCTTAAAAGCAATCATATTAGGTCGTGGTTGATGCATTATTCAGAAATGAGGTAATTTCAATTAATTGCAATAACTAGAGCGTTAAAGAACAGTAAAAGTACCATACATGCAGTGCTACATACATTTGGCATCAAGTGCAATCAACAAATGTAAGTATATCACTGGGCAGTATCACCAAAATTTAGAGTAATTTCATGATCATATTTCAAGGGATAAAATTTGAAACTGCAGCTTCAGACGCCAGTGTGGCTTAACAACACACAAACAGATGTTAATGAGTTATACTTTTTCCAACTATTGAAGAAGGCATGATTGCAAGTTGTGCACTGACAAAATGGTGCAATTATTAAAAATATATATGACTAGACAAACACCCCAAATGGCTGCATATCAAAGTTTCGTTTCATGCAGCAATGTGGATGATAGTGAGTAGTGCCACTTTGTAGAATCCAGAAGTGTAGGCGGTTTACCCAATGGGGGACAGCGTGGCCCAAGGGAATGCTCAGTGAAAAGCCTCCACACAGAGCTGGTCCCTCATGGCACCATGTTGCATTAGACCTTGAATAGCTGTCAATTTGGCCATGTCTGCTTAGCCAGGAAATTTGTTGCAGACCCTGACCTGACATCGAATCTTACCTATTTTGTAGTAGATGCAACACTACTCAGTATTTGGCTAAGCATGCATGTGTGTCTGCCAAGAGAATTTTTATATAGAGGAGAAAAAGGCTTTTGCTGTTCTTCTCAGATAGCATTCCAAATCGGGCCAGCGTCGTTTCTATGTCGGCCGCCGTCGGTACAACATCGATTCAACATCACCGAAATCATGCCGATGTTGAAATGATTTGGAATGCTATCTGGGTCCTAATTGTATCTAATTGCCTACATTACCACATATAAATATGACAAGAAGGCAATAACATATATATATTTTTTCCATTGGCCTTATCGAGTGCGCTGACAAAATAGTCCATAAATTAAAACAAATTATCTTTAAAAATTGTGGAGGTCAACTATCAGAAAAAGTAGCAAAGCTATGATGTATCATACTGATGTTATATAACTGTCACCTACTGATTTTCCACATCAATAATTGTAATGAATTACGTACACAGGTGTACCAGGCAATTTTGAATCTGCCTGATATTGATCGTATTTTGTAACAACACATTAGTAAATACGTAATACATGCATTAAATGCCTTACTCCAACAATCCACAAATGCAGCCATGCTTAAGCTAATGGGCATACTAGGCACTGGTCAGTTGAGTGCTGTTTACTATCTAAAACCATCCTTTCGGCATTGATCTTGTATACTCGCAAGACCAAGATAAAAGGACCCTGAGCTCTCCTCGGCCATTTTGTGGCCATCTTAAATTGGCGCAAGAGAAATGGCTCAGTGGAAGTGCACTTTACAATGTGCTTCAATATGGTCAGTTTCCAGTACGCTGAGGTCCTCGGTCAGTCCAAATGCAATGTACACTTTCTTTAGTCTAATACGACTAATACAACTAACACGAAGCATTACTGAAAATTTTAACCTAAAATGCATGTTGGTTCGGGTTACTTATAATTCCATGACATAAACGATATGTGATTGTTTTTGTGATTGTATGACCTTTCTTAAGCAATTCAGATAAGAACAAAAAATTATAGCTCCAACTTCAACTTAGGTTGATTGCCTACTTACTGCTAAAAAGCTCATAATAGTATCACATATTGCTGTAATTTACAATGACTACGAAAAATGTTTTAACATATCACATATGAAAAGTTTGGTATAACTGACAACACAAATGGTAAATTCCAATTACTTAAAAGAAGTGTAACATTTATAAATGTCAGCTTCGCAGCAAAATTACTATGCTATTGGGTGCTTTGACTTCTAATATGAAAATTAAATCATTTCAGGTTTCAGTATCCCAGATAGCATTCCAAATCGTTTCAACATCGGCACGATGTCGGCGATGCTAATACGATGTTGTAACGACAGTGGCCCTATATGGAAACGATGCTGGGCCGATTTGGAATGCCATCTGGGATATAGATGTAAATAAGCTCACGTGTTTGTCCACCATCAAGCAACCATCAAGGCAAAGATCACAGAGTTCAGAATGCACATGAGTATGGTCTGTGAGATCCAGCTGTTCTTTATAGGGTCATACATTATATGATGTTTTTATTCCCTTCCATCTAGAAGGTTGCTTTACATAGAAACATCAAACAGAACTACAAAAACATGGTTCCAAAAGCAAAGCCAACTAACAAGTGCACAGAGGTTATGCCACATCTGCATTGCAGTATTTATTTATAAAATATATTTAAAAACAGGGTAAACATATACAGTTAAAAAATACACTGTTTTACAATATGGCCCTGTTATTAAGCAAAAAAAATAAAATACAAAATATTGATATAACAAGATAAAACAATAGTAAAGTACAATTAAATAAAAAAAGTCAAATAAAAACATTAATAAAATGAGCTTTACATCTGGACTTAAAATCATCAATATTAGAGTAATCTTTTACAGCACCAGGAAGGATGTCCCATAAAACCGGTCCTTGGTGAATAAAACATAATAATTACTATTATATTTAAATTGCAAGATGGCACACAAACGTCATTTTGATCAAAATTGCTGGCGAGGCGACTAGACAATTCAATTTGCATTATGATCTCATCACATGAAGTATGCACTGACAACACCCTGGAATCTATATACAGCAAAAAAGTAGATTGCATAATACGATATGTTTGTCTTTAATACCATCACACCACCCACATTCAAGAACTGAACGATCGATAATGTCCAGCATGATTTATACAAATTGAGTATCTAGAATGCCACGTTAGATTTTTACAAAGACCAGATCTTTTATTTATTGATTTTACTTCAGCTTTATAATGTTTCTGTGGTTTTCTGTGGGATTTTGGACCTTGTAACATATATATTTGACTATATTATTACTTTGTTATAACTATCTATATATACGTGTATGTAACTTAATTAACGCAGAAATATGAGAAAACAAATTATGCCACAAGTGACATATACATGGCCAATTGTGCTACGTGCGTTTTCCATGTGTTTGGCCGGGCAATTGTACATGTACTTCTTTGCATGTCACTTTAATAAAAAAAATGTTGAGTTGAGTTGTGGAATGACTTTGGAGTAAAAACTCAATTAGGCACTGAAAAATAAGTTTAACTATGTAGTGCAAGGACACACATAAAACTCCTTATGTAGTCAGAACAATAAATTTGTTGCTAATACACATTTTGACATGCATCAATGACAGACAAATGTACGTGACAATACTTCATTGTACAATCAATATTGCATTTCAATAACCATATTATAGTAGCTTATTGTCCAATTAATCAATGTACGTAGTTTTGATCAATATTCAATTAGAGAAGTGCTTGTAACTAGACCTACTTGGAGCTCTTAATTTCTTCCTTATCTAATCTTCGACAGTCGGGTCAACTACCAGATAAACTTCCATAGCAATACAATTATGTGGTGCTTGGAGTATTACACAGACATGGAGAGATTAACATTAGTCAATTGTCATCAGGCGACTTAAGAAATGGTATTGGGAAAGGCATAAGTCACTTCACTGTAACAGAGCTGAGAGTCACAAAATGGGCTGTTTCTCTTCTAAATTCATTGTTATTGCTCCTTGTTATTCTCACTAAGTTTTATTTCTGATTAGTTTATCCCACCTTGTGTAAAGAGGTCATGTCAGCCATTTGATTAATCGTGAATGTTATCTAATTAAACGATCACCTTAATTGTTCACCTGTATGAGTGGATTCAAGATTTTGAACAACCTGCTAATTAGAACAAAACAAACTGACGAAGATAAATTTCATGGCAAGGTATGCACACAGAGAGGGTAATTGTATTGTATCGAGGATGGAAACTGGCAGAGACACACTGCTCTGTGAATTGATGGGTAATGTGACAAAAGGATCTAAACAGATACAACGGAATTTCGCCATTAAGACCACACTTGGTGCACCTTTCGCTGGTTTTGGTGATGGTATTCTCAAACATTTTACCAACATAATGGATAGATAGATAGATAGATGGATAGATAGATAGATAGATATGGGAAGTGCAGCCCTCCAATGCAATTTTTTTGCAGCTGTCGAGGGTTAGCTGATGAGGTGAGAGAGAGGAGGAGTCCACCATGTTACATATTTACCCCATGGGTGGGATATTTTACTTGTCTCAGCATAGACACTAAGTACAAGGGACTGCCAATTTAATGTCTCATCCGAACAACATCCAGCTGGAATGATGCTCACGAAAGGTGCCTATGCCTGGGATTGAACCCGGGTCCTTCAGAGGAGCAGCGTCCAGTTATGATTTTGATCCACCTAGCTATTAACATTAACTGAATATGATCTCATTATTCTTTTAATAGCGAGCCTCGGTATAATCCCAGCGTCAACACCACATATTAAACAGTGAGGTAAACATAATGCACTGTCTGAGCCAAAATTCATGCAATGATGCAAATACGAGGTGGTCGTAATACTAAAATAAAAATGTGCAATCTTTGCAATAGTTATGTGGTTTTTATATAAGGTGGCTCTAATAGTGAGGTGGTCTTGAGAAACACACAATCTCACATGGAGAAATGAAAATAACATGCCTGGAGGAGCATGCTTCTATCTTTGCAACCCATAATCACATCCAGACAATTTTGTTCTCATCCAAAAATAGGCTTGCTTTACCTGTAATATCCGGGCGTTTCCAGAAATATGACAACATAAGAATTATAAAAAGATTGCAAGAATTTAATGTTGGAGGAAGTTTATCCTTGCTTGGAAACTTTTGCAACATTTAATTTTAACTCAAGCCAGGACTATTGTTATTTTCATACTTATTGCATCATTTCTCAAATATCAGAATCCAGTATAAATGGTTGCTATCTTTATTTTTATTGTGACAAGTTTTCGTTACTCAAGCATCAGTCATTTTATATTGCATATGTCTCTGTTTTAGACTATAATACAAAACAATTACGTGAAAACATGACAATTAAACAATAGGCCAGACCAGTGCTTGGCCTTAAGTAGTGTGGATATGATCCTCATGCAGAGGTATAATTATTCATATTTTGGTACTTAATAAAAATGAACTATTTTATTTTGCAAATATTAGGCGAGTGCACATTTACGTATGTTGTGAGTTGGCATCAGTAGGTATGGAAAATTATGTTATTTTGAAAATGATTAGCTAATTTAAAAGTTTTAGCGTCACGACTCATCGATTTCGTTCGTAATACACCATCTAAGTTGCTTTACACAACATCCATTTTGTACATCATATGGTAAGTACAATAATTTTTTATGAGAATGCAAACTGTTTATGATCACGTGAACTCTAAGCCTTATCATCTCATCATTACGACTGACTCTGACAACTCCTCATATGAGCTGACTAAGGTCTGACCATGCAGCATTTGCTGTACAATCAACCAGCCTTACAGTGATGTGGCCTTTTAAAATAGCAAGCTAATTTACAATGGATGGCAACAGTTTTATATAGAAACTGTTGTTTTTAATTAAATGGTAAGGTCACATGCAGGACAGGATTCTACAATGCATGCAATTTACTGCAAAAATATAAAAAGAACTGGCTTTTCCATCAGCTGTCACTATTCTATTTTCACTAAGTACCTACCCAGACTACGTTAACACCCAGTACTGCTATGGATTCAATTTATAATTTATTGCATTTAATGTTTTTGCTAATTGCTTGGCTGATTTTAATTAGCAATATGTAGTGGAAATGAATCGTGCAGACTTAATGGCATGCAATGATTTCTAAAAAAAATGAACTACAATTATCTGGAATAACTTCATGACTAATCTAGACCATAGAGCAGATATAGGACAGCTAGTGGTGCACGATTTAATGGTCTTAAAGATGATGTGGTCTTTATTATAACGTGAAGTATCATATCATCAACTACTGGGCTTAATTTTAAGGTGGTCTCATAATGAGGTGCTGATTGAAAACGTTCTTAGTGCAAAGTTAAAATGGTCATTTTTACAAGATGGTGAGGATTGTTTTAAAGATCAGTGCAAACCATCCAGTACAGCTTGAAATTTAATGTTCGTTATTGCGAGGTAGCCTTATAGATGAGCGGCCAGAGGGGTTTTTCAAGTCATAAGTATCAGAACTGGTGCAGTTTTTTGCTATGGCTGTTACCATGGCAACACTTTACAAAACCTGGAATACTAATCCTTGTTGATATTTTTGTTGATAAATCACTGATAATTGCTTTAAACATAAAACCAACTTAGGGTTAGTAACAGCTTTAATCTGAACAGCTTAAGTCTTCACGATTAAAATGATGTATCATATGCCCATCTGGCTCTCGGGGTCACAGAATCTCCAAAAGTTGGCCCCATGGTCGCTCATTGTGAGGTTAACTATACTTTTGTAAATGTATAAACAGATGGGCCCTTAAGGTCAAAATCGAGGTGGTCTTAAAGTGGCGGTGCCCTATCTTGCAATGCAGATTAAATTAAAAAGTGACTTACCTAGATAACATCAGCAGCAGCTGCACACAGACTAAATCCCCTGCCCTCTTGCAAGCAGCACTTCGGAGGTTCTGCCAGCAGAGAGCTTTAAGCGCCAGACCAAAAGACACACCCTCGCCAGCCCAGCCAATCAGGCGCTTGCAGCCAATGGTGTGCCTGCAGTGCAAAGAAATTTGGACAGCAATCCTACAAGGCCAACGGTTTGTCTAAATCGGTGTTGTTGTCTCCCAACTGCACCTATCAAATCGTTCCTAAAATATTTTTATTCTTATTTATCTATTTTATTTTTTTATTTTTCCCTGACACAGTTGCAGATAATGAGTACACCAGTGACTCATAATAATACAGTTGTTCTCAAAAGTAAGCACAGGATTATGAAAATAAGCGTTTTAAATAGTTGAGAACCCTGAAATAGGCATGATAGAACAGGTTTGCTTGATAGACTATTGTTGTATGAGGCAGTTTTATTTCAGTACAATGTCATGTTAATTATGTCAGTGACACCTAAAGTGGAATTTCCAGGAAATGTGTCCGAAGTTTATTTTTGTCCCACCATTTATCATAAAAAAAAGAAATATAGCTTTGAAAAGAGTGATATCATGGTAAGTATCTACACATATATCATCTAAATAAATGATGAAAAGCAAAGGTCTTAATATTGACCCTTTGGGCACACCCGTTGATACCGTGATGCATTCTGAATATGTTTCATTGCAATGTACATATTGTTTTCTTTTTAAGAGATAGCTTTTGAATAGGGTGAAGGCTTTGCCTCTTATTCCGCAATAACGTAGGTTTTGTAGTGATATTTTGTGGTTTATCGAATCAAATGCTTCGATAAGTCCATGTGTATGGTTAGTGGAATATCACGTTCTTTCCATTTCAAAGATTCATCTATCAACCAATTCAAGGGCTGCATGTTTTGTGAATGTCCTTTTCTGTACCCTTATTATTGATTCTTTTTGTACAAATCATTCTGTTGTAAGAAGTCATGCACTTGATTGTAGATGGCTTTCTCAAATAACTAAGAGATCACTGGAAGTATAGAAATAGGTCGATAGTTTGTCCTGGTGTGTATCACCTTTCTTGTAAACTGGTGTAATTTTAGCAATTTTAAGTTTTTCAGGAAATATTCCCTGATTTATAGACTGATTAATTATAAAGTAAGAGGGTTATGAAGGTGGATGTGTTTCTTATTTTTAGTAATATATGGGTGTAATTCCGTCAGGACCTGAATTTGGTTTTGCTTTTAATTTGTCATCTGCTGTAGGTTATTTTCGGTTATTTTAGTAAAGCTAAAGTCAACTGGGAATGGGTTCTTCAAAAAATAATACTTTTATCTTTCGGAGCGGTAATGCTTGAAGCAAGCTGTGTGCCAATACATGCGAAAAATGTGTTTTATTGCTCTGCAATTCTATGTTTATCATGGATGTCTTCTTGCTTAATGGATAGGTAGTCTATATCACTTCGTTCATTTTTTATTATCATTTATTTTATCTTTTATTGTAAGTCAAGTATTTTTTATGTCATTTTGAATTTAGAATGAGATTGAATCTATGTTTAAAAAATGTTAGAACTGGCCTTGGTTAAAATAAATTAAGTTCATGAAGTACAAAATTGATGTCTACTCTCAAATTTCAGTACAATGTCATGTTAATTATGTCAGTGACACCTAAAGTGGAATTTCCAGGAAATGTGTCCGAAGTTCATTTTTGTCCCACCATTTATCTGTAGACAACATTCGCTTCAGCTGCGAGTTATGTCAACTCAAAAATGTCGTTATTATTAATAAATGCTGGGCAGTCTTCAATTGGGTTGAACTCCAATATTTGGCTATTGCTATTGCACGCCAATGTGAAAGTACACCCGCTACACCACCCTCCAAAAGTATAACACCATTTGAGTATATACAGTTGCACACAGTGCAATGAGTGCATGGTCAAAAGGGTCTTATAGCAGTTGTTGATGGCACTAAGACAAATATCATTTCCAATCGGAAGCAAATATTTCTGCTGTAATTTTAGCCGTACAATTTTAGTCAATTTCATACCCACTGTGTCAGGAGAACTTATTTAATGTATTAGCTCAAGTTTCTGCCACGTTTCCAGTACAACAGGACAGGTGATAAATTCACTTCCTACTGGGCAACAAATTATGATAATTTAACTTAGAATATTAAACGCAATGCCAAAAGTTGTTTAATTCCTCTTCGTAGCATGATGCTATTAACAGAAGCTTTCATTTGAATTAAATTGCTAAGTGAGTCAAACTGCAAGTCAGAGATTATTTCAGCAAATGGAATAATTATTTCAAGAACCATCGAGTTTAAATGAATTCAGTTATAGTGTCAGAATGAAAATGACAATGATGACAATGAAATTCTTTTATTTAACCCAAAAATTAATTACAATGATGTTTGAGATTACATAAAAAAAAAGAAATATAGCTTTGAAAAGAGTGATATCATGGTAAGTATCTACACATATCATCTAAATAAATGATGAAAAGCAAAGGTCTTAATATTGACCCTTTGGGCACACCCGTTGATACCGTGATGCATTCTGAATATGTTTCATTGCAATGTACATATTGTTTTCTTTTTAAGAGATAGCTTTTGAATAGGGTGAAGGCTTTGCCTCTTATTCCGCAATAACGTAGGTTTTGTAGTGATATTTTGTGGTTTATCGAATCAAATGCTTCGATAAGTCCATGTGTATGGTTAGTGGAATATCACGTTCTTTCCATTTCAAAGATTCATCTATCAACCAATTCTTATGTGATATCTATTTTATTTTTTTATTTTTCCCTGACACAGTTGCAGATAATGAGTACACCAGTGACTCATAATAATACAGTTGTTCTCAAAAGTAAGCACAGGATTATGAAAATAAGCGTTTTAAATAGTTGAGAACCCTGAAATAGGCATGATAGAACAGGTTTGCTTGATAGACTATTGTTGTATGAGGCAGTTTTATTTCAGTACAATGTCATGTTAATTATGTCAGTGACACCTAAAGTGGAATTTCCAGGAAATGTGTCCGAAGTTTATTTTTTTCCCACCATTTATCTGTAGACAACATTCGCTTCAGCTGCGAGTTATGTCAACTCAAAAATGTCGTTATTATTAATAAATGTTGGGCAGTCTTCAATTGGGTTGAACTCCAATATTTGGCTATTGCACGCCAATGTGAAAGTACACCCGCTACACCACCCTCCAAAAGTATAACACCATTTGAGTATATACAGTTGCACACAGTGCAATGAGTGCATGGTCAAAAGGGTCTTATAGCAGTTGTTGATGGCACTAAGACGAATATCATTTCCAATCGGAAGCAAATATTTCTGCTGTAATTTTAGCCGTACAATTTTAGTCAATTTCATACCCACTGTGTCAGGAGAACTTATTTAATGTATTAGCTCAAGTTTCTGCCACGTTTCCAGTACAACAGGACAGGTGATAAATTCACTTCCTACTGGGCAACAAATTATGATAATTTAACTTAGAATATTAAACGCAATGCCAAAAGTTGTTTAATTCCTCTTCGTAGCATGATGCTATTAACAGAAGCTTTCATTTGAATTAAATTGCTAAGTGAGTCAAACTGCAAGTCAGAGATTATTTCAGCAAATGGAATAATTATTTCAAGAACCATCGAGTTTAAATGAATTCAGTTATAGTGTCAGAATGAAAATGACAATGATGACAATGAAATTCTTTTATTTAACCCAAAAATTAATTACAATGATGTTTGAGATTACATAAAATTAAAAGAAATATAGCTTTGAAAAGAGTGATATCATGGTAAGTATCTACACATATATCATCTAAATAAATGATGAAAAGCAAAGGTCTTAATATTGACCCTTTGGGCACACCCGTTGATACCGTGATGCATTCTGAATATGTTTCATTGCAATGTACATATTGTTTTCTTTTTAAGAGATAGCTTTTGAATAGGGTGAAGGCTTTGCCTCTTATTCCGCAATAACGTAGGTTTTGTAGTGATATTTTGTGGTTTATCGAATCAAATGCTTCGATAAGTCCATGTGTATGGTTAGTGGAATATCACGTTCTTTCCATTTCAAAGATTCATCTATCAACCAATTCATATGTGATATCTATTTTATTTTTTTATTTTTCCCTGACACAGTTGCAGATAATGAGTACACCAGTGACTCATAATAATACAGTTGTTCTCAAAAGTAAGCACAGGATTATGAAAATAAGCGTTTTAAATAGTTGAGAACCCTGAAATAGGCATGATAGAACAGGTTTGCTTGATAGACTATTGTTGTATGAGGCAGTTTTATTTCAGTACAATGTCATGTTAATTATGTCAGTGACACCTAAAGTGGAATTTCCAGGAAATGTGTCCGAAGTTTATTTTTTTCCCACCATTTATCTGTAGACAACATTCGCTTCAGCTGCGAGTTATGTCAACTCAAAAATGTCGTTATTATTAATAAATGTTGGGCAGTCTTCAATTGGGTTGAACTCCAATATTTGGCTATTGCACGCCAATGTGAAAGTACACCCGCTACACCACCCTCCAAAAGTATAACACCATTTGAGTATATACAGTTGCACACAGTGCAATGAGTGCATGGTCAAAAGGGTCTTATAGCAGTTGTTGATGGCACTAAGACGAATATCATTTCCAATCGGAAGCAAATATTTCTGCTGTAATTTTAGCCGTACAATTTTAGTCAATTTCATACCCACTGTGTCAGGAGAACTTATTTAATGTATTAGCTCAAGTTTCTGCCACGTTTCCAGTACAACAGGACAGGTGATAAATTCACTTCCTACTGGGCAACAAATTATGATAATTTAACTTAGAATATTAAACGCAATGCCAAAAGTTGTTTAATTCCTCTTCGTAGCATGATGCTATTAACAGAAGCTTTCATTTGAATTAAATTGCTAAGTGAGTCAAACTGCAAGTCAGAGATTATTTCAGAAAATGGAATAATTATTTCAAGAACCATCGAGTTTAAATGAATTCAGTTATAGTGTCAGAATGAAAATGACAATGATGACAATGAAATTCTTTTATTTAACCCAAAAATTAATTACAATGATGTTTGAGATTACATAAAAAAAAATAAATATAGCTTTGAAAAGAGTGATATCATGGTAAGTATCTACACATATATCATCTAAATAAATGATGAAAAGCAAAGGTCTTAATATTGACCCTTTGGGCACACCCGTTGATACCGTGATGCATTCTGAATATGTTTCATTGCAATGTACATATTGTTTTCTTTTTAAGAGATAGCTTTTGAATAGGGTGAAGGCTTTGCCTCTTATTCCGCAATAACGTAGGTTTTGTAGTGATATTTTGTGGTTTATCGAATCAAATGCTTCGATAAGTCCATGTGTATGGTTAGTGGAATATCACGTTCTTTCCATTTCAAAGATTCATCTATCAACCAATTCATATGTGATATCTATTTTATTTTTTTATTTTTCCCTGACACAGTTGCAGATAATGAGTACACCAGTGACTCATAATAATACAGTTGTTCTCAAAAGTAAGCACAGGATTATGAAAATAAGCGTTTTAAATAGTTGAGAACCCTGAAATAGGCATGATAGAACAGGTTTGCTTGATAGACTATTGTTGTATGAGGCAGTTTTATTTCAGTACAATGTCATGTTAATTATGTCAGTGACACCTAAAGTGGAATTTCCAGGAAATGTGTCCGAAGTTTATTTTTGTCCCACCATTTATCTGTAGACAACATTCGCTTCAGCTGCGAGTTATGTCAACTCAAAAATGTCGTTATTATTAATAAATGTTGGGCAGTCTTCAATTGGGTTGAACTCCAATATTTGGCTATTGCACGCCAATGTGAAAGTACACCCGCTACACCACCCTCCAAAAGTATAACACCATTTGAGTATATACAGTTGCACACAGTGCAATGAGTGCATGGTCAAAAGGGTCTTATAGCAGTTGTTGATGGCACTAAGACGAATATCATTTCCAATCGGAAGCAAATATTTCTGCTGTAATTTTAGCCGTACAATTTTAGTCAATTTCATACCCACTGTGTCAGGAGAACTTATTTAATGTATTAGCTCAAGTTTCTGCCACGTTTCCAGTACAACAGGACAGGTGATAAATTCACTTCCTACTGGGCAACAAATTATGATAATTTAACTTAGAATATTAAACGCAATGCCAAAAGTTGTTTAATTCTTCTTCGTAGCATGATGCTATTAACAGAAGCTTTCATTTGAATTAAATTGCTAAGTGAGTCAAACTGCAAGTCAGAGATTATTTCAGCAAATGGAATAATTATTTCAAGAACCATCGAGTTTAAATGAATTCAGTTATAGTGTCAGAATGAAAATGACAATGATGACAATGAAATTCTTTTATTTAACCCAAAAATTAATTACAATGATGTTTGAGATTACATAAAAAAAAAGAAATATAGCTTTGAAAAGAGTGATATCATGGTAAGTATCTACACATATATCATCTAAATAAATGATGAAAAGCAAAGGTCTTAATATTGACCCTTTGGGCACACCCGTTGATACCGTGATGCATTCTGAATATGTTTCATTGCAATGTACATATTGTTTTCTTTTTAAGAGATAGCTTTTGAATAGGGTGAAGGCTTTGCCTCTTATTCCGCAATAACGTAGGTTTTGTAGTGATATTTTGTGGTTTATCGAATCAAATGCTTCGATAAGTCCATGTGTATGGTTAGTGGAATATCACGTTCTTTCAATTTCAAAGATTCATCTATCAACCAATTCAAGGGCTGCATGTTTTGTGAATGTCCTTTTCTGTACCCTTATTATTGATTCTTTTTGTACAAATCATTCTGTTGTAAGAAGTCATGCACTTGATTGTAGATGGCTTTCTCAAATAACTAAGAGATCACTGGAAGTATAGAAATAGGTCGATAGTTTGTCATGGTGTGTATCACCTTTCTTGTAAACTGGTGTAATTTTAGCAATTTTAAGTTTTTCAGGAAATATTCCCTGATTTATAGACTGATTAATTATAAAGTAAGAGGGTTATGAAGGTGGATGTGTTTCTTATTTTTAGTAATATATGGGTGTAATTCCGTCAGGACCTGAATTTGGTTTTGCTTTTAATTTGTCATCTGCTGTAGGTTATTTTCGGTTATTTTAGTAAAGCTAAAGTCAACTGGGAATGGGTTCTTCAAAAAATAATACTTTTATCTTTCGGAGCGGTAATGTTTGAAGCAAGCTGTGTGCCAATACATGCGAAAAATGTGTTTTATTGCTCTGCAATTCTATGTTTATCATGGATGTCTTCTTGCTTAATGGATAGGTAGTCTATATCACTTCGTTCATTTTTTATTATCATTTATTTTATCTTTTATTGTAAGTCAAGTATTTTTTATGTCATTTTGAATTTAGAATGAGATTGAATCTATGTTTAAAAAATGTTAGAACTGGCCTTGGTTAAAATAAATTAAGTTCATGAAGTACAAAATTGATGTCTACTCTCAAATTTGGCTTGAATGCAGCATGTCAGTGAGTAAGACAAGGTTACCCATTCATTAGTATGGCCTTGCTACTGCACCTTTGTAACCAAATGGCATTGTTATTGGTGTCAGTGCCATAAAAAGTTTTCTGTGTCAACTGGCCTCAAGGACAGGCAAACATTCATTGCATTCTGTATGAGGATATTAAATCTGCTAATATGACTTACACCAATATGAGTACATCCAATCTCCTTAATTTCCTTAAGGCCTCTAGAACAATGCGTATTAATACTGTGCCATATTACCATTATGACAGGTATTATGACAGGTGTCACTATAATCAGAGCTAATGACATCAATATCTCAATCGTGATAGACAATGCCTTGTCAAGTGTAATTGATATCAGAAGGTAGAATTTGAAACCATGTTCATGTTCAATATGACTCTTTGGAAGTCAAAAACTAAATTTCTTTAATCCATATAGTTTTTACAACATTATCAAGGTGAAAGTGGCTTTATACTCATTTCACAAATTAACCCATCTGCAGACCAAAATAAAAGCCATTAAATTAGATATTCCTGTAAATATTGATTTGCACTGGGTGACATGAATTTGTGTTTGGGTGACCAGATTTTCGCCCATTTATCTTGTACTGATCTGGCAAAAACATGGGTGCACCACTGAAAAAGATGAGTTCACTAACCACAATCTCTGTGACTGAAATCTAGTAACTAGAGTAAAACCCATAAAAAAGGTTGACAGACCAGACTGAGCTACCCCAAGAAATTGAATGCCAAATAACTTTCTGCTACTGACTTATAAACCAGCTTACTAGCTATTGAAAATCTTATGCTGCTATCTGGTGTAGTGGTAATAGTAGCAGCAGCAACAGCAGCAGCAGTAGCAGCAGCAGCAGCAGCAGCAGCAGCAGCAGCAGCAGCAGCAGCAGTAGTAGTAGTAGTAGTAGTAGTAGTAGTCCAGTAGTAGCATTAGATGGTTGATATTTTATAATTTTGTGTATATTTGCAAATACTATATTTAAATGCATTAATGGAAATAGGATAATGCAGCCCACTAAAAATGTTCTTGATGCTCAACAGAAATGTAAAATTGTCAGAAATTTGGTAGGTTTTGGCTGCTCTAAAAACCTTGAGTTGGCGAGATGATATTGACATATAATTTGATTCTGTCACTTTTATTATGAGCATCCCAAAAGGATGTATTCTCATTATGATCTTATAATTATGTAATACATTTTTCGTGTGCATCACTGATTTTAACAAGGATGTTATTCCGATTGCGGCTAATATAGAAGTGACGCTGGCCCTATTTGGATTGTCATCTGGGGAGCACCTTATTAAAATCAATGGGATTTGTCTTCATCTAGATTATGACCACCTCACCATTAAGACATTAAGTTTTTTTTTTGCAGATCAAGGTTTCGTAATGGCGATATTTGACTGTAGAACAATCAACATCACATATAGCATGCTAGATCTCTCAAGGCCACTGGGTCTGAAGCTTTTTTATTAAGGATGATGCTAAAAATGATGAATTCAAGGATTGATGTTAATTATCATGAATTCTAGGAATATTTATGCAATTTCGAAAGGAAACAATAAAAAAAGAGAGATAAAAAAAAAAGCAGCGTCAGACAGATTATTTTTAGAAAGGAGACAATGATATGAAGCATAGATTAGCAATAACAAAAAATACATGCTAGATCTCTCAAGGCCACTGGGTCTGAAGCTTAGTCAGCTTATATGATCCGCTGCCAGGGCAGATGTAGCAATGAGACGATAAGCTTGGATTCCACACTATGTTACACGTTTACCCCATGGGTGGAGTCTATTACTTGACACTGAGAACAAGGTATGGATAAGACCTAGGTCTGACCATGGACGCCGAGCGTTTTCGTATTCTCGGGCTAGTCCATAGGACACTCTCGGTAGCGCAAGATCACTCAAGAGCATGTTTAATACTTTGGCAGGACATTTTACGAGTGAATTGTTTACATTAGTTAGGTAACTCACTCGGGATTCACTCTGCAAGCATTCTACATACATTCTACGTACATCCGTGGCCATCCTTGCCCATCCTTGCTCATCCGTAGCTCTCTCCTCATTCACTCTTGAACCACTCGCATGGGCGATCTACGAGTGCCTCACGGATGTCTCACAGATGCTTGGCGATGGATGTTTGGCTAGCATTTGACGGACTTCCGGCGGGCGTTTGATGGACATCCGCCGAGCGATCTACAACAACCTCAAATTAGCTCGTCGAAAGAATTTATATGTTATTAACAGAGCCATGAGTGAGCAAGTATAGTCCATTTTTGCCATCCTTAGTCACTATAGGTCTTATCATTGACAGCGTGAACGCTGCTTTAGTTCAGTTGGACATTGTTTTAGCATTTGTTGGCCAACGTCATGCCGATATCTAGCCGATGTTTTTAGTTATCTTGGATTACCACATGTGGTGTGATTCTGTAATTTGTTTTATTAAGGATGATGGTAATTATCATGAATTCAAGGATTGATGTTAATTATCATGAATTCAAGGAATATTTATGCAATTTCGGAAGGAAACAATAAAAAAAAGAGAGAGAGAAACAAAAAGCAGCGTCAGACAGATTATTTTTAGAAAGGAGACAATGATACGAAGCATAGATTAGCAATAACAAAAAATACATATGTGGAGATATTACATGTAAATATTTCTCTATTGTAGGGAGATTCTCATTTTTCAATTTTATGCCCCAGTATATTGCAAAATGCAATATTAAGCATCATTAGGCTTGACGGATACTATTTTCATAGCTATAACTTATTACTATGAGCAATTTCCTTGGATCACTTTTGCCACATTGCCATTATGAACAGATTTATCTCACCTAGATTGTCTGCACACATTTGTTGTTAGCTTTATAAGGCAATATTCAGCAAGCAAAAAACACCTGCTCACATTCGTTGTGCAATAAACAAGATTTGCTGCCCTTATATGGAAGAAATTAAGTGACAGAAGATAAATCATCTCATTCATAGTGCACCAGGGAAAATGATGGTTTGGCCTACTTTCAGGTATAACGGGGTCTACCTCAAGAAACCTATACAACCCTTAGTATTTATCACATTGATGCCACCAAAATATCCCACATGTAGTATGTCAAACTGCATGCTTGATACTCAACGGATTTTTTGTTTTCATATTGCGTACAGTATCAGATTTTTTGAATATTCAAACAGAAGCCACAGGAAAGTACAAAATGACCAAATTGGATAAAATTACATGATGCCACATTTGCTGAGCCAGTGCTGAACAAATGTGGCAACTCATGTGGAGGTAAGTGCTTTTCACTGTTCTCCTTTCTGTTAAAGTTGGTTCACATAAAGTGCTTACAGTGAGAGTGAAGACTTTTGCTTTTGTGTAAACTGAAAAGTGGGAATGATGAGTCATGTTCCTATATGTCTCATGTTACCTTGGTGACTCATAACTGTAATCACATCAAGTCAAAATCAAGATGATGACTCATCATGGGTCAGAAACAGCTGTACAACTGGCCTGTCTGGCTTTTTGACACCAGAAGGCAGGCTGATCTGCCCACTGATGATATGGATCAGTGAATCTGGGATGTTCATTCAGCTGATCAAGTTCTGGGATAAGCCATCAATTTGCAACAGCCCACCTCTCAGCTCAGAATGTGGGTCAGCATCTGCATTGGAATAGACTGTACGGTTATGACACATCTTCCGACCTGCTGCCTATCATGAGTCATCATACAGCATACACATTTTCAACAGAAAAGACAGGGATATGCGTCACTGATGACTCATAATGCATAAATTTGACTCCCTAAAGCAGGAATATTCTTCACTCTTACCCAAATCCCTATAATAATTACTTTATTATTCATATGAAAATTGGCTATCATGACTCATGTTCCTATCTGTTCCATTACACTCAGCCAGTGGTTATCCACTGTTAGTTGTCAGTTTTATCCTTGGATTCAGTGAACCATGCAAAAGAGTTCCAATGTTGACCAGTTGGCTATTCAGGGGCCTCAGCTGAGTCATCATCACATAGCATCATGAGTCATCATGGACATTTCAATACGAACAACTAGCAAAAGTAAAGACTTTACATGAACGTTGGTGGAAACAAAACCCAGTTCAATTGTTCTTGCCTAATTTAGCAACAATGCCAATAACATTATATAAACAGTGAATAATGAGGGGTTCAACATACAGTAGTCACATAAGATAAAATGATTTAATTGTAAGTGGAATTCGGAAAGACTGGTAACCCTGCCTCCAGGGTGGTTGTTAGCAGATAGTAATTCTGTATTTAATGGACAGCTACCCGGATAACTTGTCTCATTGGCTGGATGTTGGGCCAGCATTGCCTGCATTAGATCAACGTTGGGCCGACCTGTACTGTATGGGTAACAATTTTTAATTATACCAATATACAAAAAGTGTGTGGTCAGTTTTTCCCCATATTTTCATGCAGAAGCATTGGAACATGTAGGCTGTCATAACAAAATTCGGCCCAACTTTTGACAGTAAAGTTACATCCATAGAACCTAAATTTTTCCTATCTTTCCAGTGTTAATTTTCTGTCCTCTTTGCTTTGTCATCATCAAGGCTGACCCCTCTGGATCCCTGAGTGAAGAAACACTCAGGTTGGGTCGGGCGAATTCTGTGTTCTGATTGGTTTATATCTAGCATCCACACATTGTGACACCATTTTCCGATTCACAGACCCAACCTGTCTCCTTACTTGGCACGAGAACGAGTCAGTGGCTGTTATTGTCACATGATTACATTCATAGAGGGCACTGACAAAGACATGTAGAGCCACCTGGACTTTGATCAAGTGACTAAGTCGCATCATAACCAATGCATTTCCTTTTACATATCACCACATTAGTCTTTTTGTGTAGTTATCATATAGATATAACCATGATAACTGGGTTTTAGTGCTGTGATATGGACAGAATAAAATACTTTGATCAGCAATAGATGAACTGAGTTGACCTCTGAGTGGATTGCTTTGTGACATGGCCATTATGACATCACAATTACATAGTTTGGTTCAGAGTGAGGCTTGATAGTGAAATGCTGCTTGAGAAACAGCATGAATATAATTTATTAATGGGAGGTGTTATTATCACATAGAAAATTGGCATTAAATTTGTTTGGTGTCATTAATTTTTCCAACGCCCACTTGACTGTAATGCTGGCTGACACAAGACGAAAATAATTTATCAGTAATGTATACCTTATGGACTTCGTGATATTCATTATTGAAGCATAGAATATTGACATTTCACGCAGCACAGGAATGACATTTTAAGAAATGTATAACTGATTAAACAAGTGTGTTTTATCATACACCGAAAGGTTGTGATAAATTAGTAAGAGCACTAAACTAAACGAAAGCTTCCCAAGCATGAAAAATAACCATTAAAATGGTCTCCTTGGTAAGCTTTCCAGGAACTGTTGAATGCTCCACAAAAACCATAAGGATCTGCGTAACCCTCTTACTTTATGATATCTCCATAAGGATCTAATTAAGAATATGAAGGAACTTGCATTATATTATATTTTGCTGCTGGCCAGATCTCTCTACACAGGTAAATAAATTTTGAACTCTTTACCATAATTACAGGCAACCTTCAGAGCAACATATATGTGAGTTAGGTTTGCTCAGGCTTATTTAAGTTATTTAAAATTAGTAACTTTTTGGCATGGAGAAATGCAACGTTTGAGAAAACCAAACTAATTATTCAAAAAGTAATGTTATTCAATTTTGACAGAAATCTCATTGATGGCTTACAGAAACAATTAGTTCCTTAGTGATACGGGCTAACGTAGCTACACCCAATGAAAATCTCTAGGCTGGTAGTCCAAACAGCTAACTCTTCTAGTAACAATTTTGAGTAATTTTCAGACATTTTGACTACATTTTAAAGATATTTTGAATTTTTTGTTGTTGACATTTTGACTATGTTCTTTAAACATTTTGGCTATATTTTTTTTGACATTTTGTCTAGTTTTGTAGAATTTTTGACTGTCTTCCAGCTGGTCTTCCAACCCAGGTGACCCGTGAGCCATTTTGCTCAACTATCAGTTTATGTAACAGCTTTTAGTCAGCCATGTAGTCAATGCCTACTAAAGCTGATTAAGCCATTAGCTTTTTAGTCTAAAAGGCTGGACCAACCTGGGGGTCCCAGGTTCAATTCCCTGTCGAGCCTAAGTTGGATGGCTGTTTCATCCATCATCTCATTGCCACGCAAGCAGCAAGACACTGCTCCTTTGGTAGAGCAGCTGAAGGCCAAAAAGTGCAATTTTCAAGATGTTATAATAATTACCCTGCTTGGTGGTACATCGGCATGTTTCATATCTCAAAATGTTCATAAGAACTTTTTCGACCTAGCCATGAAAAATTACACTCCTGGAACGTTACCAATGACAAATGTGTCCATGGCAACCAAAGATAAAATTATTAACAATATTTTGTGTGCCTCTCTGTACCCCCTATACCAACCAGTTTTTCATATTTTGAAGTACAAACAATGATTTCGCTAATTGTTAATTAACGTTGATCAGGTATAATTTCACTTAGTTCTGAATTCGGAAGTCGTAGTAAATGTTCATTGTTAATTTGTAATTGGGCCAAATTTGTACTCAATAATTCCTTTAAAATTCAATTCTTAAACGATTTACAATAGGATGATATAGGCAGATGAAAACATATTTTAGAAAAGCTTCTTTGTGGTTAAGGGTCGTGTTTCACATTACAGGCCTAATTCAAGCGCGCAGAAATATAATGTCACAATAACAACATGACTTCACTTGCGCGATTGTTGTGCTCATGATGTAATTCAACAAGGAGGCCAATTATTATCATATGATTATGGCCCAAAACTAACCCTGGGTTATGTTTATTGAAAATGAGTGAGTTTCCACTCTGAAGACCTTGTACATGACTAGCTAACTGTATTTCCAAGCAACATCATTCTTCAGTTTTAAATATAATAGATTACTTGCAATTGCCATTTTATGAAGTTGAATATCAAAATGTAAATATTTTTTACAGCTGATCATCTATGCTTGGTAGGCATGTAAATAGCTTTTTAATAAATTATGCCTGCCATAATCATATATGATCATGTCCATCAACAACCTATTGAGGGGGGGGGGGGGGAAGAGTATGTCTGGCATATATACGTATAAACCTCTACCATATTTTGTATTTCTTGTAATGTTTTTTTTATTTAAAAATCAGGCTGTTTGAGTGTGAATTGTACTAATATACTTTACGAATAATTATGATAAATGTAGTGGGAAAAAGCATGCGATGCAGATCATTGCATAATGTTATGACAGTTGGTATAATGTGAATATTCATTATCATGCTTGCTTTTATTGCTCTGTGCTCTGTTATTTCACCCTATATATTTATCTGGTTCAACCTTAACTTTCTTTTTCTGTTTTAATGAGTATTCTGCTGTTTTGTAAAGGTTTTTGTTAGAGTCTCTCTGATATATGACAAAATGTAGTTGATATATGTAATATGAAATAAATGATTCTGATTCTAAACAAACATTGAGTAAAATTAAAGATGACCTTTCTAGATTGAAATTTCAACAAGTCATCCATAACCTAAAAATAAATGATGTAAACAAACTTAATTTTCTCAGTCAATGGCCATCATCAAGATATGATATACACATCAGCAGAATTCTCATTTTATTGGGAACATTTCAACACCAAGTTTGTGATTCTACTCCTTTCCATTGTGGAGATATTTGCAAAATCGTGAAGCCATTCGAAGACCTTTCGAGCTAGCAGTGCTGAGGTCTAGGGCACCTGCGGATGACGTCATTTTAGAAATATTGCCTACAAAGAAGCGATACAGAAAATATCCGTAGAGAGGGCGTGGCTAAACTGGCCATTTTGTGAATACAGGAATATATCTATCAGCTCTCAGCCAATAAGCAATCACCATTTGGCATTGACAGAAGATAAAAGACCATACAATACAATTAAATACAATACAATAATACTCAAATTTGTAAACTATTTCCATAAGATAAGATAAAGATAAGATAAGATAAAACTTTATTTACAGTCGGTGGTGACAATAAAACAAAGAACATAAGCTACAGTAGTTTTTAACCGACAAATAAAATAACAAAAACAACAAGATGTTATTTCCATGTTAAAGCAACATTAAATAAAAAGCCATGAGAAACACTGTATTCCCAGGAGAACATTCTTTCTTCTCCGCATCTTGTCTGGTTGTAATAAATAACAGTTAATGACACCGAGTATCTTGCTTGAATCTTAATACGAACTCCAGGGAGTAATTACAGAAAAAGAAATCCCTATCTACTAATGACTGGCTAGGCTGGGAATCTCAGTAAATTACTCAGGTGAAGCAATGGAATAGTAAGCAGGTCGATAGATGTCTTTTCAACTACACCATAGGCCAAAAGGTTTTAGATCATGTATGCCTACATAGAAATTTGCTAAAAAGTGTAATTTGTTCAGAAACATTCAAAATGTTATAACAGCATCAGGTCAATGTTGGCACAATGTTGGGTCACCGATGGCTCAATTTATATATATATATATAGTTTTATTGACAAACTGGATATCAGGAATTGATACATGTGTCATATAGAATTACAAAACAAACATACAAAACATACAATATTAAAAAACCAAGTCTAGTGTCTACATCTACTCTAGTGTATACAATCTATAATCTACTAGTTTTTCCAAAGATTTACTTATTAAGTCAGTTCCAGTTTTTCTTACATATATATACATTAATATAAGACTGAGTTAATACTGTAGGTCAATACTGCAAGTGGTCACAAAACAAACTAGAATTAAAGGTAAATTGCAAATGAAAGAGGGTGTCCATGGGTTGGGTCTGTGGGTGGGGGCTTCAGAGCAACATTACGCTGACCTCTGAAATGGCGAAATGGGGTGTCCATGGGCTGGGTCAATGCGTGGGATCTTCAGAGCAACATTGCGCTGACCTCTGAGATTGCGAAAAGGGGTGTTGGTTTTGAAAGGTTCCTTTGTCCAGTGGAAGGGTGGCACCAATACTGCATTAATGTTATTTCATAACTTTATTTAGAAAATTGCCTAATGCCTTTAGTACTTCCGGATTCTTACATGACAATAGGGCTTGAAATTGTTGTGATTTGTCTAGGTTATGAAAATTTGGTATAATCTCAGTTGCTATATCAGGTAATTCTGGCCTTGGTATTTCATTTTTGTTACATGTCAGTAAACAGTGAGATTCATCTTCTATTTCACCACTATCACAATTTTCACATATTCTCTCATGCAAAGGGATTTTTGGGGATTCATGTCTACCAGCTTCAATTTTAAGATTGTGGGAGCTAACTCTGAATCTTGCTATATTACTGTATGTTTTTTTAGGCAGGTTTAAGAGTAGGTATGGCTCAATGCAGTAGCTGGTTTTCAATGTTTTATAGGTCCTAAGTTTAGGTTGGGTGTTCGTGTCATTTATTTCATTAAGAATTCTATTATTTTCATTGTCATAAAGTATAATATAATATAACGTATACTACTAACGATAACGACAACTTTATTGTCCTCAATTTAAAAGACTGAAGAAGAATTATGACATCATCTGGACCTAGAGAGCCTTTGGCTATTCTATTCAAATAACTGAAAATTCTGTCAATTTATTAAATGTATGTGTTCTTTGTAAATCTTCTTGTATACAAATTCAAAAGAAAATTATCCTTTCCTTGAATTTTTAATGAAATGTTTAACTATAATGAAATAAATTCTATAATTTTAGACAATCTCATGAATTTCACATCCCATTTTATAAATTAACTTGTGGAATTTATAAATTAACTTATGGAATTTAGTAAATCAGAAAGTTGAAAGGAAACTGAACTCGTGTATAGCTAATTGTTGATCATTTCTGACTGCCTGCAAACAATGCGATTTGCTTTCTTGTCCTTAAATTGACTTAAAAAAAAAACTCGAGCATTGTAAATTGTGATGTCACCAGATAATGTGTGAACTGGATTTAGCTGCACTTCATTACATTTGGCGGTAATGGCGAAGTTCCACTGCTACATACCTGCTATTGACCGCTGTCCAGTGTCCACTTTAGTGGTCAGTTGCCTGGTCCAAAGGTCTTGATTGCATTCATCCTGAGGGCTTTGTTCATGATGTTCTCCTTGATTGACCATTCCTTGAAGATGACTTGTGCACCTGAGCTTCTCTATGCAGTTCTAGTCCCTCATCTACAATGAGCAGTCTCTCATCTACAATGTGTGCGTGTGTGTGTGATTAGGGCTTTACATCCTGTATTTCTGCACCAGTTGGGCTAATTAGGACAGCCAGAGACCATGGCAATGAGATGAAGGAGGAAACAGCCATCCAACTTAGGCTCGACTGGGAATCGAACCGGGACCCACCGGTTGGAAGCCCAGAGCTCTACATTTGGCCATATGTTTGTTTAGACTATAAACGCTGGACTAAACTGGTCACCACTTAAACACTGCAATACGTATATACGGTCATAATAAATAATTACTTACTTAAATAACAATCTAAAATCTTTCAATTGTAATGCCACATGTAGTATGTGTGTTTATTTTACATCGGAGTCACATTTCTGCTAAAGCGCAGTTTCATTGAAATTGAATTATTGTTCCTTATGACTAAATTGTTTATACTATATTGTGCAATATTCAATAAAAACGGATTTCAGATGCGATGTATAATATAAACAATATGAATTGAATGAAATTAGTATGTGCTTTTTTTTTCAGTTGACATTTGAAAAATGCAAATGTTTTAGTTCAAATGCCAATGTTTTAATTCTTAAAAGAATGCAAGTGCACATGGAAATATAGTCACATTTAGCTTCCTATATTATTTCAATCACATTGGTGAAACAAAAAGGAACTTTATACATTTTTGAAGTTGCATCAAAATCTGAAAACGTCTGGTTTATTGATTTATTCCGATTTTACAAGGTTATTAAAATTGTTCAGCAGACAATGTTATTTTGCATACATGCCCTTAAAAAGTGGGTTCAGAATATTATGAGAGTATCATATACCTCAAGTTATGAAGCATGTTATTAAGCACAGGGCTTGTTGTTTAATATTCTCATACAATAACCTCATGCTCATTCCTAGTCGGATCACTAGAATGGTGGCTGTCAGACCCTTCATTCAATTAACTCGGCCTGAGATGAGGACCTGACATTCAGACTGATCAAAAGATGTATGCCTTCTTACGCAATGCTCATTATCTGAGTCCCGCCTTTTTCATTACTTTTGCCTTTTCATGACCACATACTCTCATCAGGCCCTTGTGATCTCTGTGGCATAATGCCATATTAAAAGAGAAAATGGCTGTCTTCCACGGGTATAGACGTAAGGGACTATATTTGATATTACTTCAAAGGCACATCTGGCACATTAGGTATTAGAAAACTTATAATATACCGACAAACTACAGGAACAATAATTTCCCTTAAATATACTTTATGATATCAATATGGGATCCACAAATTTCCTACTATTCCCACTATAGCAGTCTTCTGAAAAGCGATGACTGAAAGCTATAACTGAGCCACAGTAAATTAAATCCACTTCATGGTCAGCCTATGCAGATGGCATTCCAAATCGGGCCCAATATCGTTTCTATATTGGCCGCCATCGGAACAACATTGTATCAACATCGGCAACATCGCGTCATTGTTGTTCCGATTTTGAATGCCATCTTCATGCAGGGTTTGTGCTGAAAGGCATAACTCCAATCACTGAACTTTAATGAAGCAGTTGTCAATAGATGGCATGCTCGTATAAGGTTGCAGTTGAACCAACTATTAGGGTTACAGGTAGCTTGGTTGGGCTTGTTGAAGCTTTAGATAGTTGTTGCTATAGATCTGCTTTGCTATTTTTAAATGGCTTATGATTAGAGCAATATAAGGTTAAGCCATACACAGCTTTACGTCCTGTATTTCTGCACCTAATGGGCTAATTAAGAAAGGCATGGACCAGGGCAACGAAATGATGAATGAAACAGCCATCCAACTTAGGCTCGACCGGGAATTGAACCCAGAACCAAGTGGTTGGAAGCCCTGCGCGATATAGGCCCCAACTCCTTCCATACAAAGGATACAGGATGTATCGACAGAGAGAAGTGAATAGATCCAGATAATAGTCTATCAGCTACAGATACATAGCTAAAGACAGCCGATTTCAAACAGTTCTCCTGTAACCCTACTTTACTTTTTGTTGCTGCAAATACACTCTGATAAACCAAACTATCTGTCTACATACAATTAGTAACATTGGTCTTTCACACTCTGTCACGCCAGGATGACAAATTGCCTGTCAGGTTGTCAAATTGCCTCTATACCGACAAGATTACTAGCCAGTGTATTTTGGGGAACTTTAGCAGCGTGTTGACGAAGCCTTTATTACTGCACACAATTCGCTATAGTGAATATATACAATATGAGTAAAATATAACTAATTCATACACTTTATAAAGGGTAAAGATAGCAAAATGTGTGTCTGTAATGTCTAATGTCTCAATGCTACTGGTTTGAAGCTTAGTTAGCTTACATGACCAGAGGCAGACTTAATGATGAGATGATAAGGCTTAAGAGTCCACACACCATGTTACACATTCACCCCACTTGGGGTCTTTTACTTGCCTAGACAACGAGTACAAGGCATCTCCAATTTAATGTGTCATGCAAACAACATCCAGCTGGGATGTAGCTTATGAAGAGTTTCCAGGCCTGGGATCGGACCTGGGTCCAGGGACCTTCAGCAGAGTGGGCCAATGCGGATGTCTTAACCATGTTAACATTTAGGCCACCCAGCTGTTTTTTTTTTTTTTTTTGTGGTAAAGGGGTGTTATTACGCTTAACTATTTCCAAATTTTCTATGATGTTGAATGATGTTTCATAACTCTAATATGACTCACTGATGAAAAAATGTATAACATAATTCCCATCACATGCTCGTACGCTATAGCATAAAATTCACAATGCAACACTAGTTTATTTTGTGGAATTAAAGCACCATACTAAAATGCATAATGTTAATTCACAGTGTGAACACTCGACACTAAGTGGTGCTGTAATACATGATACCAAGCGCCATCTGGTGTAATGAGTAATAAAGTGTGTCATAATTGCTTGCATTACATCTATTCAAGTAACTTGAAGTAACATCATTATACTTTAGCATAAAATACTGCTTAGTCCAAAAGGTTAAATGCTAACTGGAGAAAAAAGAAAATCAGGCAATATTTAATTTAAAAAATAGAACCTTAGGCACGCAATACCATGGCATCACCAGAGACGTATCTTATGTCATAAATACAACAATATAGTATGTAAATCAGCTGTTAACTTCTATCTTTAATTGATTAATTCATAATTTTCATCGGTATCATATTTCTTATAGAATATATATGGAACTTGTTTTATCATTACATAAATATGTAAAATTTCTTATTTATTTATCCTAAATTATTATACAAAATATTTATCATATTATACGTGTATGTAAATGAGCAAAATATGCCAGGTGGCATCCTGTCCAGATTTTGGAAGAATAAAGGATTGATTGATTGATTGATTGACTGGAGGTCACCCTCGTTTTTATAATGCTCAATCATTGATGTCAGTCATCATATCACAGGGCATCTTTGACATAAACATGTACGCCTAGATTGAAGGCAATTAATGCAGCATCCGAATAAATCAGAATGATCATAATAAAGTTATGTTTAGTAAACATGGATAAGCTAGCTCAGGGTCCACAAAAAGTGATTGGGAGTTGCAAAAATATTTCCTAGAATTTTCCACCATTTTTCCACCCCTGTATTTGACCACAGGGTTCAAAGGTCAATATTTGGGCCTTATCAGTAAAACAAAATACACAAACTTTGTTCATTACATAGATCTATATAGATTTATCTGTGTAGGTTATCCAATTAATGTAAGCTCACTTGAAGCTTTCGGCCACACAACCTTGTTGACCTGAAGATCATGTTATATTATCATTGATAATACAATTCTAGCCAACTCACAATATAAACTGTTAGATATAAATCTAAGCCTTGCAAAAAAAAAAAAAAAAACCCCAATGAAAAATTCAACGTCATGCATGCATATGAATCCACGACTCCCCATTGGTTGAACGACTGCCTGGCAAGCTCTGTTGGAGGTATTTTTTACACGGTATCCAAATACTATGCCAGTGGGGTAAACTGGTAACATGTTGTGGACTCCAAGCCTCATCATTATGCCTGTCTCTGGCAGCTGGTCATAAATAAGTTGGCTTATTAATATAAGCTTCAGATCAGTAGCATTGAGATATTGACATCAAGAAGCAAGTCATCATCCCATCACAGAAATAACAATATACATACATCTAGAAATAAATTATATTAATTTTTTTCAACAGATTTCTTACATTTTCAGGAAATCTGTTACATTAAAGCTGCACTGTCTGTCAAATTTGCGATTTTGTAAGACTCAATCACAGACCTGCCAAGTATTTTTTTCCGACTTGCTGGATATTTCATTCAATTTGCTGGAGATTTGGGTCTCGATGCTGGAGATTGCAATTTTAATTTGATGAACTGGTATGAGCTGATGAGTGTTATAAACAAACAGAAACCTGATCAAACGTTCGAGCGGCAAACGACGCAAATTCTCACTAGCAATTCACCACTGACGACAGCTCCACCTGGTGATAAAACGGCGCTTTTATTTCCGAAATCATGACGATTTTGTGACGTTTTTGTGTGCTAAAACCATGGAACTGTATTACAATTTGGTAAAACATTGCGGGAGGTTTGATGGAGCTTGCTGGAGTGCGGGAGAACCTATCAAAATGCGGGACACTTCCACGAAATGCGGGAGACTTGGCAGGTCTGCAATCAAATAGTTCATAAATAACCTTTATTAATCAAGGCACACTAAATTTGTGATCTAATGATTTTATCAGATATTAATTACTAAAAAAATAAATTATACATTGAGAGAAAATCCAGACCAAAATATTGGAAACACAATGGAAATGACATCATCACCATTGTTCAGTATTGTGACGTCATCACTGGGTTTGTTTACATATTGAGTTTTTGATGGCATGAAAAACTAATATATATATCATTTATTGTATATTAAAACTAAATTGTTGTGCAAAAGTCGGCATGTAATGGTGAAAAATATCATGAAACAAGAAGGCAGTATTGATTTATATCATTACTTTCATGTGAAAATTTGACAGACAGTGCACCGTTAATGTCAATTGTAGTTTGTGTCAGGGTCCTATTTTCCAAATTTATCTGATTTCCTATATTGTGCCTTCTGGAGTTGTATTTTCTTCAGTAGTACCAGCAAATTTTTACCACCAGTGGTTATTATGTAAATTATGGTCATATAAACTACTATACTCTTTTATTGATAGATATTCATGGACACACCAAGCAAAGCAATTAATAATATATTAGTAGAGCAATAAAAGTTGATGGGGAGCACATTTCCTAAATGGAAATGGCAAAAATGACTAATGACAGTTGTCATGAAAAGTGAACTTGGAAATAGCATATGCAAAATCTCACTGCAAAATAACAACAAAAAAGCATATTTCATTATCACTTATACACTCAGTATTTTTTACCTTTCAATTGCAACATTGAAAAGATTATGCAAAATAAGCAATTAATTCATTGAAAATTTCTCAGATTTACAAATAAATGTTTCTATGCTTTTACTTGACATAGGGACATATATACAAGGTTGTACTAGCAATTTCACATTTGTTTTAAAAACATTAGTTCCATTTTTAAGGTCGCCATCAGATTACAACATTTAAAACATTAGTTCCAGTGTTGATGTCATCAAAAGATTGTAACTTTAAAACTTCTAAATATATTTCATCTATTGTTAATGTGATCATCAGAATACAGCTTTTAAAGCATCAGTTCTATTATTAATGGTGCCATTATCAAAACCATTAATAATTTCTATGGTGATCATTCAGCTGCATTCAAATGACCCATTCTATTAGTCTCTATTTATCAACAAATGTACACAGTCTCATGGAGTTATTACAATGGACCTATCAAAAGTTGCTACCTTAATATTTGTTCTACAATTTGTTTCAGGATTTGCACTAAGATATTCCGGATTTGAAGGGACTGCCTTCCAGACAAACGATACATTGCAAAATAATACTGCTCAGACATTGTTAAAATGTGCAAGACATTGTCAAATGGATGGCACATGTGTTGGATTCAATTACAGGTATTGTGACAAACACTCACGGTCAAGAAAATAAGTCTCGTTTATCTTTATTTTTTCACAATAAATATTAATTCGGTGTAAACTGATAAATGGATTTCTCACAAACCAAGGCAGAGGAATTACACATACAATGGCACATTAAAACATCTCCCAGCCTACTTTTGAAAATTAAGATTCATCTTTAGTTTAGAAGCTTTCAAGAATGATTCTGTTTTGTTAAATTTTTGCATTCAGTCTGTGGAATTATACATTCATTTACTGTGACACCTAAAGAATCAACAGAAAAAATATACAGCATTTCTGTAACTGGCAATGTGAAGACTCAGACAAGTTACACTTCTCTATATAGTACAGCTGTATTAGTATATTTAGGTGGAGGTGCCCCTAAGTGAGTTTTTGCTCATAAGACTGTGGGTGATGAGCCAACATTTATGATAAACCTTATTGTGCAGTCTGATTGTCATAATCACAGTGGTTTTATAATGATCACACTGTAATTTCTGTACAGTTGGTTCACGTGAAGTGCTTACTTTTGACAGTTGTTCATATTGATGGTGATGATGATGTATTCAGGCACAATTTACAAAATGAAATATATAAAAATTTATATAAAAATTATGTGTGCATTAGGAGACTCCCATAAGACAGTCATGTCACTTTTGGGGAGCCACCCAGTGGAGATTCCAGTGTGATACTTATTGATATAGTTATAAGACATTTGTTTTTATATTTATTGAATTTTCTTATGACTAATTACCACAAACAAAGCCTTTCTGAATGAAACAGTCAGTCGAATATGATTATATTATTTTCTTCTTTGCATACTTCTTCATTTATATTTGGTATTCTGTAGTATATTCTTTGTTTCGCAAATTCATGTCTTACCAAAGGTATTCTATAAAGTTTTGATTTTGAGTATGATATATCAGTTGTGATCTACCTGTCTGCAAGTTACTTTTAATCAAATTGAAATATTTTAGTAAGAGATTGTTTTGTACGGAAGCCATTTTAGGACATGTGCAAAGAAAAATTAAATTGTATAAACGATGTACACTGTAGTTAATTTTATATACGAAGTACTAAATTGTATATACGAAATACTAAATCGTATATACGAAATACTAAATTGAATAAATGAAATACTAAATCGTATATTTAAAATACTAAATTGAAGAAAGGAAATACTAAATCGTATATACGAAATACTAAATTGAATAAACAAAATACTAAATCGTATATACGAAATACTAAATTGTGTATATGAAATACTAAATCGTATATACAAAATACTAAATCGTATATATACGAAATACTAAATTGTATATACGAAATACTAAACTGGCAATATCTGATTCTAGAAACAGTATGATCTATGACAACGGCACTGACAGTGTCGGCAAAAGCGGAAATAACTTTGTTTCGCAATGTGAAATCCTGATGTCCATCCATGTTACACTCTTACCTCATGGGTGGGGTCTTTTACTTGCCTTAGCATATAGACACTGACTGGTTATAACTTATCAGGGCCCAATAGATTCCAACATGGCTCAAATAAAAGGGGAGGGAAGAAAGACCTGGGTTTAAGAAGAAGGGTAATTAGGATGTCATATTGTGAAACAAAGTTATTCCCGCTTTTGCCGACACATACTTTGAGTGCCATTGTCATAGGGTATGCTGTACCTAGAATTTTCTACCTTAAAGTATTGAATAGCCCTGTCCAAGAGGAGTCTTTAGATAGGTCGCACATAATTGCAGACCAAATATTAGATATGGCCGGTTTAGTAATTCGTTTAACGATATAGTAATTTGTTTATTCAATTTAGTATTCCGTCTATATAATTTAGTATTTTCTTTATACAATTTAGTATTTTGTATATTCAATTTATTATTTCGTATATATATATATATGATTTACTTTTTCGTATATACAATTTAGTATTTCGTATATATGATTTAGTATTTCATATATATGATTTAGTATTTTGTATATACGATTTAACATTTCGTATATACGATTCAGTATTTCGTTTATTCAATTTAGTATTTCGTATATACGATTTAGTATTTCGTATATACGTTAGAGTATTTTGTTTATTCAATTTAGTATTTCGTATATACGATTTAGTATTTCGTATATACGATTTAGCACTTCGTATATACGATTTAATATTTCGTTTATTCAATTTAGTATTTCGTATATACGATTTAGTATTTCGTATATACGATTAGTATTTTGTATATTCAATTTAGTATATACGATTTAGTACTTCGTATATACAATTTAGTATTTCGTATATACAATTTACTACATTGTTTATACAATTTAATTTTTTCTGTCTCATGTCCTAACATGGCTTCCGTAGTTTTCAAATTTATAATAGAAAGCAAATTCATGCGGTCCCTGAACAGCAAGCTGGTCAATATTGTTACCCTTTTACATGCACCAGGTGGCAGCAGGTGCCATTGTAGTAGACATGGGGATATGGGTCCACTAAACCATGCTTTAGGGTCATTCTAATGGTGACACATTTTAAAACTGACAACTAACAATGAAGAGAAGTTGTTGTGAATTATGACACACAACTGCGATCAACGCCAATCATGATTAATTCATCAAATACGTGCAACAGAGGACAGGCAGATGTACTAGCATCAAATCACTTGCTCAACCATGATGAATTATAACCACCAGGGTTAGTGTAATGGAATAGATAGGAACATGATCATGATTAGTTAGTTAGTTAGTGTTATTGTTTAACGCCTCATCAGCACCTGAGGGGGCTATGTAGAGGCTCTCTAGGGTAAGATTGATTATCTATAGTTGGTAGTAGAAACCAGAAGCATGTAAAAAATCTATAATTGTCTGCGTTGGATAGCTGGAGCAGTGTGTGCAATGCGCACTGTCCTGTTTTAGCCACTGGGGATAGAGGACTTTACCCCAAGTGTTTCCACCCTCGCCGCGTGGAGGCCCAGGACCTTCGAGGGCAACATGATCATGATAATTGTATTATGAATAATAAGCAAAAGTAAGCACTTTACTTCAAGCAACTGGAAACAAAAACTCAAGTATAGCTATTAATCGCTTCCGGGTGCCACCAGATATTTTTCACGCAGATCGCTGCTGACCCTACCAGGCAGATATCTTAGTTTTGAGACAGTGATGGATGATTCTATATCATGATGAGATGCCACTTAGAAGAGCTCTAGGTTTCTCTTATTAGGCTGAATAACCATTAACATTTCAATGCACAGCAGTAGATCAAACCTAAATCATAGCTAGAGGTACAAATTTTATACATGCTCGAGTATTATTGCATGCTTTGTTGTTCTTTTTCAGACAAACTACTTGTGAGCTTGTCTTTCCTCAAAACAAAGGAACCATTATAAAACAAAGTGGTATAACATTCCTGAGAAAAATCTGTGAGTAACACATTTAATCAGTTGTGTATTTGTTATTTGCATTTCCTTATTTAGATTTAAACAATTGAATTTGCTGAACATTCCCTGATTGAAGCAGCTTTTTGTGATCTAAAATACAGCAAAATACGAAAAATACCATCAATAATTTAATTTTTTTTGCTTACTCTGAAGCCACTGGCCAAGAAAATACAACACCTGATTATACTACTATGGAAAATACAACTCCTGAAGGTACTACTATGGAAAATACAACTCCTGAAGGTACTACTATGGAAAATACAACTCCTGAAGGTACTACTATGGAAAATACAACTCCTGAAGGTACTACTATGGAAAATACAACTCCTGAAGGTTCTACTATGGAAAATACAACTCCTGAGGGTACTACTATGGAAAATACAACTCCTGAGGGTACTACTATGGAAAATACAACACCTGAGGGTACGACTGAAGAAAATACAACTCCAGAAGGCACAATATAGGAAATCAGAACATTGGTGTTAACTTAAGAACCTACAAGGGACAAAGGATTTGATGGGATAGAAATTAGATAATACAATAGACCATTGAAAGCATCCCCAAATTAAATTACTGAAATTACAATTCTGAAGCTGTTTGTAGGAGTAGTTTAGTGCAGTTTCTACTTTAAAATGTATTTGGATCATCTTTGTTATGTTCTCTTTGCTTATGGCGAATTCAGAAATCACAGTATCTCATAACTATGCTATGATGGTATGGAAATTATATATACAGTTGCACTTTTGGTAATCACAGCCCCAGAATGGAGTGAAATGACCACAACATGTGGCTTTTTATTGAAAAAATAATGTTGAAACAACAGACACACACTTCACAGATTATGTGACTCAACTGAGTTGGTAAACTTGATCAAGAACATAATCAGATACTTTTGAAGACCAAATATTAAACTTTCAGTTTTTTCCGTGTGCACTTCAATTGTACTTGCATGAAATGATAAATAAATTGTAACTCCATTATCATATCAGACAGAGATATCTTTTTTATAATTATGGCAATCATTCATGGCTCTAGGCCCAGAATACAAAAATTGTAGGATCATGTTGTTAAATTATTTAAACTCATAATAGACTAACGTTTGGTCGCATTATAGTGAAGCTGGTGTGCAAGACGCTTGCCTGTTCCTCTGAAGGACCGGGGTTCAATCTCAGGCTCGGGCACTTTTCATGAGCATCAACCCAGCTGGCTGTCATTTGGATGAGACATTAAATTGACACAGAGTGTTTATGTGGAGGCAAGTAAAAACTTCCACCCATGGGGTAAATGTGTAACACGGGTGGACTCCTCTCTCTCTCACCTCATTAATCAACCCTCTATAGCAGCAAGAACTTGCCTTAGAGGGCTGCACTTCCAATATCTCTATCTATCTATCATCTATATTTCTATCTATCTATGTATCTATCTATCTAGTTGGCATCACTGTGTGAACCATTAGAGCAGAGGCGGCAGAACTGGTCCCACTGATTTAAAAAAAGCCATTGAAGTTCTTCCTCACTGGTGCCCTCCCCCCCTCCCCTACTCAGTCGCTATTGTCAAATTGCCAATGATGGCCAACATAAATTAAGCAAGCTCACATGAAAATCTTCCTAACTTTTATTGTTGTTACTTTAAAGTACAAATCAAATATAATGAAACAACAACAACAACGTTATTTGAATTGCTTGTAATCAACTTATGCCAAAAGCAGTCAATCGCTTTTCAAAGCTGCACAATCAAACAAAAATGTAAACATATATATCATTATAAAAAGCCGTCAAAGTCATAACAAAAGTTAAAAGTGGACAACCTCTATCACAACATCATAGTTCGCAACAAACATATGCCTTGGTATATCATTATAAAAGCTTCATAATCACAACAAAAGTTAAAAGTGAACAACCTCTATCACAACATCATAGTTCGCAACAAACATATGCCTTGGTATATCATTATAAAAGCTTCATAATCACAACAAAAGTTAAAAGTGAACAACCTCTATCACAACATCATAGTTCGCAACAAACATATGCCTTGGTATATCATTATAAAAGCTTCATAATCACAACAAAAGTTAAAAGTGAACAACCTCTATCACAACATCATAGTTCGCAACAAACATATGCCTTGGTATATCATTATAAAAGCTTCATAATCACAACAAAAGTTAAAAGTGAACAACCTCTATCACAACATCATAGTTCGCAACAAACATATGCCTTGGTATATCATTATAAAAGCTTCATAATCACAACAAAAGTTAAAAGTGAACAACCTCTATCACAACATCATAGTTCGCAACAAACATATGCCTTAGTATATCATTATAAAAGCCTTCATAATCACAACAAAAGTTAAAAGTGGACAACTTCTATCACAACAGCATAATTCGTAACAAACATATGTATCATTATGAAAGACCTTCTGCATTATCATAACATACATAAGTTAAAAGTGGGCAACCTCTGTCACAACAGCATAATTTGTTATAACATTCTGTTATCATTAGTTAAAAGTGAACAACCTTCTCTTTTAGCAATTGTGTAATTATATTACTTATCAGGAAAGCTTCTTGCATAATCATAATTGGACATCTTCTTTTGTATATTTTTGGGCAATATTCCCTTACGTATGTGCTTATCACTCAAATATTGAAACTCAGGGTCTGGCAGATAAACACCTGCATATAGAGCTGCTTGGCTAGTACTGTCATTGTATTCACTCATTTTAGTAGCAATGACATCCAAGAGATCAGATGCTGATGTTCGATCCCTAGGAGAAGTACGCCAACATCGCTGCGAAACCACTCTGAATATGTCATGAATGGCTGTAGAATGACCGTTAGGGCAAGACAGCCTTCCTCCTTCTGGGACAGTTTTGACAATTTGGGAGGGAGATAACTTCCCATAGGGTGGCTGACTGCCATCAGATAGAATCTCCCACAACACAACACCTGAAGACCACACATCTGATTTGGTAGAGAAATGCCCATCACGCAGTACCTAGAAATACCCAATGCCAATAATCAGAATAGGTGTAGAATATTGCTTCATATATTTAATGTTTTGAATTCCTTGCTGTTGGGGTGGAAAATGCTTTAATTTTACTAAATATATATATTGTTGCAGGTTGAGTCAAGTTTTCAGGCAAATAATGCCAATATAGAAGAGAGTATGCACAGCCATTGAACTACACATTTTTCGTCCAATGAAATAAAAACAAGATGAGCTGAGTAATTGCATAATATGGACCAGGAAAATAAGTGGATTAAAGACTAAATTATTCATTGGGCAGTGCGAATTGATTACTATTGACTCTATTTGTCTCTATACTTCCTTATACAAGTAAGATAAGAAAATAAATACAAACCTCAGGGGCACTCCACCTGACTTTCAACCTCTTCCCTTCGCTCTTGTAGCAGTCGTAGTTGACCATTTTTGCTAATCCAAAGTCAGCCAGTTTCAAGCATTTGGATTCCCCAAGGAGAATATTGCGAGCTTCCACATTACGATGGATCACGTAAGTCTTTGATTCAAGGTAACGCAATGCCATCAATAGTTGCTTGAACATCTTCATCACAGTAGCAACAGTTTTCTCCAACTTGCTGTACTTTATGCACTCCAGTAAAGTTCCTTCCACATACTCCATTACAATGTAGGGATTCGCAACTGACTCAAATGAGAAGCCCATAAGTTGAACAACATTTCGGTGGTTAAGCTCAGACAGAATTTGCGCCTCTTCAAAGAAGTTTTCGAAAGACCATGGATCTAGTCTGTGATTCACTGACCGTTGCTTCACTGCAACTGCTATCATGTCGAAATATGCTTCTTGCACATTCCCATTAGTACCTTCTGTAATAGATATATTGTCATCTGGCCAGTCTAAATCTTCCTGGTCAATGTACCAGTTTTTGTCGTAGTGTTCTCCTGGGGTAATCTTACGATCTACTTCTTTTGGTGACAACCGAAGTCGACATGGTAGCTGGCCCTTGTTTAATTTATGGTGAGCAACAAGTTCTTGTATGCAACTAAATTGGCCTTCAAGTAGTTGAACATGACCTCCAGATATACCATTCACGTGTAAATGCATTGGCTTGAATCCATCGTTTCCATTTCCTGTCCTTGCAAGCACAGACAGGTTAAACTTGACCCCCTGGGTTTCATATCTTTGTTGAGGTATATAGACTAGGAAAACCCCTGACCTCTCATACGGTTTCAGAATCATACTTGCTTGTTGTGCTGTTAATGGAAGAGGATAGAACCACGGCTCACCACATGGATCACCATACATTTTCAGTGCCCAGTGAGGAACTAAGAGCAACCGACCTAATTTGTCCCAAACTTGTACATCTTTATCCTTGCATCTGCCTTTTTCAAATGCTGGCTTCAGCACATTGTCAAGAAAAAAACAGTCACCCTTGGTGATTGGCACTGTTTCTGGACCTTCTGGTGATTCATCAAGAGACCCATGTTTTTGCTTTGTCAGTCTCTCGTTCATAAGTTTAGCTTTACAGTTCTCTGTGCATACCATACTCTGAGTTCCAGTGCTCTGGTAACAACACGTCTCCGAAATTTTCTTGGTGATATCATCAATGTAGTTTTCATTGTCCTGCCGTTTGACCAAATATGAGTGATCTTCAGTTGTGGATGAGCCTGCTTCACTTCTGATGGATCTGGAGTCACTGGCTAGACTGCACTGTATAGACAAGTCTTGGTCTGAAATAGTAAAACAATCCGTTATAAAGCAATGCAATAAAGCAAATATCAACCAGACCAAATAATTATCACATGTGTGGTTAAATATACATACAAAGGCCAACAGGATTAAGGCTTTTCAAATTGGTGGAAGACCCGTAGAACACTTCATTATTATGCCATTCTTCATCAGGCCAGGTGTTTCCAGCTGCATCTGCAATTACAACATACAGTGTTAAAATATGGTCGACTCTAGTCAGCTGTAGCAACTTATTCCTGGCTGTAACTGTAACTGGTTAAGCCAACCACTTCTGTCTACTCCTAGCTTATAGCCGGCTTACACCTACCACCACTGAAAAAATATCAACCTTGATACATGTAAAAAATGTATCTAATATGTCATCAATATATATGTGCAATCGACATGCTTTTCAACAAAAGATTACAAATATGCATAACTCTTAACTTATGCACCAAATGGTGCTGCATGTACTTTTAGATCAGGTTTTGAGTAGCGAGCTATAGCCAGACAGTTCTATTTAGTGGCAGATAGCATCGTATGTCAGAAGTTGTCTAGCTTTGTCTAGGTTCAATTTGACCGGCCGTTTTTAATGAAACTAAATTTAGGTATTTGTCAAGAAGACTAAGATCATGAAGACAAGATATTAAAGACTTTCTGTTGCATGAATGATTACAAAAAGTTCAAGTACTTCCAAAGTAAGAAATGCTGCTAGCGTCATGGTCATATGCAACATCCTGATATTGTGGGTCTTGAAGCTTCTTGAGTTTTAGTTGGACTGCGTTTGCCAAATGCGGAAAGGATTTTCCAAGGGCTTTCTGGAAGACCTCAAATGCATTCTCGCCACTTCGAAGCAGGATATCCAAAAAGGTCCTAATGCGTTCACGTCTGGTATTTATCGCCATGATCAATTCACGTTTGTGATCACTGATGACACCGTATTGAATCATGTCATCCATGATTTCTCGAACATCAAGGTCTTGCACCAATAGAGCCTGACTGAGTCTTATTGCATCACGGTGTATCTCAGACATCGGTTCTAAAGTCCTCCTCGATTTCATTGGCAAGTATGCAGCCATTTTGCAAAATTCTGGTAATCATTGCATTTTTAAGACTTACTATTGTAACCTAGGTTTAGAATTCTGCGTACCATGACAACTCTGCATCGTGGCTGAGATACTTCTGAAAGATTGATCTAAGATGCTGTTTTTAAATATTCCATGGAGAAACCACACAGAACCATGGGGATTTTGAATTTTGGAATCAGCCGTCCATTACTTCCTAATATATTTATTTTTATATTATGTTGGACAACAACAATTATGAATATTGTTTTTATTGCTTTCTGGAACTATGTACATATAAAGTTGAGATACAGCTAAAGAAGAGTGCCCGGACTGGAAACCGAACCCAGGACCTTGACCTATATTTTATAGCAATCCAACCCCTCAAATCAAAAGAATCAGCGGTCCCCGCAATATATTTGAATTTGTCTACTCCCCTGCGAAACATTTTCTGAATGCGCCCCTGATGGAACTGTCTTAGTAACTGGGGGTCCTTATTCACATGACGTCCTCCGGAGTGTCGTTTCCAGGTCTATGATATCGGCTGTAACACTTAATGTCCTGAGCCAAATTATGCCTTCTTGAGCTTATTTGTCAAACATAATATGAAGTTACACTGTCAAACAAATGCACAAGGAAGCATAATGAATGTTAAAAACACTAAAAACTAGGACATCACGTGTCTCTTTAGGGGGATACCCCACTCCAGAAGTTTTCAGTTTCGACCTTCCCATGATAATTTTTACATATCATAGAAATTATTTATTCGGCGGACACCAAAAAAATTATTTGCCTTGAAAATTAATCTAATGAATTACAATAATATAAACAGTTTTATAATATAGTGCTGTTCTTAAAGTATTCCATGGAATTTGATATATATCTATACACACATAGGTTTGATTACATTTACCAATGTGTGCAATTGTAACAATTAAGACAGTCTTTGTTTGCGAATGCTTTGTTGGGGTAAATTGGCCAATCACGATGCACAATTTCTTAGTGATATCCGGGATGTTGAACTTGACAAATGCACAAATATCCTAAATGCTAGCATGTCAGCTATTTTGCTTATATTAATGTTTTCATTATTCTGATATATGTTTTATAAAACGTATGGATAATTATTTGGCCTACCACTAATACCAGCCAAGTGTGAATAATAATGTTTGATATAAAGAAAAACATAATTTTTTTTTTTTTAAATATCCTCCTCAAATGGAAATACCTACACCGCTTCTGTCCAACCATATGGTTTTACTCCTTGCAGATTAAAAAAAGTATTATGTTTGTTTTATAACTATTTATAGTTCTTTATTTAAATGGGACACTATCTCGGCATACTTTTTAAAATAGTCAAACCATTATGGCAGTATAGAATGGCAATCTACTGTAAACGGCCATTTCCAAACTCCCCCTCAATTTTTCATTTTATGTTTTACTCAAACGACCATATTGATCAAGTCCCTGATTGTTTAAGGTATTGATCAATGTGGTCATTTAGGAAGGCAGTAATGAAATAGCGGGTAACCATTAGCAAAGTAATAGGTCAATACAGTCGTATTAAAACAGGTGGTCGTTCAATAGAGTGATAAGACATACATAAAAAATTCCATTTGGGGGAATTTGGAAGTGGTCGTTTGCAGCAGGGGACTGTCTCTATTATGACTATATATGCAGGTGGCCGTTAGGGCAGGTCATATTAATGAAATAGTAAACAAAATCAAGGAAAAACATAGGCTGTGCTGCGGCTAAACCCTCAGCCAATCCCACATATGTTAGTCCGACAGGCAGGAGGGCGGGCGTTACATTTTCATTTCCAGAGCAGAACTCTTACACACATACAGCATTTGGAAAGATATTATTTCTTGAGTGTTTATATAGTGTGTGCGATGAACTGAAACAATTGTCACTGGGCCTACATAATAATAATAATAATATTGATTTATATAGCGCCTGTTTCAGTGACACTGCTCACCAGCCAGGGGCGGACTGGGATGAAATAGTGGCCCTGGAAATTTGAGTAACAGCAGCCCAGATGTATCTCTGGGTATATTTTATTTTTATTTTTATTTTTTTAAACCATCGGCCCACCGGGAAACCTCCCGGCCTCCCGGCGGCCCAGTCCGCCCCTGTCACCGGCGCATTTATGTGTGATTAGCTATAGCTATTTTGAAAGAGATGTGTCTTCAGGTTCATTCTTGAAACTTTTTAGTGAAGTAGCTTTTTTCACAGAGTCGGGTAAATGGTTCCACAATTTTGGTGCAGCATGAGAGAAGGCCTTGTCTTCAAAGGTGTTTCCTTGAGTTTGCGGGACTTTCAGTAGTAATTTATCATTACTTCTGAGTAGTTGACAAGGGGTTGCATTTTTAGTTTGGATGAGCTTCTTTATGTAGTTTGGAGCTTGATCATTTAATGCCTTCCATGTCGTTGTTAATAGTTTGAACTGACACCTAGCTTCAATAGGTAGCCAGTGAAGGTTTTTCCTGTAATATGTGATGCTTTCATGTTTTTTGAGTCTTTCAATCAGTCTTCCCGCAGAGTTTTAGACAATTTGTTAAATATGAATGAATAGAAATTATGAACTTCCTTTAAATACACAAGAACTGCGTTTATTTTATTGCTGAATACCCAATACCCTGAGTGTTTTTTGGACGATGAAAATATCTTACATCTTATGAAGGTAAACCTGCAGGAACTCTGTATTAACAGCAATCCATTCTGTTCAGAGGAAAGCCAAGTGAGCATAAAAAGTATTGTCTATCCTTTTCCTGCCATTTAATTTTTCTGTTTCAAAGATTTTATATGCACAATAAGGAGTATTCAGTTCGCTAGAATTATCAACACAACAGCATGTTTCCATAGCTAATCTACAACTAAGATTATCATTTATATGTCCAAAATAGTCATGTATGGGCTATGGCAATGATCCTAAGGAATATATATGAAATTCAGCAACAGTGTTATGCCACATGAAGATGTTGGGTATAATTTCATACATTGAGAGATAAATAGAAAGATAGATAGAAAGAGATAGATATGGAAAGTGCAGCCCTCTAAGGCAAGTTCTTGCCACTATCGAGGGTTGATTGATGGGGTGAGAGAGAGAGCGAGAGAGAGAGAGAGAGAGAAGGAGGAGGCCACCCATGTTACACATTTACCCCATGGGTGGGATCTTTTACTTGCCTCAGCATAGACACTTGAGTACAAGGGACCGCCAATCTAACGTCTCATCCGATTAAGTACCAATATTTTTCTTGACCTGACACTACCATATGAACAGTAGAAATTAAGAATCATGGTTCACATTACGCTAAATTTAGCTCAATAGTGTTTAACGAGTTCACTATTTAGCTGTATTTAGATCAAACCGGCCATGCATTAGTTTTTTATAATAATTTTTTTTTACATAATTTTCATGTTCCCAACCATCCAACTGATAAGAACACATAGCTTTCTGACAATTAACTAATACACATTTCATGAAAATATCCTATTAATATTATCTAATCTTTGTCCACATTTCTGTCAATTTTTGTTGTACTTGCTGCTATACCTTGGTATATGACCCAAAAAGTTGTGTTGATATTCATTTTGCATCTACAGTACTATCCTGTACCGTATATAAAACTTCTGAATGTGCATTTTGTGACATTGCAAAAATTGCTATTTTATGAATACATGCAATCAAAGCTGAAGTTCTTCGTTTATAATGCTACCAAATAAAAAATGCAATTAAACTAAACCTTCGTAGTTTTGTTTTATTCATTTGGTAAATAATTTTTTAAGCACTGATATTAAATCAAACCCATAAATCTGTGTGGCTGTGTGGGTGCCAATTGGATACATTAACCGGTTAAAAATAGCATTAATGTAGGCCTGAATAAATAAACTCCCCAAAAAACAGCAATGTATGGTCATATGCGTTATCAAGTTGCATCCTTAATTCAAATTAACATAAACATATCAGTCCAAGTCAGTTTTGATAACAAATGTTATCTTCATGTCTGAAACTGGTTTGAACACTTTTTACAAACTGTGTTTTTCCTTGTAATTATTTATTTTATGAAATTGTACAAACTGCTAATGTCATTCTTAATAATTTATATTATTCATACAATTCTTAATAATAATAATAGTACTCAATATTATTTGTGGTATAAACATGTTCTGTCTAATTCATAATTAAAATAATAATAGTTTGTACTATTATACAATTTTTATTTTTATTTATACAATTCCAATACTGCAGACAATAGTACAATTAAAAATGCCCCTGCAATAAATTAATCTGAAGTGTGTCCACTTAATCACTACAAGTTAGTAAATAGTGTTAAAATCAGGACATACAATGACTCCATATCCTGAAAATAATTGACCAGTTAAATGAAGATATCTGGTTCAGGAGTGACTCACTATATGATCATATGACCAATAGTATGGAAGCAAATTTTAGTTTCCCAGTGATTTATAACAGATTTGATAAACAGTGCTGCAATAAAACTATATTAAAAAAATCTATATAAATAAGAGAAGGCTTCATGAATGTCGTTAATGTGCATTTTGCTGTTCTGATACCGAGCATTGCCAAAAAGGTGAGGAAAACATTTCTTTTTTCAGTTTCGAATGAAATACGAGTAGCAAATAACAAGCACGATAATTTACTGAGGAATTATTTTGCATTATTTTATGATAAGAAGCACATAATAATATCAATTTCTTGATGACATATGGGACAAAAAAGTTAGTCAAATTGAATTGTTCGTCTTGATAAGTAAATATACTTAACTGACCTTAGTGAATAATTTTGACCAGGAACATTGGTATTCTTCCGAACGTACACTTTTAAAAGGAGTGAATACTTTCGGATTGAATACTTTTGGATTGAATATTTTCATAATTATATTATTAACATGAATTTGAAACGTTCATCAATTTTAGGTTCTGGAACCCTTGTAATAATACAACCAAATCTCCATGATGATAGACTACAGAGTGATTCCTCAGTTCCAATGGGCAGACTACTTGATATTTTCTCTTTCATTGGGAGCCTGTATAGCTATTGGAATCTTCTCCAGATTCTGTGGCAAAAAAATCCCAAAGTTCTTCAGATCAGTTAGTTGGTGGAAGAAGCATGAGAGCTCTTCCTGTTGCCCTCAGCTGTATAATGACAGGTTCATCTCCACCATTCTTCTTAGGAAACCCCGCAGAGGTGTACACCTATGGGCCAGTCTATGCCCTGATGTTCTTTGCCTATTTTCTGGTGGTGCCAATTATGGGTCATGGCTTCTTGCCCACCATTTACAAGCTGAAAATCACAACAGCTTATGAGGTAAGTTGGTTGGAATTCAATTCAATTTGGAAATACAATCTAAATTCATTATATAATAAATATTAAGCATTTATTTTGTTTTGAAGCTTAACTCTGTGGCACATCCATTTTGTCACAAGAAAGTCATATAATATCAATTTATTTACATGAATAATAATTTATTTTCAAGAAAAGTATATTAAGTGTTAAACTTTGCTTACTGAAAAGTTATTAAAAACAAGTTCATACAATATGTGAGGCTCCTTTGGGGGTGAAGCTAAACTCTGTGGCACATCCATTTTGTCACAAGAAAGTCATATAATATCAATTTATTTTCATGAATAATAATTTATTTTCAAGAAAAGTATAAATTATCCATTTCATATACCATATTACAGATTCAGTACAAATGAAAAATTGTCTTCAGAAAACATTGCATTTCAAATTTGTCAACTGGTGTTCTATGTTGGTGTTGTAATCTTTACTCCAGCAAGAGCCTTCAGTCAAGGTATGAATTCTTTTTTTTAATTTAGAAATTTTCATTCGAATTTAAAATTGTACAAAGATGCATGTAAATAGACATTTGTCAAACATATTGGTCCCAAGGCTAATCAGCAGTAAAAAAAAAAATATATATAGAGAGACCTGGTTCTATAACCCTCAACCAGTAGGTGGCAGCAGCGGGACTTTTAATATTCTCTTAATATTTTAATGACCCGGATGTCGGTTGATGTTTCCATTTTACTTATAGGAGAAATATGCACTTTTTACACAGCTATGGTGAGAAATGATAATAATTACAAAATAAATACTTATCCATTTCGCTATCGTTGAGCGTTTTTAAGTAGTCCTGTATATAATATCTTTGCAAATATTTCCATCATTGTCTTCTTTTCCAGGGAGGCATGAAAGCAATCATTTGGAGTGACGTCATCCAAACAATCATCATCATCTCTGGCCTCATCATTCTAGTCATCAAATCCACAGTGGACGTTGGAGGAGTTGGAGAGGTCTTTCGCATAGCAAAAAAGGGAGGGAGACTAGACTTTGCTAAGTGAGGATAGATAGATAGATAGATTTAACCTTACATAAGGCAACTGACTGACTGACTGACTGACTTACTTGATCAGCCTTTTGTCGCCTTACTAATTCAAAGGACACCTAAGATCTCTGCTGACACAATATGATGCTGAGACAATCCACATTCCAAGTTATAAGAAATCCTGTAATTGTAGTAGTATTATGATAATCACATAATCTCTGACAGCTTAACTCATAGACTTGGAAACTGAATTACCAGAGAACGTCATGTAAAGCAGGACTCCTAATTGGCTCAGATATTATTAACCAATGTCCAGGCTTCACATGACGTCATCTGGTAAGTTTCCAAGTCTATGAAATCAGCTGTAAGAGCAAAAACTCAAATTAGTAGGCGCATCTTACATCTTATTTTTTTTTCTACAAAATTTCAGCTTCAACCCTGACCCAACAGAACGTCACACCCTCTGGACCCAAGTGATTGGGGGCGTGACATTCATTTTGACAATCACAGCAGCAAACCAAGCCATTATACAGAAGTTAATAAGCATCAGGACATTAAGAGAGGCTCAAATGTACGTTGGTTAGTTGTTAATTTTTATACAGTGGTTATCATTTGATAATTTTTATCCTATAGTATAAATATTTCCGAATTCTTCTTGAACTGGCAAGGGAAAAGCCTACGATACTCCTAGTTTTAGGGGGTGCTACAAGGGTCCCAAAAATAGGAGGCAATGTCCCATGTCACGTTCTAAGAGAAAATCTAATGTCTCATGTCACATTTTAGCTAAATAATTAAATAACTTTAAAAAATTAAAATTGTCGCCCTGTCACTCTTTAAGGAGATATTCCTCTTATGTCCGTCATTATTTCAGAGGTTCAGTGTCCCTGTCTCCCTTGTTAAGAAGGGAAATGTCGCTCTGTCGATTTTTACCCATGTAGACCCCTAATTTTGAAGAAAGAAGAAGTGATTTTACAGATAGGTATCACATTGCCAGCTCGAAGAGTGCAAGTGGAAGCAAACTCTGTGCACTGAAACTTGACGCCTTACAGCAGATTTAGTAGAGTTTGAAACCAATCTCATAGGCTTGGAAGCTCAACTAGATGACGTCATGTGAATCCAGCAGGACTCTCATTGGCTGAGGGATTGCTTTAACCAATATCGAGTCCTGGATTCACAGGTCCAAGAGACTGGTTTCCAATTAATAAAAATCTGGCCTCGAAGATAATGTTAATGTACATGTATACATGTTTCTTCAACTGTTGTTCATTACTTCATAGTTTTAGTTCTTTGTACCATAGTCCTGCCTTTTTTAATGTGTCAGAAATTAAGTTTTTGAATATTATTGAATTAAATTGTAAGACTGACCAATCTTATCAATATTTTCTCAAGTTTATCCAATTTGGGACCACTTTTTTTACACAAGTGGCCCACTCTAGCCATGATAGCTGCTCAACACATCATTATATATTCATCAAATGTTGCACAATTGGGCAATTGGAACAACAATGATTATGTATGTTGTTTTGAAGTCTAAGGTCAGTCTTGTTTTTTTTTTCTCCAATTATATTTACAGGTCCCTCTGGATGTTTCTCGTTGGGTTCTTGGTATTTTTCTGCCTGGTAATTTCTGCTGGGTGGGTCATGTATGCTTTTTATTCAACGTGTGACACATCCACTTACAGCTGGTATTGTGGAAGCCACTGATCAGGTCGGTAAAATATCAACATTCAAGATTTAATGTTTTTGTCTCCAATCCACTCTTTACAATATAATCACCTCACACGTGACAGCCTCCAAAATAGAAAAATTCTAAAAAATGATAAAGACATTATCATTCCATATGAAATTTTTTCTGGTCTACAATACAATCACCTGACATGTGACAGCCTCCGAAGGCAAACATAATGATGAGATAATATGGATGGAGACAACCCACAGGGGAACTTGATTATACAAGGTTGGGTACAAATACCTACTGAAGTATTCAAATACAATTATTTGAGAATAATTCAAAAGCAAAATATAAATATAAATAACTTTAACAACATCAAATATTAAATACAAAAACTTTCATCGGAATGCAAATAAAAATATTCTTTTATTTTTTCAAATACAAGAATTTGCAAAATACCATTTGCTGAAGTTCAATTTTTTTTTCCAATGCAAGAACATATAATAGACTGAAAGTCTGTGTAATGATTATAAACTTTACAGACAGTCTGATTCTAATACTACCCTCATTATCTATAGACTGCTGGCAGTCACTCGCACGTTATTAAGCAATCTACTCGTAGACAGGTAGAGCCCTGTGTTGGCCACTGGGGATTAGATCGAGGTCTTCACCCCAAAGTGTTACCACTATCACCTTGCCATAAATAGGCACAGGAGACAAAAGAAAAGGAAAAGAGTTGAGTGGTACAGTAGATCAGGCACCTGTGAACTTTGAGTAGGATCCTGGGTTCGATTCCTAGCTTTGGAAGTCTCTGCATGCATTAATCATTGACAATCCAATGTCCAATGTGCATAACTTATAAATCATAACATCTGTTTCTTGAAACTTGTCATGTAAACCAACTAAACTTTAAGTCAGTAACACATATATTACAATAGTCAATAAAGCACAGTGTCAGTTGTAGGAGTATGGAGGCACCTAGCTGGATCACAACACAAAAGACTGGATGCCTCTCTGGCAGGCGTTTTGACTTGACAATATCTTTGCCAAAAAATTAAAAGGAAGATTTATCCGACACTTTTTAAAAATATATTTACATGTATTATATGTATAATCAAGCATATTAGCTACAGTGCCTACACAATGCAAATGAGAAGGTCCCTTTTTGTAGAGGCCTCTGCTTACATTTAAATCAGTAAGGGTTCATCATTTAAAAAATATAATACTATACTATGTAGGATTAATGGTACTGGGCGCTATGCGTTTTTGTCCCAGAGAGTTGTGGGTTTACCTCTTCGAACTTATCTTCAGCATTTTCATTGTAGCAATAACCATGGGCTTTGTCACTATGGGGGTGGCCTACCTGGCCCCCCTCTTGGGCCCCACCCTCCTGCAGATTGCACTGAGTTTATTTGGGATGATTGGAGGACCCCTCCTGGGTTTGCTCATTCTGGCTGTCTTCATTCCTTGTGTTAATACTTGGGTAAGTGTCTGTTGTCCATTTACAGATTGTAGCAATAGGGTCATTCCATGCCAAATCACCCGGCCCCTACCAGGTGACCATCTCAGATTTTCATGAATATCTTTCTCTTGATACCTTCTTATGTATGATGTCCTAGCTCCCAGTAGGGGAAATGTAAGGAGAAAATTATATTTCAGAAAGAGGTGGCCCAATTCTCCCTCCGGGAAAACATAAAGAATAATAAACAAACATGATTGCATTGAAAGAACAGCTTTAATATGAAAATGTGGCTGACAAAAAAGCCGCCCTTCCCCAAACAAAAATTCCATTTATTTCAGCCTAAAACTTCATATACAGTGTGAAGACAGCTTTTCATGGTTATATATATTAATGTGACATTTGAACTTCATCTTGGCATAATTCTGTAAAGTCTAATCAGAGCTCCTTTGCACAGTTCACAGGATTTAAAGATTTTTATGTAATGGTAAAAATGTAGCATTTTAATATATATCTAACTTTAGCTGTAAAACAGTAGTAAATCACTGTCATATAGGCATTTGACTTATGATTTAATGTAGGGGAAATAGGCCCGCTATATTGAAGTTTGAAAAATTTAAAATCTGACAGTGTAAGCATGTCATGGGGTTAACCAACTTGCGATGTGACATAGCTAAGATTATAGTTTTCCTATCCCTTTTCTAAGTACAGGTTAGTCATGTGGTTTACGATTTCCTTATTTAAAAAATTTGGCTGTATTTCCCAATAGAGGAAGGCGTAGGAGCTCTGTTGCTAAGAAATGACAGCTATATTTTTCCACATGGCAAGAACAACGTGTCAGTTACATGATTGTACTGATTATACTCTGATTATGTGCTGATTTTAACAATACGTTTATTTCTAAACTATCCTCTATCGGTTTTATATCAATGAACAATTGTATACAATACTATACATAGCGGAAATTTTACTTACTGACACCAAAAACAAAATTTCACTTTATCAGCTAAAGAAATATCTCAAATGGCTTCTTGCTTTCAGACATACACTTATGATCACTTAGGAGTCAATATGAGTTCTCCTTATTTTCCCCTATATATACTCCATTTTCAAATTCAAACCATCTTAACCCACAATACATTGTAATTAATAGTTTTCCACTTTCTTAAACATCTACTACCATGTAGGATTGTGATAATTATTTCAATGTCAGGTCCTTCATAAAGCCCACATCTAGTTATCAGAGTGTCTGCTGACATACTGCAATGCTGTGGTAATAATCGAGCATTGCTCTCTTATTGACACCAGCCAATGAGATCATCTAAGAGATCAGCCAATCAGATCATCCGTTTGAGATCGCAGGCCACTGCAGCGTCAATAACATGTGTGGTTTTTGTACTGTCCAGATAATATAGAAGTTTCCCAGATAATATAGAAGCTTCCCAGTTATGATATACAGTACTGTTAAAAATTCTTCGATAGTTGACACGCAAGACTGTGCCGGTAGCCATTGCCTTTACTTTTGATATCTTCTTTTCCGCTAGGGGGCATTAGTTGGTTTGCTGTCAAGTTTAGTGATCACAATGTGGATTTCAGTTGGAGCAATTGTCCACCCTACTCCACCAATCCCCTTGCCTGCTTCAACAGAGGGGTGTCCTCTTAGCGCTAGTGACGTCACAACAATTACGTCATTCACTGAAGTTGCCATTGTGGGTGTGGCAGCCAATGAGAATTCAGGGTAAGTTGTATGATGGCAATTCGCACTCTCAGAAAAAACAGGGTAGGGTAGTTAACCCTAGAGCCCATAAGTAAGTAAAATTTTATTTCAACTCGGATAATATCATCAACAATAAAACAGAAGCACACAGCACTTGTGCCCGACAATAACAAATAAGAACAATGAGTATTTACAGATGAAAGATGAAAAAAATATAGCCCATGGAGATCACTGGTTAAAAATAGCCTAATGGTTAAGGCATCCGCCAATTCTGTATGGCCAGCTCCGCTGAAGGTCCTTGGATGACTGTTTCATCCTTCATCTCATTGCCATGGTCCCTGCCTGTCCTAATTAGCCAATCAAGTGCAGAAATACAGGGCGTAAAGCCCTAACCCACCCGCTGAAGATCCTGGGTTCACTCCCCAGCCCGGGCACTCTTCATGAGCTCACTACATCCCATATAGATATCGATCACATTAGACGTAAAACTGGAGGTGCCTTCTACTCGGGTGTCAATGCTGAGGCAAGTAAAAGACCCCACCAATGGGGTAAATGTGTAACATGGTGTGGTGTGGACTCCAAGCCTAATTACATTTCATTATTACGTCTGCCTCTGGCAGCTGGTCATATAAGCTCACTAAGTTTCAGACCCACTAGCATTGAGACATTCGACATACTAGTTTTTTTTTTTCAGTTTTTTTTTTCATTTAACTTTCATGTAATTAATTTTTCAGATTTGACCACACTTATGTTTACAAGTTATCCTACATGTGGTACAGCGTTTTGTCTGTAATTGTCGTTGTCTTGGTGGGTCTCATTGTCAGTTTCCTAACAGGTAATTTAAACAAAAATTTTAGGAATTTCTTTATTCAGAAATCAACACATCAATTAATATTTTTGAGGGGTTAATGTTTTGATAAAAAAAAACAGTAGTTACTAGTGGTAGGCCAAGTAGAAGGCAACTTGTTTTCAGTGTCGTTTCACGGAATCACATACTTTTTTTCACACGAAATACATGAACCATGCAACATCTTCTGTACGACAAACTAATAAGAACACAAAAACTAATCTAGAAGGACTAAAAATTATATAATAATTATAGCACACTTATAGGAGACTCCATTGTTAGGTTCAGCACCTTGAGTCAGTATTATTATAATAATAATATCACAAACAGATCTTGACTATAGAACTACTGAAGGCCAAACTGAGTGTCTGATAATGGTTGATCATTCCTTTTAAACCGTTAAAATTTTAAGTAGGCCTATGTGGACAGTTTCTGGGGGTATGCATAGGTACAAATCGACAATGTGACATTGCTCTTCTTAACCAGGGACTAAGTGACATAAGAGGAATATCGATCTCCTTAAAAAGTGACAGGCTGGTTTTTATATTCTTAGTTATTACTTTAGTTAAAAAGTAATATGAGACATTTTTATTTTTCTTAAATGGGGACACGGTGACATTGTGGGACCGATTTAGACCCCTAGTTTCTGGTGTACCTGTATTGGCCCTTTATATAATATCTGTATTTTCTCAGGTGGTCACAAAGAAAAAGTTGACCCACAGACAGTTTTCAACTACAGACGAAAATGCTGTTGCCTCAACATCTACCAAAACTGTTGTTGTATGCTGCATGAGGATGAGGTGGAAAAATACCAGGTGTGTGTAAGGTGGAAATTAGGTATAAATATGACAATAAACTGTATAGCCATTGATTGATTTACAAATATATATATTGAACTTATAGACATTATTAAGATTTACAACATATTCTAACAAGGCCACATATTATTGATATTGCCCCAAAGATATAAGACCATATATAAGGACCATTTACAGTGGTCAAATCGGTCTAAATATTTTGGAATGTTGTGTATCAATGTCGTGTAGCCCAGAAAAATAAACCATTTATGATAAAAACATCTATTATAAGTTTTCATATTCAAGGCCTTATTTTCTATGGCCAGAGCAGTTTTGGAAAAATTTGGAGCAACCTCTTACTCCAGGCTCTGAGAGTGACAACTTAGTACATGTTGAATAGATTCTACACAGTTCCTAAGTGCAATTCATTCATATGATATCAGTTATCAATAATAGCTTCACTCCAGAAAAAGGCAATTCAATGAAGAATGTTTCCATAATTCGAATGAGGTCCTTGTAAATTTTGTGATAAAAAATTAGAAGCTATTTATTATTACATTATTTGTAAGCGTATATGTAAATGAAAGTTTATTTGGTTATTGAAAATATTTGACATGTTGCATGAATAGTCTTTTTTTTTTTTGAGTTTAATTTTAAAAAAAGTTTAAATTTATTTTAATTTTTTTTTCTAATTATGATAATCTTTTAGTAATAATATGTAATATGTAATAATAATATGTAATAATATGTTTTCTGATTCAGGTTTTAAGAGCTGTCTATTACGGAATTATATTGTTTTGTCAAATAAACAATTTTTGTTTTATCTTCCTTGTCATTTAATGCCAAGGAAAACAAGGTTAACTTTTTGGAACGTTTTGGCCACAAATATATGCAGAGTTTCAATTTTCTACTTTTCAACTTAACTTAAAGGAGGAATTTATTTGCCCTTCCCAGGCTGTTTTTTCGAGAGACAAATACAAGTCATCATAAATAAAAGTAATATTATGGTAGATAATAGCATCTTTATTTGGTCTTATTCATGAAATGAAGCATTACTCTAAGAAAAAGACCACAAAGCCCATGTTACTGATGACATTCACATGCTATATAAGAACGGAGCATTTTAAAGTCAATAAAGTGGCCATTTTGATGACATTCACATGCTATATTAAAACTGAGCATTTTAAAGTACTTTTGTGTTGACAACTTTTAGAACAGGCCCCATATATATGACCATATCTGACGGAGCTTCACCTTGTCAATGAGCATATGACGAGACTGCTCAGTGGACTTGCAGAATAACCCAATTTGTAGGACAAAAAACCCTTTTCCTACCTCTGCATACTTTAGGCACAAAAAATAATTACTCATTACTACATCAACTATGTACTATTAATTTCTAGAATTTTTCAATCCATATTATTTAGATGAAATTCACATGCCTTATATTGAGCATTTTCTTTTTCATCAAGAGAACTCTTGAACAGTTACTGTTGTCAGTAGGCCCATTTTCCACAAGAGGGCAGGCATGATCAGGAGCCACTAACCTTCTAGCACTCCACCAGAACGAAAAGTACATTCACAAAACCATTGAATATTTCAGTTATCAAGTACAAGCATTTCATATAAAATGTAATGAAATATCGCAATTCACCCACTGTTAGTAATTAATGATCTTAATTCTGGAAATTTTTATTAGGGGGGGGGGGATTTGCACTATAAAGGATTTGGGTTAGTGGATTTGGGCTTTACCTGTATTTCTGCAGCTGATGGGCTAATTAGGGCAGGCAGGGACTATGGCCATGAAATAAAAGATGAAATAGCCATCCAACTTAGGCTTAACCGGGTATTAAACCCGGGACCAAGCGGTTGCATGGAAGCCAAGTGCGCTACCACTGAGCTGAGCCCCCACCCTCCTGCTGTACTATGAAGAACCATGTTCTTGAATACTCCAGATAGTCTTCAAGTCATCTATGAAATAAACCACACAAACGGAGCTTCAATTTTTATACACAAAATCTTTACTTTCTTTGTGAATCCATGAACATGTAGATATGCTATTTGATAGCCATCACATCCAACACAAATTATAAACAAACCCATGAAAGGCTCTGCAAAACTCATACCACATTTTCTAGGCACTCATTCAATACAAAACCTAAGTGTGCAGACTAGACATTGTGGAAACTGAATATCTGTTAATTATATTGACAATTAGCAGAGACAAGATATTAAGTCACTGAAGGAGAGAAAGATTACTTTAAAAAAAAAAAGGTGAAAGAAATTACAGTATCCCAACCAAAGTATAAATACATCCTCGTTAAAGACTGATAAATATGTTCTGTAATCGCAGCTTCTTTCAGTTTGATTATGACCAGCTCATATAGACAATGCATAAAGCTCATTAATGCTAATCAATGAAATAACAAAATTGCAAAATCTTTCTACACACACATTTGCGATTATGACTAAACGTGTACATACTTTTGCAGGATACTGTATATTTCCACATAGCTCAACTTTCTACTTTTGCCCATAATTTCACAAAATTTGATTTTTACTGAAATCTCTGATAACAAATTTGATAAAATACTATTTTAGGTGACTATACTGGTAAGACGCCACATACAATGAAAACACAATCAATAAAATCACCAACAAAAATATTTTCACTAGTAAACCAATTAACAACAACATAATCCAGTTAAAACATCACACAAAGTGTAACAAAAATATTGCAACAGATTTCACTACTCTCTGAGTGACAGATAATAAAGTTTTACAGTGCAAACCAAAAGAACATGTTTTAGTATTTCTGTCAGAACATTTGACAAAATTAAGACTTACTATAATGAACAGTGCTATTTTATAATAGTACTTTTACAGTGCTACCCAGAAGAAACATCTCAGTCAGAAATTTGGTAAATTAAGAAGTTCTCGACTAGGAAAAAAATCATAGAGTACCACTTCAGGTAGTTTGTAGCAATAATTTTCATATTCTAAGCATTAACTTTGGAACAGGTTTGTTACAATTACTTTATCACATTTTTTTAATAAAAATAATGTTTTTAACACATGAAAACTAAGTGGCAAGACAACTATTGCAACTAATTTTCTATCTGCATATAGTCAACTTGAAAGTTATAATTACATACTTCAGAGAATAATATTAGCGATTTCTTTTTACGCAGTTCGCTGTTGTTTCAAAACCCAACGATATAAAAGTAATTAACTATTGCATAATAATACAATTTATCAATTATAAATAAGCACACATATTTGATCAGTGGTGACAATCCTTTCTCTCAAACCCTATCATATCAGTGCATAATAAACAATTCAAAAATAAGTTAAAAAGCCCAAAAAATATACACAACCTACAAGACTGTACACAGTATTATTAAGTTACATTTACAGACACAACAGGCTATGAACACAATTCTATAATACCTACTTGGAATTAATATGCATTATAAAAATTCATCTTTAAATTCATCATGTAGTAATCACAATGCATGTTATACTGGCTTCCTTTTAATAAGTATCATTTTTCATAATTAATGATAATTATAATCCCTGGGACATAAGATGGCAGAATGTTGATTGAAAAAGGTCACTGACCTCAAGGTGAATGACCTGTGATTATAAACTGTTTATCACATACAGAAGAATCTGTACTTATTCGCTGAAGTTGATGAAAATTACAACTTTCTATACTTTATCACTTCAGCTTAGGAATAATTAAGCATACAGTTGTACCATTTAAAACCATTTTCTCTTGATATATAACTTTTTCCTGTACAGAATCAGCACATGTTTTATCATATCATGCGCAGTGATCTTACCGTTACATATTATTCTCACACAGCTATACTTTTATGACTTATCACAAATTAGCATCAGCACTTGAGGGTTTCGGTAGACGTGAAGATTTCCTATTTATTCAACAACCTTGCAAAGTCTATTTTCTTTTGGTCAGTTTAAATAAATACTGTACAAATGTTTTTGTCATACTGCAATGTTTTACATTTATTTAGACCTTAGTGTTCTTGCGATCATATCACTGTTACCAATCTATACTTCATATTAGCTTTTTTTCCTTACAAAGTTCTGCAATTTAAAGTGACAACCTGGACAATACTTTTTTTTAAATAAAACAATACTATGGCAGAGTAAATGATATTTTCCTATTTAGGTATGTAAACTGTACACTGCATTTGAGTCAATGACCAAACAATATAAAATTCACAGTACAATCCAAAAAATTCAGTGTTCAATGGTTACAAAAATTACAAGCTACAATGAGTTGATTGTCGTCAGTTACTCCAATTTCTCAATTAGATCATGTTCTAGGTTTGTACAAAAGACTTTCAACTCTGTTCGGAATCATGAGTAGGGCTTCCACAGTCTATAAACTTGAGATAAGCACAACCGACAAGATGGCGATCCTCGTGAAATTTGAGTTCGTCAACCGGTAGCATCCTGTCGCAAAACCTGCACTGTTTCCGAGGCAGGTTTTTAGTCTGTCTCTTGGCTTTTCCAAGATTACTCGTATCCAGCTCCCAGTTCACAGCAGGTCTAGGCTCAGTTCGGACAAGATTTTGAGTAAAATCAAGAGGAAGCATAGTGACAGCTTCATCTTGAAGTGAAGCAGTGAAATGAAGCTTGATATGCTTCTGTAAGTACACCCTGGTTCTTGTATTGTAAGTACAATAGGGACAAGAAAACTGGTCAGGCCGCAAGTGTTTCTTTTGATGGTTGCTCTGAACTTCCAGAGACGTGGTAGAAAATGGACACAAGCTGCACAAATACCTTTGCTCCGGACCAGTTGGATTGGCTGCGTGAGGTGGAATGGGGTGATAACGCCTCCTCTTGGCTCTTGGAGAGGTACCAGCTGATTTGTTTGGTCTTTTCAAGCTCGGTTGGGAGCTAGACGGTTTCGGAGGTGGGACAGCAGGCACCAGGAAGGGAGTGGAGGGCTGAGACTTTCCTTTACTTTTGGACGGGGAGAAAGTCTCAATGAGGGTTTCGTCTAACCCCTTTAACTTCAGCCGTTCCGTCACAGCAGTGTACAGATCCTTAGGTTTCAGGACCGCAGCTCGTTCCTCTTTACTGGACCACACTTTGTTTTTGACATCTTCATTATGGTGTTCCTTGTAATGGTGATCCAAGAAAGCTTGCCTTGTTGCACCATAACCGCAACCTTTACACCTGAACTTCACATTCTTACGCTGGTGGCAGTAGAGGTGGACTTTGAAGAAATGCTCTCGCTTACTTGTGAAGTCGCACCATTGGCAATGGTACAACTGACTCTGGACATCCCACCACAGTTCAGCAGGAATCTCAAGCATCTTCTTGCTTTGCTTATCGTTCGCAGGAGCACCAATTGGAGGCACACCTGGAAGGGCCTGGACTTGTGTTATATCCTGCTGTTGCCTAGCGAGGTCACCACTTGCTTCGGGCTTCATTTCTGGGCTGGGCATGGAAGGAGGGGTGTCTGCTACTCTCGCTTCATGGTCCAAATTCTGTGACGGATGACTTGATGCTTTGTGATGCTCTAAACTCCTCAAATCATCTCCTTCGAATTCACATGCATCACACTTCAGCTTATTTAGAGGGTTTTCCTCATCGACGTTTTCCGTATGCAAAAGTCTGTGTTTCTTAATCACAATGAACTTCTTGGTGGTGAATGAGCATATTTCACATCTGTATGTGCTCACTCTAAAATGGCAATCTTCATGAAGCTTCAAGTTGTATCGAGCAGCAGCACTCGTTCCGCATGTCTTGAAAGGACAAAACTTGCAGCTCAAGATCAGGCTTTTCTTGATGTTTCTTGCTCGTTGGGCTTTGTGATACAATGACAGTGCTGCGGCAACTTTCTTAGTCTTCTTTAAAGGTTCTGGGGCAACAATAACAGTCTGTTGAATAATGTTCCCATTTATTACTGTGTCTGGTTCAGTTTTAATGGCATTTCCTTTCACCTGCTTCAAATTAGAAATCCTTTTTCTCGCACCCTTTAAACTTTTGCTACCAGGTGGCCTTCCTTTCAATTTCACATTTTCTGCTTTCACAGGACTTGCAGGCACGGCTTCCTTGGCATTACCAAGTGCTTGAGAATTGCTATCATTCACAGAATCCTTTGAAATCCTTCTTGTGGCTATGCGACCGGACAATTGACTCAATTCTGCCATTTCACTTTGTTTAGGCAATTCCTGCTTAACTGCCTTAGTATCATCCTCACTGACATGTAAGAGAAGATGCATCTTGAACTTGCGATATTCTGCTGTACTGAATGTACAATGATCACACTTGTATGCATTGTTTTGGAAATGAGCTTTTTCGTGCCGAAGTAAGTTGTACTTGGCTGCATAGTTAGCACCAGTCTGGAATGGGCAGTATCGGCACTTCAAGTTGAATTTCTTTAATGGAGTTTTGCTGAAGTTAATTCCTTTCCTTCTCTTCCTCTTCTCTTCTAACGCTGGCTGAGCAACAGTTACTGCCACGGCTTTTGGGGCCTTCGCAGCTTGCTTGACACCAGTTTTCTTACTCACGACGTTCCTTCGTTTTGGAATGATTACTTGGGCAACAGGCATTGCAGCAACCTCTGGCGGACATTTACGTTGCTTGAAGTTAGGATATTCTTCATGAAGAGCTTTGTGTTTCTTAAAACTATCCATGTACTTAGTGCTGAATGAGCAGATATCACAAATGAACCTTGCTTTCATTCCATGGCATTTCTCATGCTTCGCCAAGTTGTGTTTGGCCCCATGACTGCGTCCTGTAGTTTTAAATGGACAGTAAGGACAATGGAGTATGTTCAGCTTCTGGAAACCTTTCAAAAAGTCCTCACTATCATAATCCACGAAGTCACTTGAAGATGAAGGCCTCCTTAAGTCCCCCACTGCCTTGCTATCTAAGTTATTTGCAAGATCTGTTTTCATTTCGGGAAAAAAGTTGTCATTAAATTTGTCATCTAAAGCTGCCTGTTCATCAGCAAACAATAACCTTGATCTTCTAGCTCTTGGCTTCCTTTCTATTGGTTTAATCTCTTTCTTTTCTGGTACATCCAATACTTTTGCTTTTGACTCTAGCCCAGTCTCTTTGGGTTCACTGGTACTAGTAGCTTCACTTCCATTCATTGCTTTATTAGCAAGCTCTGTTGCCTTCATTTCATTCAGCTTGGCTGCCTCTCTTTCTGCAACCACTTTCTCCATAAACCTCTTCTTGGGAGGTGGCGACACCTTGCGTATTTCTGTCTCACTAATAATGGCTGCTGCACGAGTGCCTGGGACAGGCCCTGGGGACTTGATAGACGGCTCAGCAACCTTCTCTGGGGTAGCACTAGCAGACAAGTCCAACCCTGCATTCTCTGGGGTGTTCACAACACTTGTCTTTCTCTTTCTCCTCTTTGAGGGTACAGGAGAGGTCTGTGGGGATATGACACCATCATGGGTCGAGTTTGTATCAATGTCTAAACTACCCTCACTTAAGGGTGATTTGACCCTATCAACCTCCTCTCCCTGGGGTTTGGATTCGACTTTGGGGGATTTAAGTCTTTTCCTTAAGGGATGGATAACCCCTCCAATAGATACTCCATTCCTGAGTACATTTCTCTCCTCCATCGGGTGTAACAAGATGTGGTTCCTCATTATCTCCACAGTGTCTGAGCTGAATTTGCAGGTGTCACATTTGTAACGTTTGTCTGCATAATGGCAAGTTTGGTGTTTCATGACAACTGCCTTTGCGGCTTTGTGTCCAGCTGCTTCGAATGGGCAAAAAGGGCATTTAGCTTGGTATTTGTCATCTTCGTGTTTTGCTTTAGCAACAGGCGAGGTCTTCGGAGTTACTGCGGGACTCACAGACTGTGATGGAACACTTTCATTGTCATGCGACACACGATCATGTGAGTCATGAGGGTGTGAATCATTCGTGATCTCATTCCTTTGAGGAGTGGGAGATTTGGACCTGTTGTAATTGCTATATGAATTTGCTGGGCTATCAGCTTGCCAATTGTCACTGACCTGGTTGTCCTGATATGCTGAAATAGAGTCACTGTAATGAACAACTTCAGGGAAGTTATCACTGCCCTTGGAGACTGATAGATCAACTGGAAATTCAGGCTGCCCACCTGAGTAATGGCTATCTTCATGGGAGTGGTCTCTCGACACACTGAGGTCCATTGAGGAATCTTGGAAGTCACTACTGGTGTCTCGCCTGGCTGAGAGGTCCAGGGCAGGTGCGGTCAAGTCTAGAGCTTGGGACGTGAGGTCGACTGGATGCAGAGTTGTCATATGAATAGGAGTTCGACAAGGACTCGAGGTCTGCGAGACCCTTGCTAAGGGAGACGGACTGTGGTGGTTCCTGGTTGGGGTCAAGCAAGGAGCTGGACTGATACTGCGACCAGAACTAGATGAAGGAGAAGATGTGATCCTTGCTAAACTGGGCATCTGTTTAATTGGTTGATCATTTACAGGAGTAGCAGAAGGGTAACCATCTAATAAACCATAATCATCCGGTGCCCCTGGGTATACAGACTGACTGGAGTACATCCTTGGTGTGCTCGCCTTAGCTTCCTCATTCAAGGACCTTTGGAAAACACTGTAGTCCACCTCGTTTATCTTCTTTTCTGTTTCAATTTTCCGTCCTCGGCCTGCTTGCCTTCCTCTCCTTTTCTTCCCAGTCTTCGAGAAGTTGCGACTAACACAATCCTCATCTGGCGTACAGTCTCCATGATTAATATGTAGCTGTCTGTGCATTTTAATAGAATTCCAGTTGTTTGTGCTGAAAGTGCAAATCTTGCAAGTGAAAGGACCATGAGTGTAATGGCACCTCTCATGTCTTTGTACAGCACTTTTGGCTCCAATACCCATTTCCTTCTGGAATGGACAAAACTTGCACTTGATAATCTCATTTGCTGAATTCAGAGGTTTAGGATGTTTCAACGGTGCAGACTTTCGCCCTTTGTGGCCAAACTTATAAGAAGGTGTAGTCCCCAAGTCACCATTGGTGTAAGTATCATTGTCTTTATGGTCATTGCCATTCATAATAGGAAGGGAAGTATTCTGCACATTAGTCTCCCGCTCCAATGAGTTAGTTTCCCTGTCCAAAATGTTAGAAATGACATTCCGTAGGTGCTTGACTCTGTTTGCATTCCATCGTATGTTGGGTTTGCGAGGTCCCGACTCATTTAAATCTCTCGGTGGAGGAGTCGCAGCAGGACTGGGATGATTTGAACTATCTGACTCAGATATTTTGTCATAAACTGAGGCAGCCACTGCGTTGTTCTTTGCTACAGCTTCTGGTCCCATCCTGAAGGAATCGTTACTATCACTGAAGTGCATTGGGGAAGTTGCTCCGTTGCTTTCACTATCACTGAATTTGGCCTTGAAGTCTTTCTCCTTTTTGGCTAACAATGAATCAGTCAATCTTTGTAGAATAGACTCTCTGCCTCTTGGCCTGTTCGTTTTGCGCTTGATTGTTACCGAGGTCCTCTCAGGTGATGCGGCATGTGGAGTCACACTGCCATCTCTGGTGATGCTACTCTCCCTGGATGTGGGTAAACTCCTATCCGAACTGTCACCTCTAGGCGAAGAGCAGAAATCTTTCTCCAAGTTCTCGAAATGTGAATCATTCACTGCTCGTGGGGAGGCATTAGCGCTACTCTCTGCTGCTGAGGCATCACTGTCATTCTTATTGTTCTCCTCAATGAATGTCATTTGTGAGTCATCTGTCTCCGCAGCACTTATTGATGCTGTGCCATCTCGACCCTGGCTTTTTTCTTCACTCAAATCTGCATTCTCAGAGTGAATGCCGTTCTGCTGTTGCAATCCATTGGCATCTCGTGAATCGCAATCGGTGTCAGTGAAGATGCCACTTTGATTGCAATCAACATCTGAGTCTTGGATGCCATTTTCCTTGACATTGTAGTCTTCCTGAGTGTGATTGCTATTGCAGCTGTTGAAGTTGTCACTATCCTTTATGACGTCATCATCAGTGTCTTCTAAGGAAACCCCATTGTTTGAGACGTCATTGGGGTCACCCTGGATTTCTTCCTCATCAGTTTTAGCAGCAGCGACATCATCATCTTGCGTATGGCTCACATCCTCATTGTCACAGCTACTGCTGCTGCTGATGCTGCTGTAGCCACTTCTTGCAATGGCCTCCTCCTCTTGATCACTGTGCCCCGTGGATCCCGAATTAGTGGCTGCTGCTGCTGCTGCTAACAGCTCAGCAGCATCCGTTACCATAGCAACGCAACTGGCGTCCTTGTGGAGCAACATGTCGTCAGGATCCGGGCTTTCTTGACTGCTCTCCTCATCAGTGGTCACCAGAGACTGTTGCTGATGCTGCTGATGCTGCTGCTGTGGGCCACATGTTTCGGCCATGACTCAACTTTCATGAGGTCACCTGCAAAGAGAATGCAACAAGCCTTTAGTCATAATCGGCCCAGTTAGCCAGACACCATTGATCTAACAACAGTAGAGCCCTGGCAAAAATCAATAACGCCCTATAGCTGCTAGACTGGCACGAACGGCCCTGGGACCTTGTGCACCTAGAAACTTACACATTTCATCACACCTAACATACCCATGCAGATGACGTCATCTATATATGCATGTGACGTCTTCCAGGGTGCCAATTAATTTTAATCGTAATCGTACAGAAAACCACCTTATTATACATATGTGAAACAATATAGGTAATTAGGCCCATATAAAATGACATTGTTCCTGTTGGGTTATCTAATCTTTTGTTCACCCATGAAAATATGGGTCAATTTTATGCTTCAAATAATACCCTTGGAACATACCATGTAGGATACGTAACTTACATTAGCATGATTAGTGAATCTGATCTTCAAACTTAAGGGTGTCACAATTACCGTACAACAGAACTTCGCTATTAAGACCACTATTGGTGCTGCTGGTCTGTATGGCCAAGTGGTCTTAATAACGATGCAAGATGACATGGAAAAATGACAGTATGATATCATAGGAGTGGTCTTAAGGCGACCAAAACAGTGCATTTTAAGTGATGCTCTGCTACAACATACATTATGCACTTGCAGAAGTGCCGTAGGGCCAACATTCTCATTTCTGCAATTCCAATGCATGGTTTTCTGCCTATTCTTTTTCTACCAATGCAATTTTCAGGTTTTGCCATATCTTTGATATGGAAATAGACTTCGAAGGTCAAGGCCGCTATCCAATTTATACATAGGCTATACAGTAAAACCTCAATATCAAGACTTCCAGGTGGTGGTGAATATCTACTACTGATCGTATATATAACGAGGGTCAGTTGTCTTGATTGTGAAGTGGTCTTATTGGTGAGGTGTCCGTTAAAGTGGGGTTCTGCGGTTGTACATTTTCTCAAACCTTTGTCACTAACATCGCCATTTTCCCAACTCCGTGATGCGTCGCTGCGCAGAAACGAGCAATGCTGAGCACAACAACCATTGGCAGAGGTAATGATGAGATGACAAGCTTTGGAGTCAATACCATGTACATTTACCCAATGGATGGGGTAATTTACTTGTCCAAGCATAAACAATTTTATATTAAGACACCTATAAGGCACCAACATTTTAACATATTCACGAAATATCATACCAATTTCCAACTTTTCCATAATTATATCAAATATTGAGGGATTATGCATAAGGAATTAAATTACTTTAAATTCATTATTATCACAGCAGTGACATAATTAAATCATCAACATAATTATGGTTAGTTGCACTGGTTATCCTTAACACGCTTAAGTTTACCTCCTTAAATGTAATTGCAATTTATGACAGGCAACCTCTAACAGCTCAAGCAGCAATTAGCGTTTACAAAAAACAAAACTGACACGAAATGCCGCAAATACCGGGGTAGTCAACCTCAAACACAACCCACATGCACTCAAAAATGACACCTCAAAACAAAATGATGGCAAAATCAGCGAAAACTCACTATTGAGACCACTTGTCAGAGCAATATTTAGTGGTCTTATTAACGAGACGGTCTTAGTGAGGCAAAATACCATAGTAAGTATACTGTTGGGACAAATACCTGATGGTATCCACTGTTGGGTGGTCGTAAAATTCCACTGTACATTTCAAGCATAAACATTAGCATCTGAGATGTTCCACACTTGCATGACCATAACAAAGACTTTCCTGATATCACAATGCCTGATTGCAGAAGCCGACAACTAGGTCATGACCTCACGTGACCTCATTTGACCTTGAAAGCAATCCTGCTGCTGCTGCTGCCACCTGCCATCAGGTACAGCAATTAAAATTGCATTGCATCAGTTGCAGAATATTAACTCACAAATTAAGGTTCACTGAGTTCAAATGATTATGAAATCCTGAATTTTGTTACCAAAGGAGGATATGCACTCGTTTACACCTTGAATTAATTGGTCATTTGGAAGCAGTGACGATGCCAAAAACTCTTTATATGGTACATTCTCTATTGATTCCTAACATTCATAAGACGTTAGTAGTTTCATTCACCACGCTATAGATAACTTAGCAAACGAAACAGGTTGGACATTTAATCTAAGTTTCCTTCCTCTCAATGGCTACGACCCTAATTGACAAACCATATTTTACTCATCACAAATCAGAACCTCCACTGTGTGAGCAGAGTGAATGGTTAAAGCATGGATATTGATGGAGACAAGAGTAGACTTGTCTCCATGCGTAAAGTGAGTCCTTTATATTTATATCTCCAAGGTCTGACTCCATGCTCTGACCCGGCCTGTAAACCATGCCATTTAGACTATATGATTTAGTGATTCCATCACCACGATACCAGTCTGCTTTCTGTTGTAAAGTCTGTAAACCCGATTTATCAAGAAATTAAGTTGGCAAATTCTTGGTGAAATTTCACCCAGGTAAATCCATACATGTATACTACAATTAGTGATTAGTACCACACTGTATATCAGATTGTATAGAATAGAATGACATCATGCATTTTTCGGAGCATTAATACCTTACGAGTTTCAGACTGCACAGACCTTTAGTCCCTCTGGCGTCTATACACCTACATACACGAGTGGTCTGCATCAGAGGCCTCAGTGTACATGTATTGCCATAGTAACCTACAGTCTAGGGTCTAGAGTCACTCTAGTCTGACCCGGAATCCTTGTCTCTATAACAACCAAGAGCTAGCCTGAACACTATGCAAAAACTGTTACTTATAGTGGACCCTGTTTTTAGACCAGCTCACTATTAAAACTACTACAAATTAGTTTAAAGTGAAATATTGCCACCCTCAGTAAAAAATCACTTCACAAATTAAGACAACTAAATTTTGGTAGGGAAGTAGATAGGTAAGTCCCTAACTTAAGCTATAGCATATACAGGTCAGGTAGTTCTTAAAACTACTAAACCATGCAGTAAACTGCTGTACATAGTGATATCATGTGTACCATGAACCTACATAGTTCACAGTAAAGCTGAAGTCTGTAGTTTAAAACTTTTGGAAACCAATGTGCCTTTTTACTGTTCCTAAAACCTACAAAGCTCCACACTCCTGTACACATATGGTACAGGTATATTCCTGATAAATTCATAGGCCCTTCAATAAAGTTTCATGTGTGAATAACACAAAGGAATTTTTCTAAATAACTACTATTTCAACTCTAACTAAACTAAATAAATTGCAAGAAACTACTACTACAAATACATGTATATATCTTAGTACCAATATAGTCTTTTGTACCATCAATACTGGGCATATTATCAGAACTACCGATCTGTATACATGACCTATTTCTGGCAAAGACTTCTAAAATGGACCCTAGCTGGGTTCTACTTAAAATCGTTAAACACTAAAGGAATATCCACAAATGAAACTGCATGACTCTTACTAAACTATGTTACTTGACATTACACTCACTATTTATGCATTAGTACAAAAATATGACCCATAAGCATTATGACCTACATGTCAAAAGTAATATTAGACATCCAATCCATTTTGTATGACAACAAAAAACGTATCGAATATGATTTATAAATCCAAATACTAAGCAACCTCGCTATTAAGAACACCTTAGAGCTGTATTTATTGTCTTAATAGTGAGGTGGTCTTCTTAGAGAGGTAAAATACAATGTTCTGTATAGCATCTATTGATCCAATACAAGTGGTCTTAATACCGGGGTGGCCGGTGGGCCTAATAGTAAGGTGATCTTATATCAATTTGCACTGAAACAGGTGAATACAAAACTATCCCTACATGGTAAATTATCATAAGGTTTTGTAAATACTGCATTAAGCTTCGCATGTGATATTCACTTGCTATAAATGTGATGTTACTAGCCACATATTGACAGCTTGTTTACACGCAAGTCCAAATACACATCAATTTATAAGAGCTACATACACAAACATGGAGAAAAACATGGAATGCTGTGATTGGACAGAGGTCACCGCATGCCTTGCAGCCCTCTCAAGCGAGTTATTGCCACTATCAGTAACTATACTACAAGGTCGATTAGCCAATGATTTAAGGTATAAAGATCAGACAAGGTCAAATAAACATAAGACTTGTAGCTTGTAGAGAGTCTAGAGGCCAATGAATCTAATTATAACTCATAGCTTTGTCCATAAGCAATTTACAATGTCTTAATGGAGAGGTAACTTCAATAGCGAGGTGGTCTTAAGAGAAGCATCAACTACATGAGAACAATAGGTATCATCATAGAGAAACCATCAGTTAGTCTAGAACATTAAGGAGACAATAAAAACACTATACAGTGGATACCCACAAATAAGAATCCCAATGGGAGTCAACTGCAGACTGCAGTGGTCTTAATACCGGGGGTCATAAGTCTAAATTTTCAATAATATTAGTTCAAAAGACCAAACACTCAGTGCAGTAGTTTTAAAATTGATGCAATTGCAATATGGTTCTAACTTTTAATTATGATATTCCACATCGTGTGGAGCTCAAAATCAAATGTTTCAGAGCTACAAAACAAAACGTCCAATACATTTACTTCTGCAAAACACATTAGCTGATCTTTTTGGAGTAAATCATAATAGACCAGCAATGAACAGTTAGCACTTCCTTTGAAAAGCCATTAGCTAAAGTGAGTGATTTCTACAAGTCCCTTTCTATAGAGCAGCACCTGCGCCGGATGGAGCATTTTGAGATGGAAACACCTAATATATACACCATGAACATCCAGCACATACTACAGGTAAAACTACGTAAAGTTAGTGGTCTTCATAGCTGCTAGTTTCTATGTATGACTTCAGTTATTCATCCACTGCCATTTGAACCCAGTGGAACCCCGCCCCAGGACCACCTCAGCATTAAGACCACCTCAGCATTAAGACCACCTCACTATTGAGACCATCCATTCCTGAACATTCCTATTAGGAACATATTATCACCATTGAATTATTTTTTTCACTATTAAGACCACCTCGCTATTGAGAGAACATAGGGTCTAAAAATGGCAAGTCTAAGGCATAGCAGCAAATAATTATATGCATCATGGTTATGGCATGGTCATACTATACATGGTTATGGCAAGGTGGTCTATCTCGATAATTATGACACTTCCTTCCCGATGACAACACAGTTTAGTCAGATATGTGCAAGTAATGTCACCTAATACTGTTTAATACATCGAAAACCCAATTTAAGATAATTTCACTATTACACATTAACATAACTATTAAGAACCAGTTTGCATTGTTATATGATTATCTATACAATGTTATACAATCTCGCCACTAAACCTCGTAAACACTGAAACCAATAAATTTAGCATTAAAGTGATCTTAATGGCGAAGGTCTACTGTAGCAGTAAATATATTTTGCACAGTCTATTAATATTGGTTAGCTTATTAATAAAATTTGAAGCTTGACACTGAATATTTTGGTGTCAGTGTCAATATGAATGCTACACAAAGCTCAATGGAATCATGTGGACTGCTCCTGAGCACAAACCAACTGGTAGCCATGTCTGGCATTCGGTTGTTGATGGTTAAGTACGTACATTCATCGGCATACATTGCAGCAACATAGCGCCAACGTTAACGACTCACACTCATATCACACAGCGTATACCTTCATGGGCAGCCACCAGTAGTGTCAATAGTCGCAACAAAGCATTTAAAAGCAGTTAAATGCCTTTCCGTCTACAACAGAAGGTGCAATCCACATCAAGCATCGAATCCAGGTCGCCATATTGGTTAGTGCGTTCGCCGCATGAGGTCGCCACTTGTACGTCTCATTGCAGATCGAAGGAGACTCCACAAAGCAGACGTAAACTACCAGAAAATGCTGCTACAGCAACTAAATCCAGACATACATACCACTATCATATGTAAAGTGTAAATTTACCACCATCTTAATTGCAATTACCTCAATTTATTGCTCATTAACGCTAATAAACAACGCCTTATTTCCGACACTTCCCTCCACATGCCCTGGCCTTTGTGCACAAAATGGCGACCAGACAGAAATCCAGATATGTACAGTTTTCAATATTTTTGTAATTTGACAAAAAAAGAACATTACATATATCATATGCCCTATGAAACATTATATGGACAGTGCAATACCTTAATATCATAACATCCCCAAAAATATACAGTTAGCTCCCATTTAAGTGACATACTGCTTATAATCTATGCTACTCACGCCATAGTAACTATACCATGACCAACTTAAGGTTAGCATAAGCATGGGCTTGGCCTATGCATGGTAAACAATAACCCATAAATCGCCATAAGGAGTAAAATTTCTCAGCATTGTTCAGCGTATATTCTAAAGTGTACCTATGGGTTACCATGGTTACTATGACAACTGTAAATAGGCCTATACTACTTGGGGCCTACTATAGCTTACCATGGCACTGTTCAATCTATCTATAATACTGATAAAGCATATACTGCCACACCTGATGAATCTACTAAATGACTATCAGTTGATTATGGAAATAGAGGCTGCACCATGAAACGGTTACTATGAGCTGCCATAATAGTATTACGCTGTATTACTGTACCATGGTTATAGTACCTGATCCAACCCTGCTAAACTATGCTAGTATCAGCTCTTGCTTGCATTGGTAGCTGCTTATTATACACTCAGACACAGCTATCATGGCTATGGTGCACCATGCCAGCTACAGTTAACCCTTGTTCCCAGTACGCCGAACACCAACCATTTTAAGATCCACCATGCAATATTAACAGTTAGAAAGACCATGTTTGGTTTATAGCTGTACCTCACTAATAAGACCCCCTGTTCCATTATAACGAGGTGGTTTCAATAGTGAGGTGGTCTTAGTACCGAGGCAAAAAGTGGATATAGATGGAACTATTCTTATCAATAGTGAGGTGGTCTTAGTACTGAGGTAAACACAATATTTAGTAATACATGAACTATTCCTAATAATGAGGTGGCCTTATTAGTGAAGTGTTCCTAATAGTGAGTGGTCTTGAGATGAGGTTCCTCTATATTACAAGAATCGTCACTAACCTCTAAACTAAGGCCACTTCAATATACAAACCATTGAATTCTGCACAAAGGATGGTCTTAACAGTGAGATGATCTCATTAATCAATGAGGTGACCTTTAAATATATTGCTAAGGTTCCACTGTACTAAACCTAATGTTGAGGCAGCCTTAATAAAGAGGTAAATAAAGAGGTAAAATATAGTGGTGAGATCCCAAAGATACACATTATTACAAACATGGCCTTAATAACTAGCTGATCAGTCTGCAAGGTTTACTATATTATCATATATATATACATTATGATAAATATAAGTTGCTATATAATTAAACTGTAAACATTATTCTAAATCCATTGAGTATTGAATTTCAGCAAGCACACTGACCCTGCAGCATAAACCACGAATGACCTACTTAAAAGACTAACAGTGATAAACGACTACCCTTCAGCATTGTTTAGTCACATATAACAGTTGTAGAAGCACAAGCTAGACTTAAATGAGCCAGTATTGGTTCAAGGTTAAAGGTCACAATAGCGAGGTGGTCTTGACAGCGAGGTTCTCACGATAGACAGAGATTGGATATGGTCGTACGAGCGAGGTTTTATTGTATTTTTCAGAATGGTGCCAAGGTCAAATTTTTTAATAACGAGGTGGTCTTAATAACTAATCAGCTTTTAAAAGGTCACGTAGAGGTTGGATTGTACTCTTCATAATGGTGAGGTGGTCTTAATGGCGAGGACGTAGTGCATTTTAAAATGATTATTTTCAAAGATTAACAAAGTGTATGTGGAAACAATGCTGGGTTATAAGCCTACTTCTTAATGTCATCCATTAGCATATAATAATTATCAGAAAACATGGCTCATGTATAGAGACTACATGCTAAAGATCAGATGGAAATGTATAATTACAGTGTAAAGTGAGGTTGTCTTAATAGCGAGGTATAAGGTATAGTGAGGACTGAGGAGTGAGATAAAATACAAATACACTTAATAGGGAGGTGTTCTTAATAGTGAAGTAGTCTTAAGGCGAAATCATGTATCTAATATCCAGGCCTTAAATACAAATTAAAGATCTACAAATTCCGACATTCTTCAACATTGCGAGCAGTTCCATTTAAGTTGCATTTAAGATCCTTTCATTTGTAATCAGCAAAAACAAAAAAGTCGATCACATCGGCTAAATATAGCTGCAGAAAATCCCACAAGGTGCTGCTATCTGTACCACAACAGCCAGTGTGACATGACAGCTACTCTAAAGGTATAAATATAGTAGAACCTCGCCAATAAGACCCTGGTGCAAATCTCACTGTTCTTAATAGCGAGGTGATATTACTAGTGAGGTAAATACAATGGCAAGAATACACTTGGATCCAAAATTATGTATTCTTAAGACTCTTAAAGGTAAGGTGGTATTAATATTAAGGCGATATTTTATTATCTCATAACTGATAAATTATGATTGTGTCATTTATATGACATTGTTACAGTGAAACCAAATTTTACGACTACCTAATAATAGGAACACTGCATACATTCACCTCATTATTACGATCACCTAACAATAAAATCCACAGGCCTTTGAACTGAGTGTAGTCTAATGGTTAGACTCCATTTTAATGATTTGAATATATAGACTCACAGATGTTAAGACTTCAGTATTGTCATGGAGACCAGAGTAGATTCTTGCTAAGCTATGGTAATTCAACCATGACAAACATGATTTTTAATCATTTTACCTGAAAATAAATGAAGTGATATTAATGACTAACTGAGTTACCGTGCATGGTTTTCGACTATATGATCCACATGATCCACACATCCTAGTGACAGGAAAACCCCAAAGAAATGTTATATTATGGTTATATCCTTTGGTTAATTCCAGTCACTGAACAACTACTGGATGTACCATGGAGTCCATGGATGTACTCACTTGAATTGTGGGTCTGAAGTAACTCTCACCTTTCCTCTGCTGTCATTAAAATGTCTGATGTTGTATCTGTTATTGAGGGCTCTATGACCAATGAATGCCATCATGTAAGAAGCTTAGTCACCAGGTATTTTTCTTTGTCATAAAACAGCTTTCAGCACCTGGTGCAGGTAAAATGCAATTTCCAGGAACAAAGAAAATCATTTAGGTTTCAAGGACATCCAGACACCTCAGACATTAACAATCATGAAAATTGATAATGTTCCGAAAAGAGAAACTTGGAATATCTTTGTGACTAAACTACCCGATGAGAGCAGATGAAGTTTGCACTTTCCCTTTTAAGGGGTTAACCTTACCACTGGAATTGTTTCAGACAAAATCTGACCAATCTGAGATGGTCAAGTGGCAGCCATTTGATGAACTGATATGGAATGACTCATCACTGACCCCGAGACAGCAGCCCCCTTTCCCTCCATAATGAGCTACGCCCATGGGTAAATAACTGCAATGGTATCACCAGGGGCGTAGCAAGCATTTAGGCAGAAGAGGCCACCGCCTGGTGCAGGTCAATTTTATTTTTATTTCTTAATCATGCCAATACAGTAAATATTCCAGGGATACTCTAACTCATACTATTAAATTATTATTTTATTAAGTTCGCCTGATTTCAGCTTCTGACTACAGCCCTGCTTACTAGGTAATAACATAGTGTGTAAACCACAAATAATAATTGAGAAAGTAAAGGGAAATTGTTAACTTTTCAACATTTTAGTCACAATGACTACAAGCTTTGCATGCTACATACATACTATTAGAATGAACAATTGCTAATCTAAAGTCATTCGCTAACCTACATCAGTATGCCATTTTATCCATTAAATGTGTTACCATAAAATAAAGGTTACTTAAGTTTCTTTTGCATATAGCAAACAATCATATGGAATTATACCAGAAAATGCCCAATCTCTTCCACATACACGTAGAGGCCACATGAATGCTATGCAAAGGTTGCAAGCTCTTTGTAATCAACAAACAATCGTTTCATAATCTGATGTATTGCCGGGTACTTTTGACAGTGTTTGCTTTATCCATTATATGAGGCAGAAACAGGAAACTAAAGAGTGAACTGGGAATACTGTTTGACGGTACAGTGTACCAGAAAAAACAAAAATCTAAGCAGGATAGATGCACTAGAGTAAATGACTAAATGAGCATTCATGATATAGGTAATATAAAGTATAGAGGTTAATATAATTATTATGACAAGTAAAAGTTCAACAGAGTGACATATACTTAGTTTAGAGCTATGGATTAATGATCGTATGATAACAATAATAAAACATTAGAATAAAGTCAGGGTTGCAATTTACAATATTTTCTTCACAAGCCTCACATAATAGAGAGCCCGCAGAACTATCAAACAACACTGGTGCTTATTTTGGAAGAGCATTACATAGATTCAATAACACAATTCCATGCCATTTTGGAGCAATAACAGCCATATCACGTCAGAAAATATAAATTTGCAAAATGATGGTTTTACTGTAAGTGCCCTCCTGCAAAATCTCTACTTCTGAGCACTATAAAAACCTTGGTGCACCAGATTTAGAGCCATATATATCAGGGCTATCGCCCAGCGCCCCTAGTGGCGTAACGCTGCAATGGCTGGAGAGAGTCTGCGTAGGAGACTGGTAAATCGATGTAAAATAGTAAAATATTTCCAGTTTCACCTCGCCATTAAAGCCGTCCATGTGCATAATGTACTGGTCTTAATGGCAAGGTGTCTGTTAAAACAGCCTAAAACACTGGTCCATGTAATTGCATTAACATTTTCTTGGTTTATTTGTGAGGTGGTCTTAAATTCATAATAGACTAATAGTGGGATTCCACTGTGGTAAACATTGAAGTAAATATAACTGTGATGGTTGCAAAACAAAACTAATTCAAAGAGCATTGATCCCAATCAACTCATCATATATCTCCATGATCAAAACTAGCTGCAGCAGCCTTAACTGACCTACTTTTCATAGCTGAATCTTGATCATTAAGAAACAAATTACGCACAACTATAGCTAATTGGTCTTAAGCGTGCGTTGGTCTTATTAAACAAGTGACACTAGGCCTATCTAATGTTAGAAACAGTCAAACTTAAAGCATGGGTTTTTACGTCCATGCTCAAAGCATGCCAGTTTACACCAAATTTAACCAAGTCACGAAACTGGAAGGTCTGGGAATGGAGTCGCCATGTTTAGACTCTGACTGGACTCGGAGAGGATTTGCTCTACATAATTCTACAGTTTAGTTTTAGACCCGGCTTTTAATCGAGAACAAGAGGTATGTTACTGCAAAGTGATTTTAGCAAGAGAGCCATAGTTCTGTTTTAGTTCCTTCACAGTGACCTACTCTGCCTGTCATTGATACATCATGCCTTCATATCAAGGACACTGCCAACTGCGCAGCATTCTCGTGAGCAGCCACTTTAGACCCGTTCTACCGAACTGTCATGATTACCGACCTTGACATCTCATTTAAAAGGAGCCTTAAATTCCTAACATGTATTCATTCCATTTACAAATATTTATATTTACTATGTCCTTCTGACGTTTTAGCCCTGGCTTCCATAATATGTAACCAGTAATTTGACCCAGCTTACAATCAGAAAACTACGGTAAATTGATTGAGAAACACATTCATAAAATAAATTTTTCAGGAATATTAGGTGTTCCTTTATATGTTCTGTTAATATAAACAGATGGCCAAATATGTATGTACTTCAAAGCCTAAGATAGACCAATACTTTAGAGATTTTACAAATAGGTTACTAACATAAATAATATATTGATTACTCACACTGACTCTACCTTCAAAATGAAGTGATTTAACAATATCAACCATACCTAACTGTTATATCTAAAACATTGTTTGACAATAATCATGAAAATATCACAAACAATTCTAATCCTAGGTTCCACCTTCATTATCGCCCATCAACAAATAAAAAAAAGTAGGTATTATTTATTTTATTAAGTTCTAGAAAAATATAAGACAGACTGAAGAGGAATTTCTCACTTAGGAGCAAAGGGTTAAAAACAAAATGGCTGCCACAAGTTCATCTGGTATCATGACAGACTGATTGCAGCGCCATCTATGAACTAACTCAAGTAATACTCTTCATTCACAAGATTGTTGTTGCATTCACTGGTAGCAGACAATCATCCATACATACTTTCTACCAGGCTCCATATTAATGTCAGTGTAAACCTAGAACCCCTATATAAAGACCACCATTATTTAAAGCCAGTGGTCCTAATAGCGAGGGAGCTGTTTTAGTGTACTTAGTGAGGCCATCTGTACTGGAACCTTACCATTAAACATATACTAAGATAAAATCCACTGGTCTTAATACTATAGTGAGGTGGTCGTAGTAGTGAGGTAATCTTATAGTGCACCTTAAACCTTCACCTTGCCATTAAGCAAACACTTGGTCTTAATGGTGAGGTGGTCTTAATAATGGAGTACACTGCAATAGTAAGAATGTATATGGGATAAAGTTTGATGGTCTTAATGGTGAGGTGGTCTTAAGAGGGGATTCTACTGCATAGGTAAACATATTAACAAAGAAACAGTGATGATGTATTGAGGCTTTTGAAAATGATGAGGTGGTCTTAGTAGTGAGGTGGTCTTAGTAGTGAGGTGGTCTTAGTAGTGAGGTGGTCTTAATGTGAAGTCATTCTGTATCTTAATTGTTTATTTAACTTTGACAGATGCTAAATTGCTTATGGTTCCAAATGGAGAGGTGACCTTGATGAAATTGCCATACATCGAAATACGGTGTATTCTGTACAGATTCACAGAAATTCTTCAAAATCTTAGAACTTCAACAACCAAATGCAAGCAACCATCCCACTTGCCCCACCAGACTGCATCTAGAGAGCAAGTAGCTTAGCAACCAAGCCCTAGCAACCAGGTCAGCCAACCAGAACCACAGCAGCTGCAGCTGGTCCGAGCCATTCATGGTTGCTAGGCAATGACACCATTGTCGACATGTCAGGTGACCCAGGTCTGCTTTCTTTAGGCAACATGGATGACTCACACTAAGTTTTAGACATTTTCATATGTTTTAGTATATATCTCTTTTTCAAAAAAAGTGTAAATTTCTTTTGTTATTTTAATAATTTGTTTTAGTCACAATCACTGTTGATATCATCATATGACTATCACTAAAATTGAACTTCGTAATCTTTAAAACTGACTTTATATTTTTCAGCTGCTCTTCTGAAGTTCTTCTGCAGTGAATGTTGAAAAATAGGGCATAAACTGATACCAGAATTAAGGAGAATTAACTATATTAGACTGACATTTAATAGCTTTTAATTACTATAAACACTACATATAAATGATCTTGTATTGGTAAAGGTCATATATGTATTATGACTTTTGGTATCAGACCAGCAGCATCAATACATGATATAATTTCTATTACAATGAATGATATTCTCCACATTCTAAGAAATCTGTATTAGGTTTATATTTATAAGTTTATGTTATAAATGTTGAAGTAGTTTCAATCCAAAGCTCAACTCTACCCAACACTTTATAGCTGTTCAGCTGAATCATAGACAATTATGAATCTGTAAAGTTCAAGCAAATTGTCTGTGATTTACACAAGACATACAACCATTTCAGTAATTTCATTCCAAAGAAATGTAGAGAAATTACTGATTAAATCTTCCTTGTACAGAGAAAAAGTAGACATTTCCCATGAAAAGACCAGACTTGAACTCAATTTGATGATATTACTGAATTATAACCATTAAAATATGTACAAATGTATACTCATTTAGATGCACAAATGTATATTTGTTATACAAATAAAATTTAGATAGGTATTTCGGTCCATGTTTGCAAGAAGTCTTGCTAAAGATAGAAATTCGCTAAATCTTTAATTAGAGATATATCCCTTTTTTCATATTTGAGCAGTAAAACCATCAAAACTAAACCTAGTAAATGTCTATAACTGCACTTATACACGTAACATACTTCTTTGGTCCACTGCAACAATACCTGAGTGACTGAGTCTGGTGGATTCTGGGGCAAATTTTAAGGTTGAATGCACAGGGTGAATATGTTAGGGCCTTATGTAGTGTGAGTGCATTGCACAAACTACAATGCACGTTTAATATGGACTCAGCATCCCATGATGGGGTTATACCCCCCACCCTTAATGCTCAGGTACTGTCGCATCAGGTACATAATAATAAAAGTTCCTTTTTGCATTATAACAACAGTGTAACCTCAACACTAGGACCACCTCGTGATAGCAATCACCTCGATATTATGACCATTGTAGGCCCAATAATCTGATGATAATGCAAAGTTCCAGAATACTACCTCCATATTAAGGCCACTTAAAGTGATTATTAATTGCAGTAAAACGGATAACCTCACTTTTAAGACCACCTCACAATTAAGACAACATTATAAACCCAACTTCATCAGTGCATTACCATTGTAATGTTTTAATTCACAAGGATGTGGCATATCAAAACATTTATTTTATGTTTATAAAGCTAAAGGATGCACTTCATAACATTCTGTTATAACATTTTCACTTTTTCTGAGTCAAATAAATGTTGAAATTGTGTTTTTTCTTATTTTATTATCTGGAGTCTAACATCCTTTTATAGCATATGATAATATCTTCCGTGTATTTTCGTTACACATGTACTGTGAAGTACTGAAGCACCTTCTTAAACTACATAAATAAGATAAATAAATAAAATAAATAAACAAAATAAATAATTCGAAATAGGTAATGGATGACAACATATATGTAATTTAAGAGATATCATTAATTTGTAATAGCAGGAAAATTTAAAGAGTTTTAAATTCACAACTTTGAGATACGTACACATCATTAAAATAGTAAGTATTGTACCCTAAAGTTAATACATGAAGTTACAAGGAAGTCCCCATATAACAACCAGGACATCCCCTTGTTTCAAAAATATTCTTTTTTAATGGGTTGTGGACATTATCTTTTTAGGTCATTCATTGAAAACACCTGAACAGTGTTTACGAATTCATGAGCATCAAATTAATGAATAATGGTCTTCATAGCGAGGGTAGTTTTAGTGGTAAGCCAATAGTTTGGATATCTCAAGCTACGTAGATATGGTAAATACATACACATGTGGAATTTATGGAGGCCTGTTATGCCCCCCCCCCCCCGAAAATGCAATTAGGTACATGCCAATTTGGCATACCTACGTTAAATATCATTTAATTACCAGTTATGCATCATACTAATTACATTTTTATTGGTATACATTTTCAACATGAACTCACGAGAAAACTTGAAACCCTATAAAGTTGGGTTAAAACATCAACAGCATAATCTTATCTGCTTTAGATAAAATGGTCTGCCAGTAGTTAGCTAGTTGGCTACGACATAAAACATTTGTCTGGGTCTAGGATACCCCCACCCAAAATCAATAGCTTCCCATCATGCACTGGGGACAATTATTGCCGGAGCTCTGGCAGCTTAAATGGTCAATGAGTTATGACTCAGGTAGCAGCACTACCTGGTCATATGTGATGCAATTTTAGTGGCCTACACTATTCTTAAGGAATATTCAGTTTATTTAACACAAATGTATTTAAGTAATTGGTACACAATTTCAAGAAGAAATTATGAAAATCAATAGCTGTCACAGGTATGACAGTCCCACTAATTGTTTGGATCACAATCAAATGCCTGGTACCTAAATATAGGCCTACTGGTGTTTGTATTATCATATTTTACTTTAAGCCTTAAGGTCATAAATGAAACTATTAATCAAATTAATTTCAACAGATATCTATCTCTCATACAAATTAAGAGAATCATCCTTGATAAACTTGATTTAGAATATTTTAACTTTTTCAGGATATTAACAGTAGGCCTAATAACCTAGGCATCTCTTTAGAGGCCTATTAATTTCATTTAAACTTTCCTAAATGCTGTAGTTTGAAAGAAGAGAATTGGTTTCACATTATGATAAATATAATGTAAACATGCATACATATCTGTGGATACATATGTGGCAGTATAGATGTATAGGACAGGTCTTTCTAATGCAATCTGAATATCATAGCATAAGCATGCAGTTCTCACTTAATGGAACCTCCGATTCAACAACATCACTGGTGATGTCACCAATCTGACAAAGCCAAAAAGCACTAGACATGTAAAACAGGAAGCATGGCCTGTCTTTGTTCCTTAGGCAGGCTGCTAACAGCGCGTGCAACTTGAGGGAGGCTGAGTCAGCCCAAGCTGCTAGCCAGACCCAGTCCCCCGGCCCAAACAAAAGCCTACTACCTGCCACTAAAATGTTGCCGAAAACAATGCATATCACGACTAGAAACAACGCTACAAGCGATAAATGCACTGATTATCGTCATACACAATCACAGCAGATGCTATTCACTGATGTTACATAGTTAAAGTGACTTACAAGGGAGATAAACATTCTAACATGAGGCCAGAACAGCATTCAGCATGCTTTTGTTCACTGATAAGGCGTCGGGGCCAGCATTCACAACACCACAGTTGACAGGCCGATTTCACCAACAATTTGGACACAATCTCAAGGTTTTTTGGTGCTTACACAACCGCTGCCATCTGCTCTTTGTGCGTCTCTAAGGGTTTTGTGGAATAAACAGGCATAAAGCCGTAATTACCTGTGGAAATTCGCCCCTCTAAGCCAAGTCTTCACATTCTCTTCGCCATGTTGAAGGCATAACACTGAAAGCGACGCGCGCGCCACGATCACTCTGCGGCAGAAAGGTGAACTAATTGAACCAATGTGAAACGTTTGGTCCCCACATCAAACAATATGGTTGTTCAATTTAATCACACAAAGTTGTATATTAAAAGTGATAATACATATTGTGTGTTTGTTAAATAATTAGTCTTAGCTGTTCCATAATTATAAGGCCTAGGTCCTACCTATCAAAATTTTGTTTAAAGGTAGGCATATAGGCCTAGATCTATAGATTCTATATCGTACTATGAGAATAGGAGGAATTTTAGCTACTGCAAACATAAAGAATTTTGTGTTTCATAAAGAAACATCCAAACCTTTTAGGCCCATATGTATCAAAAATTTACATAATTGAGCAATATGATATTTATATATATATAACATCTATGTAGGCCTATAGATATGTTTTTAATTGTAGGCCTTTGTGTCTAGGTCACATTATTATTGACTAAATAACGTTAATTATCTTTATGATATAGGCCTATTATATTTTGGCAAGCTATACATGAGGGTTGGTCTACTGTGATCACAAGTGAGCAGCTACCTGTTCTTCATGCGCCATCTTGTAAGTGGCGTCCTCTCGTGTTAATTTTGGCGTTTAATGCATGTGACTCAAGCTACTGTACCAAGCTTTACTGGTAGACCTGAGGTGAAATTAAAATTTGACATGATAGGTAATAACAATATATACTCGGATATAATTGAACTTAGCCACACGATTAAAAAAAAATCGAGATTCGCCATCCCCCTAAAACAGGACTAAGCCTATATATGCACCTTGCAAGTTCATGATTTTTTTACAAACTTATTGTTTACATCATTGACAGGGCCGTAGCCAGGCTGAAATCAGACGAGGCGCACTCCATTAAAATAGTAAAAATATAGGACGGTGCTATTGCCTTAATTGGCATGACAAAATAGTGACCCACACTAAACGAGGCGGTGGCCTCCTCTGCCTCATGCTAGCTACGGCCCCGTTGAAGATGTTCGTTTCAGTTTATTTCAAGTGGCGAATTTTGATCGAGTGTATATATATGTGTAAAGTCTGAGTATCCAGGATAAGAAGCTTTTGTTAACGATACAGAAAAGGCAGCAAAATGCACTTCATTTATATATTAATTATTATAATAAGAAAATGCCCAATGGATCTACACACGGTATTAATAATGGATATATATGGTGATACCAATAAATATGCAGGTTGAAAAATACACTGGCAATTATATTGAGGATGAGTTTCACTTACTTTGTGTGAATGCGTTTAACTTCAAGAGATACGTTGTATTTTAATGTCAATCAATCCTACTCTTCCTTTTTGGAACTAGGTGTGTTTGAAAAAAAGTTGTACCTAAATAGTAATTTCCAAATATTAACTGCTAGATTTGTACAAAATTCAATGACAATTAGACTAAGCCATTTATATTATTCCATTATGCTGCCCTAGTCATATTATTAATGGTTTATTGTATGACATATAAGCTGGGTGAATACCACTAGACACGTGCCACTTGTAACTAACCTAACTATAATCTTTAGGTGCCTACAGGTTACTTTGGCCACATTTATTGTTAATTATATTTCTCTTGTGATTATGAGTTACAAGAAGCTATATATGTGTCTTCCCATATGCAAAGCAGCCAAAGATACCTGGTAACTACACTAACAACTAACTAGATATATATCTCACTAAAGATCAGATTACCTTCTATTTATTTGTGTACAAGTAGTATAAATATTATGCTACAATTATGAAAAACTAAGTTAGATATGAATTGTAGTCACACAGGATATCTGCCCAGGTCTAGGGCATATACTGGCGAGGAAATGAATTTTAAAATTGTATGAGAAATACAATGGTATTAGCTCTATTGTTAGCTTGCGATTGTTCTTCTCAGTGGCGTAGCTAGAGTTAGCATAGTAGGGGGGGGGGGGGGCACAAGATACGCTACTGGTTCTTCTCTTGCCCTGTGCACAACCTTGGCTTCCACATGGCGCAAATGCGCATTCGGCGCGCCTAGAACGGTGAACTAGGAGCAAAAAATTGTAAATTCGGCTAAGTGAAATGGGCGAACGGTAAATTCGGCGACATCGATATATGGGCTTATTACGTCCGCCAAATTAGGGAAAAACAATAATAATCTAATTTATAAATTGATATACTTTCATTGTCATTGCCCATTCTTATTTCCTAATGTGGAATTTGGTTTTTGAGTTGACATATTGACACAGGACCAAGATACAACAAATTAAATATTATACACCCAAAAAACAAATAACCACAGTACAGTTAAATAGTAAAAAAATAAAAGAATATGCACAGTACAGTAAAATATTAAAATAACAACAACACACATTGCAGAAAAAATATAATGGTCCAGACATAAACAATGTCTGAAAGCAGATGTTTGCACTTGACTTGACCTATTAATAGGTCAGTCAAAAAGTGAGAAATAGCAGATCTCCATTTCAAGCAAAAGTTCTATTGAAATTATGTTTTGTGTAATGCTTTTAAAGTCTATTTACTCATTATTTATTCTATTAAATTTTAATAAATGGGCATTACAGACATTAAAAATAATGCCAATTGTTAAATATTCTAGAAATTTAAGTATGCAGTGTATATATAAAATGTACATATATATATATATATATGCTTTTATTGACCCAGTGTGTGTGTGTGTGATTAGGGTGTATTTCTGCACCAGTTGGGCTAATTAGGACAGGCAGAGACCATGGCAATGAGACGAAGGATGAAACAGCCATCCAACTTAGGCTCGACCCGAGTCGACCGGGAATTGAACCCGGGACCCAGCGGTTGGAAGCCCTGAGCGCTACCTCTGCATGAGCTAGGCCCCTGCCCTTTTTATTGACACAGTAATATCATACATGATATATTTGTCAAAATAACAGATAAAAGCATTTATTAAGTCTACTTCTACTCGCTATTCCTATATTCAATATGTTTAATATATATATATATATATATATATTATCAATTTGAGGAAGAAAACACTACAAAGACTTAGTGAGTACTAATATAGTACCAACGTGTTTGTCTTGGGAGCTCTTGGGTTATTGCCCTGAATGTTTAAGTTGGATAAACCAGTGTTTTATCCAAGGCTTAAATAACTAACCTGACACTTCAGCATAAACATGGTGTTGCTTAATTACCCTTAAGTACAGCATCAGTAACACAACATGACATTCAAATATACCACAAAAACAACAAAAATCATATTAAATATTATATTCCTATTCTTTTTCATGATAAGATCAAGTGTAATAGATGTTCTTGATGAAGAAATAATTAGCTAATTACATCACAATCAAGACTTTCAATTGATGTCCCATATTACTTAGGCCTATTTAATTTAAATTTCCTTTATGATTGTCATATATATATAGGCTATATACTGATTTTAATTTTCACTCACTGCCCCCTTAATGGTCGAAATGGTCTGGAGTGATCGCGCAGTTTTGGCGCGCAAGGAGGTCAAAGGTCAATGTTTGTTTACATCGCGCCATGGAGATGGCAACATGGCGCCGCCCGTGTCTGTCACTTTCTGTGTCGATAACGATTTATCCGCCTAGTAAGTTGTTTCTTTGCCGGTTCAAATGATTTTTGTGGTTCAGAAACTACGATCATATGTCAGGGCAGTTGTTCATACAACTGTCATTTCCATTAAACCGTCTTATAAGCGAGAGATGTTGAACTTAATTCTTCAAACATTGTGTGAAATGAGTTTTTCTGCCGCTGGCCTTGTCATGAACTGGTTGGTTTCACTGGGTGGTGTCGCTGAGAAAAGTTTTTCCCAATATAAGTAGAATTGCGGAGGGGTCGAGAGTTAAATTTGTGGTAGCCTGTCAATATTAAATTTTATCCTACGCGTGTGATAAACCAGGTTTAACAACGTTATATTAGGCCCGCCTATCCATCCCTGTGTCGATCACTGCTGTTATAAACAATCTCATTTGTCCAAAACTTTTTGGCAAAACCTGCAATGTGAAGAAGAAATAAAAAAAGTCTACATGAATAAAAATGTAGATTCCACAGACACTTCAATTGTTCTAGTTTAACCCACTGGTCGCGTCCAATTCCCTCTGGCCGCTGATTTATATATTTTGTAAGCAGTCCAGGGAGCGGGAAGGGACTGGTTGTGACTTGTGTTGCACCAGACTGCTATTGCTATTGTGATGCCTGTGGTAGATTCTATATTCATGACATTGACAAACAACCAGCTTATAATCACAACATGCCTTGTAAGATGCGCTAACCTGTGATGTAGGCGGAACAAATTAAATTTATTTAAATGATAAAATGTCTTTAAATTATTTTTTATTCTAGAAATATGACGACACTTGGGCCGAGGTCGCCTTATCTACCCTTCCAAGGCAGTCCGGCGTTTGAGATGGCGGCGTCACCTGCCATGGACAGGGTAGATGAAATGATAAGGGCCGACTCCCGATTGAGTCAGTTCTCGAAACCAAGCCAAGAAGAAAATGAAAGTAAAGCTCAATACGCTTGGCGACTAATTAAATTGTGTGTTTCCGAAGCAACAGAACTGTTAGAAAAAGCAAGCTCAAAAGACCTGGTCGTCAATCACGGTATACAATTCCAGAGATCACTCAATCACATGAATCCAATCGAAGATTTGTTATATAACCCAATAACTGGAGTAAGTTTGCAGTATTTTTGTTTTTGCAAATTAAATATAAACAAAATGACATTGTGGCATTATAACCAGATAGCGTGATATTGACAAAAGCTGTTCGCTAAAGTTGGCCTAACATCATTTTGCATTGGCAAGAGGTTTGCCCAACGCAACCAGTCAAAGCCTATATCATATGTTACACCAACACTCAAAAGCTGGGCCAACTTTGGCTGCCAACCTTGGCTCTGTCTGCATGTTACCTGGGAACGTCTTTGTAATGACGATCTTTTGATAAAATTCATTATAGAACTGTAATCTCTTAATCTATAATCTGTAATTTCTTATGAAAAGCTGAATGAATTAAAGTACAATGTAATTGGTTGATTTATGTACTTTTTTTTTTGTATTTTGTCTAGGAATACCTGACAGTAGACAGCAATGTAATCAGAATCTACCTGAATGATGGACGGAAGAAAGATATCATAACTCCTGTAGAAAAGATCACAAAGCTAACTCATTTTGGATTGCCGTTGGATTTATACCTGGGCTGGAACAAAGGCAGTCATGAGATTTTTGTATGCTAGACTATTATTTTTTGATTATATGGATATTAGTTTATATTTTTGATTGGTGCTTAATCCAACTGAAGCGATTGAGCAGTTTATGTACCACAGTCTTTGAATGTGGCAGTGTCTCAGTGTTTTTGCTGAGGCAAGTAAAAGACCCCACCCATGGGTAAATGTTTAACATAGACTCCCTCAAAGCCTTATCATATTATCATTACATCTGCATCTGGTATGCCCATGTTACAATATGAAATTTTATGATTTTCTTGCAGGTTATGGACAATGCATTCCATATCACATCCATGTCTGAAGCTCCAGGTCCAGTCCAGGCAATCGTATACAATGCGGGAATTAACGAAGTTGTGACAGTTGGACCTGGCTGTTTGACCGTGAGTACTGTATATAAATGAAATTATTTAAGTGCCAATACATTTTTTGTTGTTGTCCTTTTCTAATTTACCTGTGAAAATTTTGTGAGAACTTCACTACATTGCATTCATTGTTTGTATAAACAATGTAAACTTCCAGTTAGATTTCCTTACATAATAGTATTGTGCCAATCAATGAGAGCTCTTTTATTTGATTTGGGATCTGTAGTCTTCAAATTACAACCTGCTAATTGGTAGTATTGCCTATGTATACATGTAAAGGTATTTTAAATTTCTAGCAATATGATGGGAAAGACTAGTCCATTCAGATCATGTCGTAACTCAGAAGACTACAGTTTGTGCCTTCAATATTAATTTTATAGAGCTGGACATTTCGTTATGGAGGGCGATACATGCTACCAAGAAAGACAACCAAAGATGGACTGACTGAAGAGGATGATTTAAAATTTTTGGTACTCGAGGACACTGCGAGCAGATCTCAGAAGGGTTTTGCAGCTTATGAGAGACGTGTTGCAGTAAATATCATGAAACTTTTATGACCAATTTCATGTCTTAACTTGAAGCATCATACTTCAAATGCAAACCAAATTTTTTTTCTCCACATTTTTTTTTCTACTTTTTTGACTTTCCTTCAACGTTCCTCGAAATGTGCGATGCATGGATTTCTTTGTCTTCCCGGGGCAAGCCACTTACTCCATGCAGCCATAGCTGTCATGTGATGTGGAGGAGTGTGGCTTGCTTCAAGAAGATGGCGTTTCTTTGCTAGTCTGTCTTTTTTTTTTTTCATGTTTGCGACATGTAAAGCTTTTACGTTAATGCATGCAATATTCTGTTACATTTTTGTTAAGACTGAGTTTCTTTTAATGCATGATTTATATTTTCTAGCATGATCATACATTGTATTGTATCTGTGTTTCTTCACTGTTCGATTTGCATGATCTGAGTTTTGATCTCCTTCATTTATTTCAAAGGTGTTCAACTTGTTTGAAGGGACTTTACTGGGTTTTCGTCGAAATCTTCATTCACGCAATATCACAGCAATGCTCTTTTTCAATCCTTTGAAATATTTGATCACAGGATCTGAAGATGGAACAAGTATGTGTATTGTTTTAAAGTCATGATTGGTTTTGTATAGCACCTCGATCTAGTAGAGACTTCATGCTTGTTTACAATTTTCAGCATTCATCATTCATTGTGATAAATCAGCCTGCATTACCATCTTAATAGCATCTATAGTATGAAATTATTTAATATTTCAGTCAAGGTTTGGGATGACAAGTGGCATCTTCAGCTGGTGTTTGTGGGTCATGAAGGTGTAATAAACTCCCTGGTCGTGTATCCCTATGGCCCACTGATAATGTCTGCTGGTGAGGATTGCACCATCCGAGTGTGGAGTTTGGAGACATGTGATGAAGTTGATAAGTAAGCTATAATTATAGAGAACCTTTAAAATTTTTAATATCGTTCAAAGAAACAATTCATTTTTTTGTCAGAAAATTCAGCAAAACTTTTTAAAATGAAATTAGGAGACAGTGTAGACCTTTTTGGCAATATATACCCACTGGTTTGAAATTATTTCGTAAGTCATAAAGGTTGATAGTGCTTCTCACTAGAAGCTATTTATGAATTATACTGTGACTATCTCATAGTCAAGGTTATCATGCTTATACTAAAACCACAGCATTAAAATACATGACATTTATAAATTTTTGTTGAGTGCATACAGAAAGACAGTATCTTGTTTGGTCAATTGCAGTTTTTTTATAAGTCATTTTCTTTATCAGGGCTGTTCCATTTTGTAAAAAGAGGGGGGGGGGGGGGGACCTGAAAATGTTTAGACCCAAACCGATATCTGGTTTTGACTACCCCTGTCTCCAGAACTACAGAGTGCCTGTCTCATTGACCTTTGCTGACAATTTTCAGAGTGACTACAGCAGAGCCTGCCAAGTACCTAGTGACGGCGCTAAATAATGACAACTGGTGTTCCTTGGCAATGACCCATGTTGACCTGTGGAAGGTCCAGCACATCTATGCTCTTCATACCACGATCAGGTGAGATTCTTTGCAGAATATCATGACTTTGTCTTGCGAGAACCGGTAGGAATATCTGTCCATGACATTTATACTCTTTTTGTGCTTACTTCCAATTGAAGCTTGGAAGATTTCGTACTGGTGATTTTTTTAATTTAACAAGGAAAAGACATCTTCCTTAAACATAATATTATAAATAATAAATTTTTACTTTCTCTTCAGATACAAAGTAACTAGCATGAAGTGCACAGACCACCCCCAGTTTCAGCAGCGAGTCATTCTTCTCTGCCAAGATGCCAGTGTTCGTATCCTCAGCCCTGTCACAGGAGATGTCATTACGACTCTTATCGGGCGGCCTCGGAATAAATTGAAAGACGCTGCTTATGCAATTGCTGAAGGTGAGAAAACTAAAGGTGCTAGCATGCTGCTTTGTGTAGATTTTCTTAATAAATTAGGAAACAAAATAATTTGTGGAATGTTTATTTCAGACAACTTATTTGCTGTATATGAAGATGGAGAGATAATTAAATGCGATGCTTCAACAAATCCTTGCAGAATGATTGCAAAGTGGCCCTGCCCTGACAAATCGAGTATGTATCAGAAGTTCATGATCACTGTATTATTAGGATGGCATAAGTGTCTGTTAGTGTACATTGTCTTGTGACCCTAAATTTCATTCTGTGTTTGCCTTACTGAATTTGTCAATAATTTCTTTCAGAGTCCTGTAACTACTTGTTTGTTTATGAGTACGTCATATCATCTGAACTTCAACAGGACACTTGGGGAGGCGTAAAGAGAGCAATTGCAACCAAAGGATTGGACGGGACAAGTCACACAGCAGGAGGTGGAAAAAACAGGACATTGTTGCTGGGAGGAAGAAAGGACGGAAACATCTGTGTGTTTGATTGGGAGACTGGTCAAATTGACTTTGAAATTGAGGTAAATGTCATCGGGGGATTACCAAGGTGCAGGGTTCAAATATTTATGGAGAGCTGGAGGCTTGAATCGAGATAATTTTAGACTGATTAACTAAAGGATGGTGACAAGACTCCAATGAACTCTGCAAGTTACATTTATGACTTCTTATTGATCGTAAAATTTTTTATTCCTATTTGAGACTTGAATGGAAGATCATTTGTATGACGCCATTTTCCTGTCGGCAAAGATCGCCGTACATGGAGCTGGCACAGCGACCTCTGCCCTGAATAGCCGTAATTTGTGTGGTAATTCATCTCCTTTCTTATCGGTTGCAACAGAAACTTATGTGGACAATCAGAGAAGGCCTTGCCATATTTAGAATGGCGGTATAGGGTCATGGTGTAAGCTGATGTCTGATTGGCCCATAAATTTGTTTTTTTTTCGCTAGAGGACAGCACCTGCAAGGCCTTCTATTGGCCCAGCAATGACTATTGCCGGCTGTAATTATAGATGGTGACAGTTGCAATCATCGGAAATAAGGGCATTCAGGACAAAGGTCACTGTGCCAGCTGCACGGTGATCTTTGCCGGCGGGAAAATGGAATGAGGCATGCTGCTCCTTTTGTATATCAACTTCTGCATACTATTTGCAGTATGTGTTAATGTGATTTTCTTTTTAGGGTCATGGTTCTAAAGGTGTTTTAAGCATGGTTGCCAACTCCAAATATGACCAGCTTATTTCATCGGGGTTAGGTAAGTATCATTAAAATCTTCTCTTGATGAAAGTGCCATTTAGTGCAGTGCAATTCATCATGTTCATGTATGCAATCATTTGCAGTGTACATTAAACTAGTTTTACCAAGTTTTTACCACTTCTGAATTAACTGATTATTATGTAAGATTATGACAGCGTTGTAATATCAGTCACATGATTGATTAAATCACACCAACCTGAGCATGCTGATGTTGGCATATCGTCAATTAATGTTTTAACCTTTAATGTAGCCAACAGAATTTAATGAACGCTTCTTTCACACCAGAGGTCACTTCTTATTTGTCCTTTTCAGACAACATCATCAAAGTGTGGCGCCTTTACCCCTATTGCCGAGAAGCACTCGCTCCCCTAATGTCCTTCTACTGCGCTCACACACCTGTCCACATGTCTGTCATAAGGCAGCGGCTGGCTGTGGCATTCCAGGAACACAGTGTCGCCAGTTACACTGTTGTTGTGTACGACTTAGGAGGAGACAAAAGTAATTACATATTGAGGGTAGAAAGCCAGAAGGTCATATAAAGTGCCAATTTAAAAATTCAAATTTCTTTTTCTTCTTGAAGTTTTGTTTGTTTAGTATATTCATTACCATAGTGACAAGTGTGTCTGCTGGACTTCCTCTTTCCCAAAACTAATTGCTACTAGTGCATTCCCAAGATACACATGGTCTATCAGATTTTTAATGGAACTTATTAACGTCCTAGTTTCATTGCCTGACACTACATTTGAGTGATTATATAGCGAAAACTGTAGGCTTAAAAACCTTAAATATAATGATGGACATTAATTATTACACCATTTACAGATGGAAGTATTTCGAGTTTGGGATTGTGATTATAACTAAAGTGAAGAGATTTTTTCTGTAAGTCTTTTGATTTTATCTACAAGTTTTTTTAATTTTGCAGATCGTCTTGATCATGATCCAGAAGACGACCACTCGAATAGCATTATTGGATTTTCATCTTGTAGCAAAATGAAACTGGTTGCATCTTGCAGTACTGATGGAACACTGAGAATTTGGAATGAAAACAACAATCTAATGAGGTAATTATAATCTCATAATGCTTTCTCCTATTTATGCACAAGAAAGTAAGGAAAAAGTGCAGTATAGCGGACCCAGATTTATGACCATATTTAACAAGTCTCTTTGCCAGGCCTATGACGTTAAAGTACTTGAAATCTCTTTATGACGTCACAAACTAATTTAGTTATGACGGCGGTTTTCATATTCACGGTAAAGACAGAGTTTATTTTTGCTTCCACTACTTTACACAAAATGTTATTTTAATTGTGCTAGAACTTCAATCGCTTCATGGCTTAGCATGTAGTTGGTTATTACTGTAATACACCCTGTAATACACCCTGTTATTGCTTTTGGGCTTGTTTAACTTCCTCATTGTACACAACTGCTTCTTCCGCCGACCTCATGTGTTCACTTGGAAAATGTGGTTCTTGTCCCTATATGCAGCCCGCTTTAAAGGAAATGTCACGATTTGGATCCCACTAGGAATCAAAGTGTCTCTGCTGCTATGGGCAGAGCTCCACACTTCCCATGTGCATTCTAGTTGTCCAGTTTTTTTCAGTGCATCAAATTGCAAGTAACAAGCATTTGATTTTAGTATTTCTCTTTCAGGATAATAAAATTAAATGCTACTCCATGCAGCATGGTGTTTTGCAGCGACAAGGGTGACCTGATGCTTGGAATTGGAACAAACGTCTTCAAAATTAGCTTCAAGAATTGTAAGTGTAAATTATTATTTGTTAAATAGTTGGGATAACTGAAGAGGGTACTTTGTCCAGGATCAACTTCAAGCTTACTGTTATTTTGTCTTGAGAAAGGTCTTGCTGAACAATTTTCTTTTCATTTCATAAATTCTGTTATTACGGTCATATTGGCTTAGAATTGTAACACATATAATTAAATTTAAAACAGTGGATATGGACATCGCAATCTTTATTTGTTGTACATAGTTGTTCAATTGTAGTTCTACATAATCTTTTTAATGTCAAATATTTTGTTCAAATATAAATGGCTATCAGACATGATATTTTGGTCAGTTTTATGATAGTAATTTCGCTTTTCCATTCCAGACATGCCTAAAGCTTATCGGTACAAGATGGCTGCCATTTCATTCAAGAAACAAAAGGGAGAAAGAGCTATTTCGTTTGATGAAAAATTAATGGAACTTCTGTTAAGTGATGAGGTGAAACGACTCAAGGCAGCAAAATCATCTTTCAAGTAAGTGCAGTGTTAGCTATACACTAAAAAAAACAATTCCTTGGTAAAAAAAATTACCTAACCAAAATAATTGGTGTGCCAAGAAATTACAGAAGAAAAATAACATGGAATTATTTACAATTACCAGAGGTAATTTCATGCAACTACTCAGTTTTTTTACCAACTTTTGTTAGTTATACTTTTTAAGAAATTCAAGAGTTAAAAAAAATAGGACATCTTGGCCTCTAATTAGCATTGTGTAACTGGCTATGTAGGTAATATTTTTCCAAATTTTGTAAAACATAGCAGAGATATGTCAGTGTGGCTATAACAAGGCACCACTAGGCCATATGGAGTGTTACTGTATAACATTTCATTAGGGTAAGTGCATTAGTGTTAGAGTTCAGCTCTAGAAACGAAAGTGTGTGTTAGAGTTCTGCTCTGGAAATGAAAGTGTAACACCCGCCCTCCTGCCTGTCGGATGAACACTTAACAATTTTAATGATGCCTGTGTGCCATGTGGGATTCGCTGAGGGTTTAGGTGCAGTACAGCCTATGTTTTTGTTTAAGACTACAAGACCGCAACATTTTTTACCTAGAGTGACAACATTTTATCAAGTATACTAAAAGTTTGCCACAAAACGAGTGTTTTTTTTAATCTTAAGTAATTTGTTTTGAGTGAGGGCTGTTCCATTTAAAAAAAGGAGGAGGGGGGGTGGATGGTTTTTGGCAGACCCCCCTCCCCAACCCCCCCAACCAACCCCCGCTTTTTTCTACATTAAGATATAAAGAAAATACTGGTCATTTACAACAATATAAGTACACTGTATCAATATTGTTTGGAATAATATAATCATGTAATAATAAAATGTCAGAATATGATTTGAAACTTGCATTGAAACTCTTGTTTACACGGCTACGAATAAAAACAAATAGTTTCTGACCTCACAGTTTATTAGCAATATAATTACATTGTGCATTATCAAATTACCTTTCACTACAAATCAATAAAATAGTTAATTGTTATTTGCAAGGTCCACCTCTGATCTGGTTTTGTATATCTCATTGTCAGTGAGAATTATGTCTAAATCATTGTCTGGGTCTGCTGTCTCTTCATTGAATTCCACTTTGGAGTTCTCATCCACATGTTGGTTTGTATTATCCTCCTTGACTGATTCTGTTTCCTCAACATTTTGACTCACCTCTTCATCATATATTTCAGGAATTTTGGGCAGGGGACCTCTTAGGTCGATTTCCTCGTAAAGATTCACATCGTTGTTTCTTGCGCAGAAAGAAACCTGACGATTAAGTGTTACGTTTTCCTTGTCCTTTTTCTTGGAGTTTTTCGAGTGAAATCTGTGATTCAACAAATTAACCAGATAGTTTTATTTGACGATTTGTGATCTAAGGACTAAAATTACAGAATAAGACATAATAATTCACTTATAACTTTTGCAAGGGTTCACATACCTTTTTGCTATGATGAAATGCATAGGTAAACTTGCCAGACAAATCGATATGATAATGAATATGGCACTAACTGGAAGGAGAAGTTTCTAATTGAATGACATAAAAATAGGATATTTGGAAAACATCAGTTTTAATCGCCAGTTACAGTATCAAGCAGAAGTACACCAATTCAAGACTGAAAAAATATTCCGCAGCAACTGCTTGCATTTTGAGATAAGGGCATCTGTTATCAGCTTGAACATCGTCTACAGCCAATTAATTCTTGTAAAAGCTAAATGTTATTATTCTTTGCAAAGAGAGTGACTTAATTGCATAATTAAATTGAGCATTTTGACGATACAGCCATGGCCAAACATTCTCGGACATTTAATGAAACTTCAATTTTAGTCTGGCTTTTTACTTCTGTGCACTTTTTCTTAAATTTACTGTCCTGCAAATTCAATTGCGCAATAGTCACAGCAATAGACATGTTAGTTATAGATGGTTGTCAGAGAGAAGAGCTTTGTCATGCACATGATTGGCCGACGAGAGGGGAGAGAAGAGCCTTAATTTTCTGATAGGTTTGACTGCTATGACCTCAAAAAAATATGAAGAGGTAAAATTGGTCCACTGATCTTTGAACTCATCGAAGATGTCCCCCTTAGATAGATTCCCTGCAGTTCCATGAGCCTAGAATCATTTGATTTGAAGTTATCTAATCAAAAAGGATGATAGACAGACAGGTGGACAGACTGAACAGTGTGACAGAAAGGCAGATACCATAGCTAGTGTCTGAAAACCTATGGTCATGGCTGTACTGATGACACAAAATTGTAGGATTGGCCATTTTAGCCGGAAAATGTATAATGTATATTTTACTTACCTAGTTTGTGGCGTTCTTCTTTACATTCTCTCAAATCTTTTCTGGGCTTTCTACATTCTTTATTGCGATGCTCTGAAAACAATATAGCATTGACGTAAACCATAATTGTAATCCTTTTTGTGTATTTCCCAAACATCACAGTTGTGCATCAGCTTACTATACACAGAATCAATTGCAAGGTTCGAAGGCAATTACACCAGATTTCATTGACTTGGATGCCTAACTCCAGAGGACGTCATGTGGATCCAGGATTCCCAAATGTTGGCATACGCTGCCATAGCCAGTGAGATTCACATGACGTCCTCTGGAGTTTAGTTGCTGGGTCTATGACATCTGCTGGAAGATACTGTGATTTAAAGAAAAATTGCTGTTAGATACATGTACTTTGATTTAAAAAAAATTGCTGTACTAAATGATTCAGAGGGGATAAAATGCAGAACTGCAAAATTACCCCAGGACATTTTTTTGTATTGTCAAATAAAAGATATCAAACAGTGGATGATGACATCATTACATCATCTTTATCTATGTTTGATTGAGTGCCTAGAAGTCGAGGTCCCACTACTTTGGTTCAACCGTGCTGCTGGGCTGTAGCCAGCTATGAGGTTATGTCCTCATTAACCTTTGGCCAGAATACAGCTGCTTTCCTGCTTTATTTTTGCTGATTTATGGAACCAATTTACTGTAAGAGAAAGCAACTACCTCATTGGATCTTGGGGTAAAAATTGTGTTTGGCAACGACTCTTATTTATTTGCTCCACTTTATATATAATTTGCTCCAATATATTTTCTTATTTCCCTTGTTTAAGTCAAATGTGACTTGTATAGGTGGTACTGAAGGATATATATATACATTGTACTTGCCTTTTGAGCTTTCATCATTATTTTCGGTCGTCCATTTCAATGACACTGTTGTGTTATATGTGTCCGGGCTCCCAGTGCTCGATGATGACAAATTTTGTTCAGCTGCAAAATTTAGTAAATTATATCAGATCCAAGTGCAAAAACTTGTAGTAGTAGTTTAATGGGGGGGGGGGCGAGATTGACATTATACCAATAAATAAAGAGATAATAACGATAAAATCAAAATATATCATTTTTAGTCATTAGCAACCAAAAAGAAAATTATACATATATCTATAAATTTAACATTATCATGTGTCTATATCTGACTGAACACAGCCGCTCATATCATCAAGGTGAAGTGACTTGTTGCAGAGCGACTGACAGATTTGGCGGGGAGCAAGAGGAACAATGGGGGAGCAAGAAATTCGGAACCCTAAATAAATTTTATTTAACCATTAGAATACATTAACACAGGTTTCTGTACCGAGAAAGGCCATATAACATAAAATTCAGCGATAGTATTATAGTCTACTGAAATAATACATTTTTGAATGGGTGTCCGTCATTGGGTGGGTGCACAACATTATTGTTATATGAATCATTAATTTTGCGCATATAAAATTTCTTATGGAAACATTGTTAGCTGTTGCCTGTTATTAAAATGCACTAGGTAGTACTTTCAATATATTTGTTGGTAATTTTTACATTTTGCAGAATTTTGTCTTCAATCATGTCATGGACATACTCTGTGCCTCTCTCACACCCTTCGCAATGTCACGGTATCTTTATTGTCGCTCAAGTGGAGCGAAGAGCAACATCTTGACTTTTTGAGGTTGATTTCTTGAGGATTTGCATCTGCTGCCTCCTATAATAAAACCTGGCGACTGTCACTAAGTCTTCTGAACCAATGCTTGGACTTGCAGGTGCTGTCATTTTTGCAGGCCTGTTCCAGATTGAGCCTTTCTCAGCTCCCTGGAGAGCTTACACTCAGCATGTAGCCAATAACAGTGCTTCTTTATTCAAACACTCCACAAAATTTGCCACCATTGCCTATAGCCAAGTACAGCTGTACCCATTACGGAGGATCTACTTAGTTCCTCCATGCCATGGTTGGGGCTCAAACACACAACCCTTTGGTTTGAAGGCAAACATCTTAACCACTGGGCCATGGCTCTTCCCTCGTGTTTTTTTATTTTTATTTTTCAGTGTACATATGGTGGAAGTTTTTTTATATTTTGGGTCATTCTATGTCAAATCACCTGGCCCCACCCAGGTGACCTTGTCAGATTTTCATGAAATACTTTTTTCTAGGTACCTGTATGAGAAAAGATGACCACATGCAAAATTTTAGGACCTACAGGGTGCGGCCTAAAAACTTGCACTGGGCTTCTCCTCTTTCGGGATAGCTCTAGGTTACTCAAATGCTTGTGAGGTATTTTAAAGTTTTGCCACATTTAGTAAGGGGTATAAGCAATTGGTCAATGTGATATTTTTGATCTTTTAATGTCAGACAATATCAGTGTCTGAATTTTTGAGAGTGTGCATGCTGCTAGGCTTGTTCTGAGAAACACATGTCACAGAAGTCAGACTTCTGTCTGCTTGCATGGTGTATCTATTTGTAGAAAAGTTTACAAATTAGAGATTTCCTAGTTAATACACCTCTGAAGCCACCAAAAATATAACATTTGCAGAGAACCCTCCTTCAATGTTTTCTATACATGCATATGTATACTATGGTATTAGATGATTAGAAGGTTGGTTTCAGTTTTGATCCGGGAAGGTCATAAAATTTAAACAGAAATATAATGGTATTCCAGAGGGACATTCTGAATCTACAACTAATCTGGAAAAAATATAACATAATTGTCAGGAAGATGGGCCAGTTAATAAGACAGAAAAGACAGAAAATTTATCAGAATCCAAAATGGCACTTTCCACCTCAAAGGTGTCAATGGTCTACCTTCTTATTAAAAATGAATCTATTTGTCCTATTTTTGGTGGCAAAGGTCAACAAAGGTGTCTGCAACACATCTGTATGATCAGTGACATAATCTAGTGCTTGTATAGCGAAGGCCCAGGTGAAAATGACCCGAGGGTGTGATAAGTGTGCATGTGCTATATTTAGATCCATATTATCAATAATTCGTGAGGTAACAAGAAAATATATTAATAAAGATAATGTAGGACTATAATTACTTTTGTGTGTATGACTGCAGCTGCATGTGATGATTATCAATTGAGATAATAACAGAAGAGGTAGCAGTAGCTGCTGGTGCAAGTTTTTATGCCGCACTCTGTAAATCCCAGTAGTTTTTTTAGGTATAAATTTTAAAGATCAGGAGTCATGCTTCTATTTTGTCGATGCATATGCTCGTTTGACATCTTCCCACTCTTGGAAAGTTGCACCACAGTTGTATTCGGGTCAAAGAATTTGTCAGATGAAATATTCCTGATGTATTGCTGGACAATTATTGTATTTTGTTCAACTACTCTGGTAAGGCACATTTTTATGGCCAAACCAATATATAGACGTAAGATTTTGAAGTACATTGCTTTTTTTTCTATGCCTTCCAGCATTATCTCCCTTATTTATTTGCTCTAAATCGTATTGGCTCAAATATGTTTCTTATTTTCCGAGTTTAAGTCAAATCTGACTTGTAATGTTACTGAAGGGTATAAATACAATGTACTTGCCTTTTTTTGAGCTTGGTGGCACTGTAGTTTCTTGATCTGTACTCAGTGTGCTGGTTGATGATGCAGCCAAATATTGTTCAGCTACAAAATTTTGTAATTATATTGTTATAGTAGTGTTAGTACTTTAACGGGGTCGACATTGTAAATAAGGTAACTAGGTGGACATTGAACATAAAAATATACAACTTCTAGTCTTTAGCCAGTACTTCTATAAATTAAGCATTTAATATGAGTCTATATATATAGCGCATTTCCAGTCCACACTCTGGCAGTTTAAACTTCTCACAAAATGGTCGGGATATTAGATTGGTAAGGAAAATACTGAAAATTGTAAAGAGTTAAACCAGTAGTTATGATATCTTGAAAGTACTTGAAACAACATCTCAATGATCTCATATTGGTATCGAAGTCCAGTTTACTGAAATAAAACATTCTGAAATGTGTGTCCAGAATTGGGCGGGTGCCCAAAATTATTGTAACATTTTGTGGTAATCAAATTTCTTACGAACTCAATGGCATTAATTTTAAGCTATAATCTAATAATTTTTAAATTTTGCAGAATTTTTGCCCAAAAGTCAGTTATGCAACAGACGTACTCTGCGCCGCTTTTTATTGGCTTACAGCCTCGGCAGGCCTGTTCTAGCTTGAGTCTTTCTTAGCTCACCAGGGAGCTCACACCCAGCATGCAGGCTCCAATTTCAGCTAATACTGTTGCCATGGATACCAAAACAAAGTGTTATTAGACAGTAATCTTCATAAGCTTTCATATGATGTGCCATTTGTGTGGTTTTCTGTCACATATTGAATACTGTGACATAAGTTATCCTTGAAATGACAGAAAATTGGAGTAATATCCATATTTGGTACGATTCCATCAGTTTCCTTGACCTTTGACCTCCTTTGTCTTTTCAGTATTTGCAATCCTATATATCTGGCTATTGATTTTATTACATTAGTCTTAGCTATGGATTATAGCAATCTTGCTAATTCACATTTTCTGTTGAATAGTGAAAATGCAATTTTTTGTTGCCATGGCAACTGTTTTTGTGAATATCTCAAAATGCTCAAGGATGCCAAACTGGCACCCGTCAGATTTGGATTCAGTACCATTAAATTACCCAGTATCAACAAAAAAATTGCTGCCATACTCCATGTTGCGTTTACCCTACTTTTTGACAAAGTTCTACTGGACTAATAATATACATACAACATTTGATTACATAAGCAAGAACAAGGTCAGCGTCCTAAATTAGTTCAATTCAAATGGGGAGATATCTCACCTCCACAGGGATTTGAACCTAGAACACTTTGTATATGGCACTGAATCGCCAGCACTAGAGGTGAACATGCTGCCAACTGTGCTAACTGCAGTAAGTTTCATAAAATATGGTCGACTCTAGCTGTCTGTAGCGACCTGTACCTGGCTATGGTCTAAACGTGCTAAAGCCAGCTGCTTCGGTCCACTTCTATAGCTAATAATCGGCTTACATCTATCACCAGATAAATATAAACGTTTTTGGTAAATGTAAGAAATTAATCTAATATATCATAAATATGTACTTTTAGATCCAGTTTTGAGTAGCCAGCTGTGACAGCTTTGTCTAGTTTCAATTTGACTGGCCGTTTTGCTTGAAACTGTAAGCAACCCAAAACAGTTGCCTCACCCACCCAGGTTATTCACATCACCTCCAGTACCCCACACAGTTGCTGAGGTTGTATGTACTGCCGCTGTGCATATTACAAACATATTTAGTTGAAATTAATAAAAAGTAAGGATTACTTACAGCAAAGAGAAGATATATAAATCACTCCAATGATTAAATTAATTTTCCCAGAGAAGTTCATCATAAATATTACATGCACAGTGTTGGAGTGTGGACTCCTATATGAAATGCTGTGTCGAAAAATATCCTCTTTTATTTTGAAATTATCTGTTAAAATATTCACTTCCTTAATTATTATTTGAATGGAATTATTTTTATCCTTAACACACAAGGAAGAAGTTTTTAACCCATCCTCATTACAGGAACTAAAAGTCAAATCTGATTATAACTGATATGCCATATTTTATTTAAATAGTATCGTATTTCACATTAACTTGACAACTTTTAAAAAGCTTGTTTCCAATATTGCCATAAAAGTGGTTGGTATATGGTGTACATTGAATGGAGAACAAATAAAAAAATTATTAATATTGTTTATTGATAATAATCCAGTGATATATATATATCAACTTCACAGAAAGTGTGTATGTTATCATGGAACTGTATATAGCAAAACAAGGAGTATAATAATGTATAAAAACACGTATCAATATATTTATAAATAGTCAAACAAAAAGACAACTGTTACAGTAAAATGAAATATATATCATACAGTTGAAGTTTTGAAATGATTGAAATAGTTATCATAATTGAAATAAATGTAACTTAAAGATGGTATTTAATATTCAGTACACAATTCAAACATTAATGTCAGTGGCTGTTGTGATTGCTGTAAATTTACAATTACAAAATATTCAAAATATAATAAAACAAGAACATCAACAACAATGTTATCTCGGTTCCAGCCATAAAATTAGCTTAGCATCTAAACAGTCATTATACAGTTTGTATATATACAATTTCTTAATCCTATGTATTTAACATAAACATTGCATATAATTGAACGGTTATGCTGTGATCTTAAAACAATAAACAATTTACAATTCAACTATTCCATGAAAGGCTATGGCTGCAGCCCCACTAAAAAAACTTGCTGGTCTAAGAAAATTGGTTGCAACGCCTTCGCAATGTTCAGCAGGCAAGTCTTTTGATTAACCGCCACATCTGATTGGCTCAACGGCCGTTTAATTAATGACCACTCTCATAGTTTAGTACAAGTCATTATACAAATTATTGGACATAGTGTGGAAGTGGGCAAGGCACGGATGCAATTTGAGGGGTAAAGTTTTCTTAATGAGCCAAAGTGTTGCGCCAATTATCAAAGCCAAGACAAGCTATTGACACCACCAGTGTCACATGAAACATCTGATTGGCTCATGATCTCTAACACATGGTCTGATTGGCTGGTGTCAATTATTGCAGTACTCGGCAGACATTTTGAAGAAGAAAAAAAATACATTAAAATATTCATATATCACCTATTTTCACATCCCTTAATTGAAATAGCTATACATAACATAGGCCTAAGTTGTATATACATGAGTCGGAAGACATTGATTTCATATACTAAACCACAAAATAAACACAATCTTTGGATCATCTTATTTTTGTGAAGAATATAAAGGGGGTTAATTCGTCATATACAAAACTAGGAAGTATTATAACTGGGTTATTATACTTTATACAAGTTAAAATACTACGTAATGCACCAGACAATTTTTTTGTTTTTCTAAATACATAAATGTATATATCAAAATTCATGTATATCGTGTGTGTTATGCAGCGATGTGCAAGTTTCAATATCTGATAGCGTTTTAATGAGAGATTCATTCATAATTAAAACATGATATTAAAGAGTATGAGGAAATTTGATATATCACAGAACAGGATATGTACAGATTACTCTTAACATTTTTGGATAATTACTGGGCTTCACCATATCCATATTTTACATTGCCCTCAAAAGTTTGGAAACATAATCTGTTTTGAATAACCTTAAAAACGGACACATGATTTTGACCTGTGGTTACATAGTTATGCCTTCGTAACAAATACTTAAGTTCCACAGTCTACTGAAAGTGAAAATCAATTAATTGGTGACCTACTTTTATATCGCTACGCACATTCAAATGTACGGCGAACCGCACAAAATAGTTATTTCCCCGCTCCAGATTGACGTAGAAACAGCGTATAATATCCTAATCTTGGCAGTTTTGCATTTCTTGAATGATAATGAACCAAATTGAATCGATGACTATAGGTCAATAGTGGCTGGGTTAGTTGTGTGTGATATCTGGTGAGTTGCTCAATATTAGTTTCCAGGGACCCTAGAGACTCGAGGGTCCCGGGCAGAGACTGAAACATGCAGGCCACTGAATGAGAGCATTTGAACGAGCTAAAAAATGTCTGATAACTGATACACGTTATAACGTGACAAGACTGCACAATTGTGATTAGTGAAAAGACAAACTACCCATAGTTTATCAGTTGATAAAAAATGAAAAAATAGTCACTAAAAAATGTAAAAAATAAATAAATTGAAGATGTAAGTCATTAAGGAAACCATCCAAAATGCTAAAATGGCTTACATTTTCACAGAATTGAGAAAAAATTCATTCAAATATTGATCTGGTCGACTATTACGTCACTAAGACGGACCAAAAAGTTCTGCCGGATGACATGGGGTAGTTTCTAATGATAACTGAGCATTTTGCTAGATGACTGCAAAACTAACTAAATGACATTCATCTACATCTATGACAAAAGTAGCATACATCTTCATCTATGTTACTGGTCTGGGCATATGCGTAATATGCAATCTGGGCATATGCGTAATATGCAATTATGCATATTAATAAACGGTATTATGCAATTATTGCCTATTTGACCATTTGACATATTACCCATATAGCATACCACACCACTCTGGCTCAATGCGGGACAGGAGCAGGCACTATAGGCCCAATGTCGGCTCCCTGTGGCAGCTATCAGGGTACCACCAATGAATGCTATGCCATATTTTCACCAAGCATTCCAGAATCAATTTGAATGCTGTCATTTGTGAATTATTCACGATTTGAGCTGTTTTAAGCGGGTTACCCTTGGCCATCAGCTTCACATGACAAAATAGGGAAAGATTATGATCATATTTACCGAAAAAGATTATGGTGTCTGAGGTGTTTCCAAAGCTTTGGAGGGCAGTGTATCTCAAAATTTAATACAGCTGAAGTTGAAGTCCTTACTGAATTACTAATTAAGTGAATGGGCTTGAAATCTGTCAATACTGAATAAAAATTATAGATTTCATCTTTTCCAGAAGGCATTTTAACAATATGCATTAACAGTGCCTTGGTTTGATATGAACAAGTTCTGCAGTCTTAACATATAAATAAAATCAGTACCCTGTAATATACATAGAGTACTGATAAAATATATCATACATTAACAATTAACCATATAATGCTATAATACAGTATAATATAATATGAAATGTTATATTTCAACTAATCACAAATATCTTTGTTTTTTACCTCTCTTAACTTGGGATCAGATCACGTCTGCCCCCCGACCTTGAAGCAAAAACTGACACCGCCCTGCAATGTTGTAGTTAGGAAACCACAGTGCAATGTGGCATGAACATTGCAACTTTTGTGACACTATACTGTTAACCAGTGTATCTTTAGCAAGTTTTCTTCCGAAAGGCGGCGCTACGATGCGGTGCGAAGCCCCGGCCTTTCTCATAACCGATTTGCCGCTCTCCTGAAATTTGGGAGGGAAATGTTTCCACGCTTCATCTGAACACAAAGTAGTGTGATTACTACGCACATTTTGCTTTATTAACGTAGTAACTCACTGCAAACTGCTGGATATTGTTTCTTTCACCCAAAACTATATCAACATAACAAAATCGCACAAGTTTAAACAAGATTTCCACAACTGCTGCACGTTCTATTTTCGTGAATGGCACTGAACAAGCTTGTTAACGGCGTTGTGACGCCTATTCAACAGTCCTTTTTTTACTGTATCCAAAATGCCTTGTGTCAGTTATTAGAATTATGCGTAATTTGCAATTATTGCGTATTCCGTTAGAAATTGGCTTTGGCAAGCATAATTGGTTCAAAAGAAGAAGGAAACCTAAACTAATTGACACATGTTCATGGGTGGCTGGGTGAGATGGGCTTTACGTCCCATATTTTCCCACCAGATAGGGCTGATCAAGACAGGCAGGTACCAAGGCAATGAGGCAAACATGGGCTGGATTCGAACCCAGGACCCGGAACCTAAGCATCTGCTCTCACATTTTCATGCCACCGATATGGGACAAAATGCAGAACATACCCCATATATATGCTTCTTGTGTAGGACCTGGCAGATTAGCAGATTAGGGGGGGGGGGGGTTAACATCCCCCTCCCCCTTGGCCTATTACATTTTAACTACAAAATATAAAAAAGTTCAGCAGTCTACGCAATACATTTAAATTTGTCCCCCCCCCCCCCCGTGAAACATTTTCTGGATCCGCCCCTGAACTGCTGTGTCATTAGCATAGGGTTGCAAAAACAAGTTAACCAATAAACTCCAGGGTTAAAAACAGTTAAAAAAATGCTGTCAACACAAGATTGTTGTATGTGGTCTAACCTTTGTTTTAACGCAAAAAGTGAAAAATTCTGTTAAAATTTTAAGTGTTTTGTTTATCAAAACCCGGAGCACTTTATGGTAACTAGGTTTAGGAAACCGAAACTAAATGGTTACTCCATAAAATAGAAGTATATGCTCAGGCAATCATTAGAAACTGTTTTGGAGAAATCTATTCAGACAATTATGAGGTATAATATATTTTTTGGTTTATCACACCCACGTTATAAGCACATTTCATGTCATATTACATTGTAAAATGAATTCTATCATTACAGCTGAGTCAGATGACTAAAATATATTGTTTAGAGCGGTTAGCCTCATTTCCTTACAAGGAAGCAAAACTTCCTCAATAATATTGCTCATTTTGTGATAAATATAGTAAAAAAATATTTAAACCACACATGGGTATCTATTTCCTTGTCCTCGCATTAATCATGGACATGAATAAATGTGCTGACTCTGAGAAGTAAGAATGTATCATTTGACAAAAGAAGATAAGTTAATTAATGAAGTTGATAATATAATAGATATTCATATTATTGATTTATAACACACTGTATTCAGCACTCAGTGCTGCATCATTAGCATTTTACAAGGTAAAATTAGAATTAAGATTTCTACATAACTGGTTTTTAATGATTTTCTGAGCATATACTTCCATTATATTGAGTAAACATTTAGTTTCAGCTTCCTAAACCAGGGTATGTATTATACACCAAAAATTAAAAAATTGTCCAACAATTTTTTTTACTTTTTACATTAAAATGAAGGTTAATACCTCCATGGTTAAACCATATACTAAAATCAGGCATTAGCAGAATTTTTGTTGAATTTTTTTAACCCTGAGGTTTTTTCAGGAGCACGGTGTCCACAAAGGTTTACCCTGAGGTCAGGTGTGCCAAAGATACATAATGGTTGTGTTCCTCATAGTCAGGAGTTAACTAAGTTATACTCCATTAGGCATATTTACTAATTTTTTTGATTGTTTGTTTTGTTTTACTGCCTTTATTACGCAAGACAAGTTCAGTTTGCACTCAGGAGGGAGTTAACTAACATTTTCGTTGGTTATTGCCCACTCCGAACAATAGGAAAACAGTCTAACTGGAGTATAATCCAGGTTTTGGTACTTATTTACGACACTACTGCACAAGGTTTTCGGCTGTATGTTTTTTTAGACTGACGTCTTATTTTGAATTTATTTCGCAATTCTGGTAAATGTCATTTTCAAGCACTACCATTTCATAGCTTGTTTCCAAATTGGCTGTTTTGTCGACATAAATCGGTTCAATTTCATGATAAAAGTGTTCATTTCTGTCTTTTGGAGGGTGCCCATTTCTAATATTAGGACCGTGGTAGACATTATCATATTTGTGGACCTTATTGTGTGACGGGTCGGTTGCGTTCATGTAATTGACTGACTTATTTTGATGATGCTTCTTAGCACCAGCTTGGTGAATGTTCTTGTATTGGCCTTGAGGGCCATCATTAGATGTAATTGGAACATTATCATATGCATTTGGTCCTCTTGCCAAAAGCCTTTTGGCATTTAAAGTGACCTTGCCATCATCTTGCCAACCCGGAACATTTCCATACATACATTGACCATTGCCTTGATTTGGTGTCCTACTTTTACCTGCAATGTAATTACTGCCCCTGTATGAAGCATTGGCATATGCACCCCTTCCATTTGCATGGTTATGTTGAAGCCCGGATACATTTCTGTACTGATCTGTTGTAACTGTCATGTTATGATTTGTTTCATTACCTTGAACCCCTGCCAAATTGTAACAAGCTGCACCACTTGGTCTTCTGCCCTCTATTCCAAGTGTCGATGGATCTGCATAATTTGGGATCAGTCCGATGTGAGAGCCCGCAAGCATGGACTCAGTTGGATGGTCTTCTTGAAAAGTGGTTGTTAGGTTCCCTTCAGTGTTGTCATTGTCATTGGCTGGGTATCCTGAATCCCATGGAGCGTAAGGCAAAGCTCCAAATGAGAGCTCAGAAATCGCCAGGCCGTTGCCACGCTTCTTTACCCCATAAGTTTTGCTCCTTCTCCTAAGCAAGAATAATTAGACTAATTAGCAATCATTCAAGAATCAGATCCTGTGAAATGGAGAACAATTGTGCTGTCAAAAAGCAATGCAGGTATGTAATTATAGTATATATTATACATAATGAGTATTCAGAGGTTTCGATGGACACATTTTTTCATTCACAGCATCCGTAAGTGGGCTTCCCATCATTGGTCAACTCCTTGTCAGCTGTTTTTCAAATGTGTGTGTGTTTTTTTTAATTGACTTGTTCTTGGGAATGAGTGCAGCTTTTTGTTATGTTATGATTCAGTAGCAATAGATTGTAATATAACTCGTATTGTATTTGCTCTTTGTTTTTGTATTATATAATTTGTAATTGTTTTGGGTTGCACCTCATAGTACAGTTTTATTTAAAAGTTCAGGTACATTTCCCCCACTATTATAAAATGTTATTAGGCCTATTACATGGCCAAATGGCGTTTTCCATGCGTTTATCCAAACGCATGGAAAACGCACGTGGCACAATTGGCCATGTATTATATGTAAAAAAATATGTATTTTGTAAAATGATGTTAGAGGAAAAATAAACGTTACTAACTTTCTATGATACTAAGTTCTGTTATAATACTATGTTTGAGTAGTATCATTGATTATTAATAATAGTGCATCGAGTCAAATACTTTACGCAGACAACTACCATAATGTATGATAACGGCAACAATCACAGACCAATGAAAAATTCTTGATTCCTAATAAACTTTGTTGACATTTATGAGGCATGAAAATCATAATATTGTTATTAAATGTCTAAAATTAAAGTGATTCATGCACATTTTGATAAATCAAGGATAACGCTATTAGGGTATTAGGATAATATATCCTGTTAGCTATGATTGTTACTTACCGCTTCAAGTAAAGTTTTGTTATGATGGCTGTTGTTATGAGAAGGAATATGCCGATCACCGCAACTGTCAAAGGATTGAAAAGGAATGTAATTAAAAAATAAATTTAATTTTTTATAAAAGACTTTTATGTTAAAAAGTTGCTGGCTTAGCTTCTACAAAGAATATTCAGGAATGGTAGAAGGTAGAATTGATAAAATGCAGTGTTTTAATAAGGCATAAGGTGAATTTTAGAAGGAGAACCAATTATAATTTGGATTAGCCAAGAACTACCAGCAGCTAATTAGTTAGTAACTGTTTAGCGTAATTTTGTGTAACTGACCTTTCCATCCAATATCTGTGATCTTCTTGATGATGTCATCACGTGTTTTTATGGCAGTGACATCTGTTGTGACTGTTGATGCATTTATGACAGTGACCATGGCATGAGTTTGCTGGTTTCTATCAAGTTCTTCTGTTACAGAGTTGTCTTTGGTATGCTTTTGAGGTGTCTCAGCCGTATGGGAAACGGTGGGTGTTATGTACTCTGGATTATTTGGCAATGATGTTGTGTATCTGCCTGTGCTGGATTTGTCAGTGTCATACTTTGGCAGAGGAGTTGTGTTTGGCAAGATGGTAGATGTGTCCTGATTTGTAAATCTCTTGGTAGGTAAATTAGTTGGTGTGTTTTCAGAGTTGCTGGTTGTGTTTTCAGGTTTATGAACTGGAGAAGATGTCACATATGGTGGCTGTGTAGGATTGCCTGTTTTTGTTTGGTATTTTGTATTTGTGAAGTAAATATTGGAACTGGATGGAATATTTGTCAGATGGTCATCATTTTCTGGGGTGGTATGCACTTTCTTCGTGGTGTTCGTCATCGCTAAGGTTTGAGTTGTTGTCAATGTTGCTGGCGCAGCAGTGGAAGTTATATGTGATGGGCATGTTTTGATGTTGGGGACAGTGTAAGATCCTTGTTGGCGGCAGGTGATGTTGATGATCGATGTTTGGTTTTTGTCATCAAATGCTGTGGAAAAAAGTGATAACAATTATGCAATGAGGTTATTAACATCAGTTAATTGTTTCCTATCATTCCCAGCGATTATGGCATATGCTATGGTTTAGATCTGTTGCAAAACAAAACGGAAACAATGTCATTTATTTATCAAACAATACCAATTCAGTTAAATCGCCTTTTTTTCATTTTTATAAATAAGGATACACTTCTTTCTGTCCATATGAGTTTTGTTTTGAAAAACGTACCTTTCATTTCAAGATAAAATCTCACATTCTTCCTGGTTGATGCCTGCCACACCATAGAAATATCTTCATGCCATATTCCAGTGAGGTAAATTAAGTGAATTGATTTATTCTTGTAAATGAAATCTTGCTCAGCTTGCAGACTCACTTTTTCATGCTTTGAAACAAACTTTAGAGAAAAGTTTGCAGTAGGGTTTTCCGAATCAAATTCAAAGACTGACATGGTGAGGTATTTGTACGTGGCTGATGTTATTCGACATTTGATTTCTGGAGGCTTGATGTAAGAACCTTGACGGAAGTTTTCACTTTCAATGATCATTTCCGATGCAGAAATTAAGGTCTGGCCCATGAAGTCTTCAGTTACAGTTATACGACATGATTCAATCTCTGAAGAGTAAACAATTATTAAATGATAGATTGTGATGTTTTTTTTCAGAAATAGCAAGTTTAAAACAATTGTACGGTGACTCACTTTTCATGCATTCATAGCTGATGGCAAATTGTGTCCCTTCTGGGACAATTTGCGTGGCCGGTGTCAAGTCACATCGGTGTTTTTCGTTGCAGCTTTTGCTGATATTCGGGTCAAGCAGTTGTAGAGTGGAAGGTGAGGGTGAGCTGAATGCATCATTAATCCTAATTGACCCAGTGCCACATTTCAGGTCTGCTTTCCCCATCTCATCTATGTCTGTCGTTACTGTAAAGGTGGCTCTCTGAGAGGTTCCTGAATATGTAACAGGTGGTTTTAAATGGAAATTGACAAAGCAATAGTTTGGCAGTTAGATGGGCATGGACTGTGTTCTCCTGAGTAGATAATTATAAACCTAAATATGTTATTGCCAAATTTTATCAGTCTGTCAAAAATACAATGGCCCTGGAAAGTGTGGTATACATAAAACACAGGAATAGTTAAGCATGGGACTGTACCACAGAAAAGTCAGTCAAATGTTGTAGTAGCACACATTATTATGAGGAAAACAAATTGTTTTCTACTTGATTGCCAAGTTGGCTATTCTGCAATATGCTGTTCAACGGCTCTCCCTCCCCCCCCCCACCCAAAAAAATAATGAAGAAAAAAAATCAAATATCCTGCCATCAAAATATATATAATGATAATGGATGTATTGATTGAATAATAAGCTTAATTTTATTTCCTAATTTTACCAGTCTGTCCAACATACAGCAACCCTGGCATGCATAAAACCCTGGTGTATTATTACCCGGGTAGCATAATACTATTTGTCAATCACCCAGGATATAAGAATTTGGACGTAAATGTGGATATAATTTATTACATTGAGCTTTACCTCCAAATCTGCAGCTATATTGAGCTATCTAAAGTGCAGGGTAATTTCCACAGGATATCTTCTTTAAAATGATATCAAATTCAAGTGGTGTGCTACTGATACACGGTAAGTCATGTCATATTTTCTGGGGCCTGGTCCCTGGACTATTGCACTGAGAGAATGCAAGAAAACATCACGCCCTACAATGAGGGTGACTTCAAAATCAAAAACATGACTTACCAATCCTGCACTGATATTTTATCTGCACTTTTTGACCTGGAGGAACATAGACTGAGATAGAGCATTGTTGTCGATCTTCACATCCCACATATAATAGTTGTATCAAATCATTTCTTCTAGTGGATCTTCCATTTACTCCAGTGACATAAATGATTCGCTCATCACCAGTGTTTTCACATGATAGACTTAAGTCAGCTTGATTTCTGGATATAATGATTTCCTTTTGCACTGTGATCCAAATAACTGAAAAATAAGTGCCAAACATTAGATACATCGTCATTTATACTAATAATTATAATTCAACAAAAGATTAGAAAGCAATAGTTATGTATATTGTTGCTGTTATGGAAAAGCTCGAATCGCAAACTACAAACTGATGAATTAGCTTTCTGCCTCACTTTTGACTAATGAAGTTCTCTTGAGAAAAAATGGGAAACTGTTTCACATTTGTTTGCCATTCAAAAAAGATAACAAACTGAATTTGAATATGTGAGCTGAACCCATGGCTGTCATACAAAAACCCATATATATCACAAAATACAAAATATGATTTCTATCTATATAAGAAATAAAGTTTTTTAAAAAGGTCATATTAACAAATTTTTGCCATTAAAAACGCATATATATACACATAAAATCAATATTACATAGATAAATTAATTTATATCATTATTTAGAAGCATTAATTAACAATATGATTAAATTGGGCCCAAAACAGAACCCTGTTGGACACCCTTTAGTGTTTTTTCTTTTTTCAAATAAAATCATTTATTTTATGTTAAACTATGTGTGATCTGTCATTAAAAGTTGCTGGATAATTGTGTGCCTTAATTGCTGCAATTTTTCAATAACTTTAGCAAAATGTCCAATTAAACCTGTAGGACTAGCTGTGGTTGTATACAGTTAATTTCATTTAAAATGGCCTGTCAAATTTAACCTACACAAAGCTAAACAACTTCTGCTATATATTGCTACCGCCCAGTAGACTCAAGACTCAAGAATAGTTTATTTAGACCATACATTTACATAAATACATCTGTCTGATGGTACAAGTATAGAAATCATCATACACTATATGGTCAAGGAGGCAGTGACTAAGTTGTGGTGGGGGCGGGGGCCTAGCTCAGAGGTAGCGCTCTGGGCTTTCAACCGCTGGGTCCCGGGTTCGATTCCCGGTCGAGCCTAAGTTGGATGGCTGTTTCATCCTTCGTCTCATTGCCATGGTCTCTGCCTGTCCTAATTAGCCCAGCAGGTGCAGAAATACAGGACGTAAAGCCCAAATCACCCACCCACCACTAAGTTGTGGTAACAACGCTATCATCACTGCCTCTTTGTGTTTCTATCTATCAGCTATATTGCAATGGATAAGGGTATTGGATTTGTAATTTAATCAGTACATAGTAAAACATAATAATAATAAACTAATTCTCAATGCTTACAAAACAAGAGAAAGAGAAGAAGAGAGAACAAATTTTATGATGATATGATATATGATGATGAGCAACATAGGATGGCTGAATTATGAATGTGCAGGCATATGAAGATATTTTCAATTTAATTAACATCTTCTGATACTTTTGAAATTTACAGATAGCCTGCATATGTTGGATTAGGGGGGGGGGGGGGGGTGGAAATGGTTCATTTGCACTTGTTTGTAGTTTGGCAAATATAACAATTAGGGATGTTGCATCTTTCTACATATTGACCAATCAGGTACTTTTTTGTATAATGGGAGAAACCATACTCACTATGTGTCAAAACTTTATCTAAAATAACATTTTTATTGAGAAGCAAAGGAAGCTGATAGCGTACAGTATATTATGCAAATTTAGGATGTACTCTAAAAGGAACTTTATTTTGGCTATAGCTGGCTACTCAAAGGGGGTTTAAAAGTACATGCAGCACCATTCGAGAGTTACTCATATTTGTCATTTCTTGTTGAAAAGATGCATGTCTATTGTACATACATATTCATGATATGTTAGATGAATTTATTACATTTACAAAGGTTATATCTTTTCAGTGGTGGTAGGTGTAAGCCAAATATTAGCTAGAAGTAGACAGAAGTGGCTGGCTTTAGCCAGTTATAGCTACAGCCAGGAATAGGTAGCTACAGCTTAGGCCGATTCGTCAGTCCCTACCTGTCGATGTAGGGACTGATTCCAAACCATAGGTTTTTTCAGCCAAAAAGACATTTTCAAAAAGTCCCTTTGTCAAAAATGGCGATTTTAAGATAAAACACATTTTCGGACGCAATCTGCTCAGTCAAAGCTGTAAGCAATATATTTTTCTATGTCCGTTTGAATTATTGGCCACTAAGCATTTCTTACATTTACAAAGGTTATATCTTTTCAGTGGTGGTAGGTGTAAGCCAAATATTAACTAGGAGTAGACAGAAGCGGCTGGCTTTAGCCAGTTATAGCTACAGCCAGGAATAGGTAGCTACAGCTGTCTAGAGTCGACCATATTTTATGAAAATAACTGTAGCTGCAACTTTAAAGAACTTTCTGTCCCTTGGTAACTTTACACATGATAATGATACATTAAAAAAATCATAACAATGAAAGGACAAATGATGCTTGGAATCAATCAAGTACAGTAGTAACTACTGGTATCACAGTTAATTACTGTAATCTATAATGTTCTGGAAGTCGAATGTATATGTTCTTCCATTTAAGAGGTTTATTTAAAGTTACACTTATGTTATATGATAAATCATTACAACTGTATGTCCAATATTGGGAAAATTATCATCAAATTTGTGGGCACCTATGTCTCGGACTATTGGACCTTACTCTTGACCTGTCAGCATGTAAAATTTCTTTGGAATTTGTTCAGGAATATCAAAATTCAGGCTCTGTAGTTATACTCTAGTTTGTGAAAATTAATGACAAACATTATATATAGAAAAACAATAATAGAAATAACTTACCATTACTAAACAAAACAATCCATAATAGTCTGCAGGCTGTCATGGTTAGAGATGAAATAAATGTATGCGCCTATGTTACACAATTTTTACTTCCTTACATATTTTAGATATTTTATGATGCTTAAATTAAATGTTGTAATTAGTTGAGTGCATATTATATTGGACATGCCTCAATTACAAAGTTTAAAGTTGTAAATGACTGTGGTTTGGTTGCACAAAAAAGATCTTTTTTGTGGTTATGCTGCCTATTATGCGATCGAGCTACACCAATGTTTCTATGCATGTGAATATGTGTATATGTATAGATATATAAGCTATGTATCTATAATATATTCTGATGTCATAAAATGTACATTATATGACATATATATATATATACAATATTACACATATAGTAGCAGTGCACACTAATCAGTGTGTCAGGCAGGCAGTCAATCAGGCAGTTAATTATAATCAGTCAGGAAAAATCATTCAGTCAATCAGTCAGTCAATCAGTTAGTCAGTCAGTCAATCAATCAATGACTGAAGTCACACAAGTAGTTACGTTTATATGTGCGATATCCATTTGACCAATTGGTGCTAGGGAAACACCCTGTTTAACACTTTAACTCATTTACATTTTGTATTAAACTACTGGACATAACCCACTCTGCGTCACATAAAGTTTCTGCGTGATATCTGTTAGAGAGTTCCCCACCTGGGAATCAAACCCTGGACCATTAGTGATGTAATCGTTCAGCTAGAACCTCAGTTTTTTAAGTTTTCTTTGTGTATTTTCAGGTTCACTCATTTCACTGACGTCTTAACTGGAGAGGAAAATGATGAGGTTATGAAAGAGAAGAATGAAAAGCAAGATGTGAGTGTTTACCTTTTGGGTGTGATTAAATGAATATAGTTAACTACAAGAATCAAAATGTGAATGTTCGGAAAGTTCTTAGCTAACATAAATCTATCTAATTTTAAAGAGATATCGAAATGAATATTTTTCTGCATTTTTGCAGGCTTTTAACAAAATAGAGGACAGGGAAAATGAACTTGCAAAACTTGTCAATGGGGAAATATCAACCAAGAGGAAACCAAGAAAATCGAAGGCAATCAAACGACAAGCCTTCAATGAATACTTCAAGATGTTTTATGACCAGCCCAAAGTTCCGGTGAGTTTTCTTTTTTTTTTTAGTATCATAATCCATAGGTATTCCTCAGAAAAACAGAACTGTTCTGTATATAGATACCTCAGTGATCATGAACGGACCTTGGATGGCATATGGCTGTGTACTATGTCATCATTTTGTGGGGGAAGTCTGTGACCTAAATGTAACTTCTGGGGTCCTTGGTGAAGTTTCCCCTTGTGATTTGAAAAGGGGCCCTGAAGCAATTAACAGGGGAATAAGAAATTTATCATGTCATTATAAGTTGTTAAAAAATTAGTTGTTGCCGGCTTGGCTAACTTTTGACAACTCTTGTCTCTTTTTAAATTATCTTTATGAGGTCTTTCTTGTTAACATTGCAAAGTCATTTAGGTACTCCACAAGGCTTTGCCTTCAGAATTTTTAGAGAAAATCCCTAATTTATTATGTGCAAGGAAGATTTAATTTGAATTATTTGTTGTTTCAGTTGGTGGAACATGATCCGTACGATTTAGATGCTGCGGATGAGAGAGTGCACGGAAAGAAAGTTCCAGGTAAAATTAATGCTATGTATTTTCTGTAATGATCAGAGAAATTTGAATTGTCATGTATTTAGTTGCCAATTTTATAGACTTGGAAACCATACTCCAGAGGATGTCATGTGAATCCAGGACTCCCATTGGCTGAGGCAGTCTCTCATCCGCATGACATCCGCTGGGAGTATAGTTTCCAGGTCTATGAAATTAGCTGTAATGTAATCGACACCTGATTTCTAAGTTTACTTTCATATAGTTTTCAATGCTTTGTATAATTCCCTGATTAGTATAGAATCTATAGACTTGAAATTGTCATCAGTTTTTCACTTTGAGATAAAATTTATTGATATTCAGACATCACGTTATGTCAAAAATAATTACCATGATTATATTCAAAGTGTCGAATACATGCCATACATCCGTGTCAATATGTGCATTTGTGATATATGTATGTACATTGTGACTATATTAATATAAACATTTCCTGAACCTGCTTCACTGAGTATAATATAACCAAAAAAGGACAGAAGCAGCCTGATAACCGCATCGCGAATGATATGAATCATTTCCTTCCTTTTTTCAGACAAATTTGAATACAGTGGAGATATTGGCCCCCAGGGTTTCTTTCCTGATCCAAAAACAGCTCGCAAAACAGGCGATGACGCAAATGACGTAAGTTGTAAATTAGTAGTTTTTGGATATGTCATGTTTGAGTTGTCAGAGGGTTGAGCTATCCGAAATGTAGCTAAATTTTGCATCAGTTGCTCACATGAGTTGACACGTGATTCAATTTGATAAAATAGATGTTAACAGGTTATAATAAAATATTTCAATTTACAAATCCAATGTGGGTGGGATGACATAATATTTCCTGTCATGTTTCTCCAATTATTTTGGCAATTAGTTGCTGGTGTATAACTATAACGACTGTCTTACTGTGTAGGACATGTGCACTGCATACCCTATTGAGTATACAATGACTGCAGTAGACATAACTTGATTAATTACTCCAATTAGCAATTAGGACATGAAAATGCTAATGCTTATTTAAAAATAATACCTTGAATGGTTTTAAAAAGCCTTTTTTCTCATCCGGCCAAAGTGTATATTAATCGAACAAGTTGCACATGTTACTTGCTCTGATGAATTTAGTTGGAAGCGTTGAATAGAACCTGATTTAGTTCATAACTTTCGTATTTTGGTTTGTAAATATATTTTCAGTGATATGGTGTATTTCTTCAAAATTTGATATCTAATTGCCATGCCCCTTTTCCAACCATCAAAGATTGATTATAAATTTATAAATCAGAATTATGCTCCACTCAGGTAAAATTGTTTTTTTCAAAAAACTCCCACAACCACTTCAGCTTCTCAGGTAATAAAATCTGAAATCAGAAGTTTGTAAGCTCCAGCTAATTTAAAATTGTCATGTTCAAATACATCTGTGCTTATTTTTTTTAAATAATTATTTACTTTTTTTAGGACATGGAAGGAGACCTCCCCCTCAGAGCTGATGGTTTTATTCCCAATTCTGTTCTCATAAGATTATTATGGCCACAAAAAGTTTTGGAAGAAGCAAAGAAACCTTACATTCCTCCACACCTAACTCTGGAACAGCTGGAAGGTCTGAACAGGGTCCGTAAATACGATGTATTCATAATGTTCCACAACTTTAATACCTTAGACTCCCGGGTTCAATTCCCGGTCGAGCCTAAGTTGGATGGCTGTTTCATCCTTCAACTCATTGCCATGGCTCCTGCCTGTCCTAATTAGCCCAACTGGTGCAGAAATACAAGACGTAAAGCCCTAATCACGCACCCCACCTAATACCTTAGACTAGGATCCATAATAAATGTCCACTTGTTTGCGGGACATATTTGGCCACAAAGGGCATTGAGCAGCACACAATGGAAAGAAATGTTCGCAGCAATTCAATTTTTAGCTACACTGTCGTACAGAAGTTTGTAACTTGGATGACCATGTAATTCCTAGCTGATAAAAAGACCTCTGGGAATGAAATAACTTGAGGCTTACTACATATTCTCCATATTAATTTCTGCTGCTTCTTTGTGACCATAACAAATGGCTATTATAATGAAAAAGGGACAAAACATTATAATTGCAAAGATAGGAAACTTAAAGGTAATTTGTACAGCGAGGAGATTAGAGAGTTTGGATTTGACTTATTGGTAATATTTAGATATATTTTCTGCTTCTTCAAGACACATATATAAAAATAGGACCAAGTGGACATTTATTTTTTATTTTACTTAAAGTGGTTATTTCAGTTAAGTTTGTGCCAGAATATGGTAATGTTTCAAGTGGCCAATAGTTTGAATTATGCTTTGTAGCTAATTAATTTTATTAAAAAGAGTTACACCAGATCGAAATATATTTTATTATAAACTGGAGTGATTTTTTAAATGTTGCATTCATTCCCAGTAAATATTTTGTGTTTCTTATAAATTGAGTTATCTCAGGTGTACATGTAGGTCATTCAAAATTTTAGAGGGGATTGCAAAGAGGTGCTTTTGAAAATAAAAAGTCCTTGCGAATAGTTCTACTATCCTATCACTTGCTTTGTTAATTGACTGTCTTACCAGTTAATCTTTATTCGATTATCTTGCAGGTTGTTTCAGAACCATTACCCCAACAGTCCAAATCTACACTGCTCTCATCAGACTTTGACGATAGGGCGATGATATTAGATTATTCAGAAGAGGAAATTAAGGTTTGTTTCATTTAATCTGTATTTGCGTTGATATGGGCCAATTTCCTCATCAGGCAATTTACATTTAAATAGCAATTAGTTTGACAGAATATCATATGAATATGGGGGCGAACGTTGATCATTGACTAATTGGTTTATCAAGGGGGGCATACTTCAATCAGGCAAATTCTGGCTACCCAGAATTATTTAGATCTGGTAACCAGGATGTTTAGCATGATGTCACATGAAACATGATAGACCTGTTTATCAGGTTGCCATGAAATATCCGTGCTGGGCCCTTCATATTATTTGAGCTATGCATTAGTACTAAAGCACTTTAGGTGTTCAAAAGAGATTCTCAGATTCTGTATTTGTGAAACTGTTTAGAGCTTCAAGCTGACCAACCCCTAGCAATAATCAAGAATTTGCTCACTTGACAAAGGCATATTTAACATACATCTCTGAAAGACTCAATGCATTACCTTGCTGAGCTAATTTTTATTTACATGCATTGTACTTTGCCATTCTCCCGCTAGATGGCAATAGCAATATCACAGATGCAGCTGAGGTGACACCTTTGGCATTTGCTTTCCACATGTTTAAGTACCATATAACTTGACTTGAACAAATATGTCAAAATTATATCAGCGTTTTTGGAAAATCATATCACATTGTGCATTAGAGTAACATTAACCAATTACTTAAAATTTAATTGTCTCCATTATAAACCCTATTTTATCTCTTTAAACTAATTAAAAAGAAAAAGAAAATATATATATATATATATATATATATATATATATATATATTGAGATATATATATATATATGCATGTACTTCCCTGAATTCCAAAGCTTATACCTTTGTCAAGTTATATCATGCAAATCTAATTAAATCTTATGAGGTAAATTTCACAAAACATTTGTGTCATGACAATTTTGGTCTTTGTAACTCAACGTAGCCAAGATAAAAATAACACAGATTTAATTAGCCTAATTTTGAAAGCTCTGTTATAATAAGGCCCAGGTATGAATTTTTCACATGTGTACCTTTTAACCAGAAACATAGCAAAAGCCGGTTATAATGAGGAGTTTTTGAAAGTCCCGAACAGTTTGTAATAAGCGGGTGGTTGCGAGAGCTCTGTCTAGTGAATTTCAGGTTGGTTTAATATAGTTTTTTAAAACTTCTTGTTTCAGGAAGATGATGACCAGGAAGATGATGAGCAAGAAGACACAGGATTCGCTTTTGGAAGAAAAGAAAACGAGGCAAAAGAACCAGTGGCGCCATCTGCATTTATGGAGAAGCTGAAGGGTGCCATGATAAAACCAGCAAGAACAGTATGTTCCAATCTTAACATTTCTAGCAGACTTGGCTTTATAATGTTAATGATATTGCAAAGTTTTTATAGTATTGTTGGACATGGGGATGGCAGGGGGAGGGGATATAGGAAGGGCAAATAGAAACGGGTAAAATTTAATATATACAATTTAAAAAAAACATCCCCTTCACTCCCACCACACAAATGACAATTTGTAAAATATTATAAAAAAAATTAAGTAACAAACTCCAATGAGCTGAAAGATCTATAAAAAAAGTCTGACTTGAAGAACTGACAATCATAATTATTTCAGCTAAAGTGAATATGATTTGATACATGGATGATAGTCAAGTATCTGATTTCTGTTCTTATAATATGCATCTATCAGAAAGCCAAGTTTGCTTATCCTTTAACATCTGATTCGATTCATGTGGTGCTGAAGTAATTGTACTGAATTTCTTTGTTTTATTTCAAGTTTTCTGTATAGCTGTTCCAGAATATAGTCTTAATTATATCTTCGTTTTTGTCCACAGCCTTCACCCAAGGAAGAGGAACTAGCAGCTCCTGTCATGTTACCAGAACCATCAAATGTAGAACAGAAACTCGCCAAGCCAATCTCTAAAATCATCGCTAAGAAACCTCCACCACAACTCCAATCAATTGTGACGACAGCTGTTCCATCTGTTGCTCGTGTACCTGTTCCGCCACCTCAGAAGAAAACTCCATCGCCCCCTCCAAGAATGGTGTCTCCTTTGCCGCCCTATATTGCAAAGTTCATTGGTAGGGATTGGTTCGACAAGTATTTTCCCAACTGCAGTGAATCGGTAAATCATTGAATACTTCACTAGACAAACATTGTAATTTACAAAATATGTCAGTTATTTTTTTGCCATAGTCACTTGAAGATCATTTCCAACACATTGTTTAACGTGTGATAATCACAGAGTAATTAATTTCTTTCTTGGAGAAACTACGCTTACTAAGAAAGGATATTTTATTTGATATATTACCCTTCGAAGTGGTCAGTTTTAAATGGGATTAATTTTCATGTTGGTAAACACAACAAAACAACTCTTATCCACAAATTAACTTTTCATTGCAGACACTACCAAAACCCTGGACTATGGTCAACTTTGTGTCTATGCTGTTAAGAGCAATGACCATTGCAGATTTCTCCTTCAAAGTTGAAATTCTTCTGGGCATCAAGGAACTCCACACTGAATACGGCATCCCGAATGGAAACGTTGTTCAGCAAGCCTTATTAAACATCCTTGGCGATTCGAAGAACCCTCCGAGCTGTGTTAATATCCATCAGAAGAAATTCATCATCGAGGCGGTGTTACTCGTCCAGACTTTGGGTATATATGGCCGTGACTTTTACACTGAACTTATGGTGCAGTTTCTTGAAGCTGACAAAGAAGTCAGGTGAGTTGTTATCTATTATACAATTCAGATAGCTTTGCCGTACTGTATCATGTGACAACGGCTAAGCATGTATTACCATTTTTGATAACAGTTTACCAGCTACAATCCTGACTTGACGTGACCTTTTTGGCATGTGAAATTGACCCTCGTGATTCGTGCAAATTCAATTTTTTGTTTTTCTTTGCTTTGGGGGGAGGGGGAAGGGGAGAAGTGGCTCTGACAACGAATATCGCCGGACTTGCGTAGCTCCAACTGTAATACCTAGGAGTTTTTCCCTCAGATAGCTTGAAATGGCATTATTTTGGTTATTTGTTAAAAACTTTTCCCGGGAGGGGGGGGGGGATGCCCCCGGACAGGGCGCTTATTCCTCCTGACATTTTCAGGTTTTTTTTATCACTGATCAATCACATCCCTGGACCTTGCAATAGAACTAGGATTCAAAATGAATCGCTACTTGTTTTTCAGTAAATTATTTTCATACACAGCTTGAAATGGTCTCTATAGTGTTCGCAATAAGTGAAATCCCAACTTTAAAAATGATACAAATAACTTTCAATACCAATGGGCTACTTTTACCAACAGAGGGGGCTATGAGTACCTGCACCCAAACCATCGTTTGATCATTTAAACAATGATTAGGCGACAATAGGCATAGTTACTGATTGCTCCCTCTATTGATAAATACAAGCCCATTATTAGACACAATGTTAATATAAGGTGTGTATGTACTTCTCAGAAATGTGATTTTGCCTTACGTAACATTTCAGGAAAATTGTTATGGATGTATTCACAACTTGTGGATTGCGAGACTCCTACCGCTATCTTCCAAGAGAGCTAGACCAGTGGGACATTTGGAACATCGATGATGACAATCGACCTCAAAAACTAAGAAACATGTGTAAACAGTGGCTAGAAAAGTAAGATAAGAGCATTCCTTAAACCAATCACTCAGTAGCTTTCCTTTACATATTTTAAAATAACACTCTGGGGGGAGTGGTAAAATTTGTGTTCAGCTCCGTTCAACATTCTGCAACATTCTGTGAATCTTCTATGCCAAAGCTATAAATTTATTGTGTCTCAGCAGGGCTGCTTTCATTAATCTGACCATGAGCATTCTTAAACATTTTTAATAGTATTTCGACATCCTGAAGAGGGCACTTGATGAAGTGATTAAATTTCACACTATGCTTTTTGACATACAAGGGACATCCATGCTAGCGTCCTAATTGAGACAAATTGGGTGTCCCTTGACCCTCTATGTTTCTTTTTTTTATGTAATCCAAAACATCATTGTAATTAAATTTTGGGTAAAGTAAATTCATTTCATTGTCAATTGGCAAGATATATGAAATACATTTTATCATAGATGTTGAAAGAGCACCCCCTGCTGGTTTTTCTTCAGAATATCACAGATCATGAAATAGAATTACTGTTCAAAATGAATTTTCTTTATAATGACTGACCAAATAGAACCGTATGTAGGAGTTTAGCTGAAAATTAACTCCAGTCTTTGCTGTTTTTGAGTTCGCTCTTGAAAAATTCACTTTTTTTCTTCAGATGGATGACTGCTTTTAAGATTCATTTGGAATCAACAATTGAGAAAATTAAGAAAGGTCAGACTCTCCAAAGTCACGTGTCGGTTTCAAGAACAAAGGACTCCAAACCTAAGGGCATTCTCAAGAAACCTTCTGTGGTAAATGTTATTATTATCATATCAGAGGACATGTTCCATAGCGGCAAGAATTTGCCTCAGAGGGCTGCTTATTCCAGATCTATCTATCTATCTATCTATCTATCTATCTATCTATCTATCTATCTATCTGTCTGTCTGTTTATATGGAAACTTGGCCATTTCTTATCATATAGAAATAGGAATGCCATGAACTGTTAAATATGAGCCATCCAGCTGGATTGCTGTTCATGAGGAGCACACAGGCTAGAGTTGAATCAAGGACCCTTAGACAAGCAGGCTAGTGCCTTAACCATTACACCACCCATTTTTATTTCTGCCTGTAACATATAAGTTGGCTATATTAGAATCCCCACACCAGTAACGTTGACAAGTCAGTAGTATACTTTTGGCGATTTAGATTTTATTTTCATACAGTATGGAGTACATCCATTACATTTCGACTAAGTATGTACAAATAGACTATACAATGATTGTACTATAGCCACCTGGTGTATAATATATGCAAGAGATGTGTCTTCTAACAGATGCATATCAACCATGAAAAGTAATGGAAAGTATATTTGAAGACACTTTTCATAAAGATAAACTGTATCTCAGTAGATAAACACTGATAAACTGTATTCATAAACTGTTATCCTCATCCAGTGGAACTCTGCACACATGACCACATGAGAACATGTATTATATTGAAGTTCTTAATTTATCTTTTTTTTGCCCTTGCAGAATGCCATAAAAGAGGGAGAAGCGGATGAGCAGGGAAAATATGAAGGTGTCCAGTTTATCCCATCAGATCAGAAAGTTATTGGTATGTGCCTAAAAAGCTAATAATTTAATGTTCTTCAGTGTCTTAGGAACATTTTGCTATGGTTGATAACAACATCAAATGGGAATGTCTCAACAAAACACTAACCTGGAGTTTTCATTTCAAAAGATCTTTTGACCATGCTTATTAGTAATGCAAATTTACAAATAAAGACTTCAACTGCTTGAGTAGTACAGACTGGCCTGATGCCTTGTGGCATATTTGGCCTTAACCAATAAAGAATCTTGCATACAGTATTTGGAAAATTACAAGAGTCTATGACTTAATATAGAACATCATGAAAACAATAAATAAAATTTATATTAACAATTACAATAAGTGATTAGAAACTAAAGAAAAAGTTTAAAAAAAAATTAGCATGAAAATAATATTTGAGGTGAGTTCCAATAATTAGAAAATTAATATTAGATATAAAAGAGAATATTAATATTAAATATAAATGAATTTATTGTTAAGACTGCAAATTTTCATGATATATATATATATATATATATATAGTTTTATTGACAAACTTGATATCAGGAATTGATACATGTGTCATATAAAATTACAAAGCAAACATGCAAAACATACAACATTACAAACCAAGTCTGGTGTCTTTATCTACTCTAGTGTATACAATCTATAATCTACTAGTATTTCTAAATATTTACTTGATATACGCAAGTCGGTTCCAGTTTTTCTTAGTTAGTCATCAATTAATTGATGATATAAGAATATATTATTAAAACACTTCAATTGGCCTCTTACATATAAGAAAGAAAGTAAATACTGTACAGGTCAATACTGCTAGTGGTTAATACTGTAATATTTACAAAACAAATTAGAATAAAAGGTCAATGCAAAACAACATGGCACTATGATCACCAGGGCTGGTGAAATGGTGAAAGAGGGTGTCCATGGGCTGGGTCAATGGGTGGGGTCTTCAGAGCAACATTATATACTTTATTTAATTTTTCCCTGCAGTCAAATTCGGTGGGACACCGGACCCAACAGCAATAGACAATGCCACTTACATAGATGCTGTTAATTACTTCTGCGAGATGGAGTTTGAACGAGAGACAGAGCGCTTGAGAGGCACCACTGTACAAGCGAGGGTTGAACAGGACTCTACTCCAGAAGGGGATAAGAACACCGTATTAGTCCTTCCGAAAATCCAGGGGTGAGTATGTTATAGCATTACAGTGATGTGCATAAGTAAGTTAACTCCCCCCCCCCCCAAAAAAAAAAGATATTTTTTAGTTTTATGACAGTCAAAGGGACAAAGATTATCTAAACAGTGATGATGTAAGGACATCAGATTAGTAAGTGTAGACTAATTTCATAACTCTGTTTTACCTTTTCGATTTTAAGAACCCTACATGAGTTAAAGAAGACAAGTTATACCATAGAAATTCTGGACCCTCTTTTATTATATGATTCAAGAATCAAGATGAAGTATTATTTGCTGGCAATTAAATGCTCACCTAAGTTTCAGACAGGTAGGCTGACAGCCTGACAGCCCAAGTAACGCACAGGCTATTTGAGTCTAAATTGTGCAATAGTATATGCCACTATTTAATATCTAGCCTAGGTAGCTAACACTTTCATCTATTGGGATTCATATTAGGGCAGATAATTGACATCTTGCAGACCACCATTAAACATGTTGTCAGCACATTTTTAACAAAGTTTAACATCCTATAATGAATAATTGAGCTATTATTTTTTTGCATGTGTCATTAAGAAGACATTTTTTCAATTTCTGACAACACGTAGATGTAATTATAGCTATTACATGACAGTTTTGACTTTAATAAACCATTTATCAACAATTATTCTTTATGGTAAGATGATTCTGTGGATAAGATTGCTAAAGTTCACTAATACCAAATGTGGCAGCAAATAAAATTTTATCGATGTTGTTTTGACAGTTTACAGACACATGGTTAGATTCTAAACTGATAATTAAAAGTTTTGGTACAACAATAACGTGGATTTCACTTTGTTTTTGCAGAAGATCAACTTTAGTAAGACTCGGAGAAACCCACACAAGTCAGTGTCGACCACACAGAGCGACCTCCTTATATGTTGGTGAGTTTTCACATTGGCACTCACTTCTTATACAGTTAGACAGTACCAATAGAAATACTAAATAGAAATTCTGAAAATATGAAAGCCATTTTGTAATTGATGTGGAGCTGTTAAGTATCATGCCACCATTTGATGGATCTTGCAGTTGTAATTGTTGTCAGCATTTTATGTATACATGTATATTAATAATATGGTATAGAATTGAATTGAATTGAAAATGAATAGCCCGAGTACAGGTTCATAATTTTTGGTTGATCATGTTGATAGTCAGGATATGATCAGTCTGCGTATTGCTACTGCAGTTTATCATGGAAATTGTGCTGTCCATATGTCCAATGTAAAATATAAGAGCTCATATACTATCCTTTGAAGTGGAGTAAGTGTACCTTATTCCGTGATGGACCCAACTGTGTGATTTACCCTCAACCCTAACAAACGGGTACTTAAGACACATAAATAAACAAATTAATGCCCAAGGCACATAAATAGACAAATGAATGATGTTTTGATGTGTAGTTCTAAAGGCAATTACACATAAAGTATAATTGGCTCCAGCTAGATAATTAAGTTGCTTTATCTGGAGCCACAAATATATTGTGAATGACAGTGAAAAATTGATTTAAACAGTTGTGGATTAAGGTAATTATACTACATGTATAGGTTCTTATGAAATTAGTTACACTAACTGTGCATTCTGCTGACACAGTGAATGGTTAATTTTTAAAAATTGAATTTCTTATAATTACAGACTTCCGTCTTCCACCTCTTGTGTCGAAGAAATTTGGAGAGGACCGACTCGGTGTTTACATTCCACCAGCGATTAATTTACCTCTTAAGACAATCTTCATGAATCCATTCCCAAGTCCTTTGGACGAAATTGAACTTTTGAACTGTCAACCAATGTTAATGACTTTGAAATCATCGCAGAAATATTTCATGCCAGGCAGATCAGTGGTTCAGCAAGACACCCAGTAGTATTAATCATTGACTGATGACATATTGTGTGATATATATTATCATAATACAACAGTATTTTTTTTATTGAAACTAATTTTTAATAAAGCAAACCTGTGATATATCTCCTGCAAGGTTTTGTAGTTATTTTTACCAGATTTTATTTTGTTTTGTTCAGCAGCTTTAGCAGCTGGGTAGCCTAATGGTTCTATAAGGTATCCACCAATTGGCTGGCTCTGCTGAAGCTTCCCAGACCCGGGTTAGAGTCCAGGCACGCTTCATGAGCTGCATCCCAGTGTACTCGGGTGTCTATGCTAAGTCAAAGACTCGCCACTCATGGGGTAAATGTGTAGCATGGTGTGGACTCCAAGCCTTTCTATATTTAAAGTGACAGCTTCTTGGTTTCCTTGCTTTCATCTAGTCTGCAAGCAGCTGCACACAATCCTACAAGTCTGCAGCTGCAGCAATGTTGTGAAAAGTTTGCAGCTGAGAAAAACTAAAGCTAAAGCAAATCCTGCATAAAGTCTGCATCTGCAGCAAATCCTGCTTAAGTCTGCCGAATGTCACAAATATATCAGGTCTTTGTAGCTACAGCCAATTTTTCTTTCTTTTTTTTAGGCTGTAACCACCTTTTGCAGGTGCAAGCAATGAATTAGGGCAGGCCATGTTGGTTCTTCTGTGATGAACCATGAGGTCAGATAATCTGGCTGGCAGATCGATATTGATTCGATAAGCCCCTGGGTCCTTAGCAACATTATGATGTATTTTCAGGGATGCTTGAATCCCAACATTGGCAAATCCCATCCTTGTCGCCACAGTCAAACATAATGCTTTGGTTGATTGATAAAATTTATTTGGATCTGCATGAGATACCAGAACATATTTAGTGCCCCTGGTGGACTAGGCAGATACAACATAATTCTAGTGTTGATTACTGAACTACACCATACGTATAACAATGTTATGTCCTTGACTTGTGAGAGCTAGGTCTCTCCATCCTTACTTTCCAGTTATGTCCATAATTATCTGCAGTATTTGCAATGGCCGCCCAGCTGCAGCCATTTCCTTGCAGATTCAGCAATTTCTTTGCAGGTATAGCTATTCCCTTCCAGCAAAAACCTGAAAATTATATAGGTACTCTTCAGTGTTTCTTTTTACAGCAAACCTTCATTACCGGATCTGTGTCACCTTCCCCCGGAAGAAATACCTGCACAGCTGTAAGGTGGAGCCAGAAGCAGAAAACTGACAGCTGCGAAATTGGCTGCAATTGCAAAAAAACTGCTACAGCTGCAAACTTTTTTTTACATGTTGCACTGGGCACAGTATTTATTTACTGCAGCTGTGGACGTGCGGCAACACGTACAGCTGGAAATTAGACCCTTAGACTTTTCTCAGCCCAATCACCCATCTGGCCTACACCTCTGACAGCAGAGTGTGACTAATATATACCACTGCAGATTATGTTATTAAATTATTAGCCATTTATCAGACGTCATAGAATAACAGGTCATGCAGGAACTATGTGTATTGGTGCAATAATCACAAACTGAAAAGTGAGGCTTTGTGTGCATCAATTTCACTCTGATTTCATGTTAACATTTTGAATAGCAAGATAATATAACTATTTTGTGAAAGACATTTCCTTACAAGTACCGTTGCTTCCTCGTGTTTTAAAATTCTTGTCAGAACAATCGTGATTTGATGATTTTATCTGGTAATTGCAATATATGATATTGTGTCATTTTGCATTCAACTTTATTTACTGTCACGAACCTATCTGTTGTTCAAAACATAGGCCTGAATTTGACCCAAGGCCCTCTAAGCATGTCTTGTGAAAACAGTGGGCGTAAATGTCATTTACAATTTGAAAGAATATTATAATATGGAGGTTATAACAATCATGCAGACTACTTCATCTACAATGTGAATTCTCTTACAAGAATCCATATAAGCATATCTTACGTGGTATAGTGGTAAGTTGCTTTTGTTTTCGATGAAATACTGATTCTGTGCACCAAATTGGATTCCAAGTAATAGTTATATCCCAAATAGGAGGGAGTTAACTGACGTTTTTGTTGGTTATATCCCGATGCAAAAGGCGAAGGGATATAATCAACAAAAATGTTAAAAAATTTCTTTGGTTATTGCCTGCTCAGAACAAATGGGTCTAAGCGGAGTATAAATCTATGTTACTAGGGTGTATATGGTTTGTTAAATCTGATGTTGTAAGTTCACTTTCGCATACACATTACATGCATGTAACTTGTCTGAGGAAGTAAAAGCAGGCTTTTCTTCCATGCTGTTAGTAAGTTTAAATATGTATAAGAGATCTGAGATAATGGTATATGTATTCATCCTCATGTAAAAATAAATGAAGATGTAAATGAATTGGTGTTGTTCAACCATTCAACAGTTACTTTTATATTTATCAGCAGTACTTTTTGTCTTTGACAAAACATTCACTATCTGGTAGACATGGAAATTGAACTGACAGTGCATAACTTGTCTCACTTTGTCTGTACACAGAATTTGGCAATAACCAAACATCAACAGTCAACATAACCAGCCACCAAAAAGGATTGAAAAATGTCTCCAATATCAATACATGCCCATCAGACATAATCCCCACCACTGTACCTTTCAGACAGACAACTTAAACATTAGCGATGATGAACACCACAAAGAATTTGCATACCACCCCACGAGGTGATGCCCATCCAATAGATACATCATCCAAGGACATGATTTGGCAGAGCATGGATATTGCATGGAAATGTAAGTTTCACAAAAAATATTAAAATCATACAGTGCTGATCGAAAGTTTACGCACAATTACGTACAAGGACACCCGCTAACTCCTAAACAGTGTTACCTGATCAGAATATCTTTGGTAATGTCAGCTTGTCCTGGTCATGTCAATTCTATGTACTTTTACAGTTGCGCTTATGGGAATCTTCCTTCTTCTGCTTACAGCCATCATTTCAAAGGTCTTCCATATGCTGTAAGTTATAGTTCTAACTTAATTGGGAAATATACAAGAATATTCAACAGTGGCTCATACAGCAAATTTCAGCCCTGGAAACTAAACTTCAGAGAACATCATGTGAATCCAGCTGCATGACACCCATTGGCTGTAGGACTGCCATAGCCAAGAGGAGTCCTGGATTCACATGACGTCCTGTGGTGTTTAAATAAGTTTCTAAGTCTATGAAATCAGCTGTAAAAAAAGAAAGAACTATTTAAGGTACATCTGCCTACCATTGTGTTTGCTGCATACTGTAATTTAATATATCAACAGTGGAACCCTACAATAATAATTACAATGACCCAGGTAGCATTCCAAACCGTTTCAACATTGGCAAGATGTCAGCGACTGAGATACGATGTCGTAACGACAGTGGCCAACATAGAAATTATGCTGGGCCGATTTGGAATGCTATCTGGGTACCTTAAATTAAATATTGTGATACAATTTTGAAAAATAAGGTTTTAATATAATGAATCTTTTGGCACCAAAGAAATAGATGTAAATTTATGTGGTCAATTTATGTACTTCAATCTTATAAATAATCTACTTACATGACTCACATATTAGGTGCACCAAGGCCTCAAAATGTTGCCGTAGACCTACTCGTAGGAATAGCGACTTGTCATATGACCTGATGACACGATCACACATGCAATTGAATCAACTTGCACACCCCAGCAGCTACCAAGGATTATATAATGTGATGGAACCTAACCATACTACTAGAAGCTACCTGGAACGGTTTCCATATCATGAATATGAACACATCTGAATTACAACACCAAAGGTGACTGTTAATGTAATGGCATTGCTAATACGAAAAACTTTGTTTGTAACTGTCACAATATTACCCAGACAGCATTCCAAATTGTTTCAACGTCGGCGCGATGTGGGCGATGTTAATATGATGTTGTAGCGACAGTGGCCTGTATGGAAACGATACTGGGCCAATTTGGAATGCTATCTGGCTACTGAAATATCTAATCCAGTAACCCTTCCATATGCATGTATGTAAACTTTGAAAGTAAGAGGTTCTGTCAAAATATTCTCTCGTCACCATTGTTCTGAATGATAAATATGGCTTTATTATATTAATGATTTGTGTTGCAGCCATTTTTGTTATGTGTTATTCAATCACTGTATATTTTTTGAATTATAATATCTTCAATTATCTCCTTCACTGTAAAATAGCATGACCTTATCTTGCAATAAGAATGACCCCAGGATAAAACAGCCTTTGATTGTTATTATTTCATGTCCTAATTAATCACTGATATATTGCTTTTTATTAATTGTATATAATTTTAATATACAATAAAATATAGCATGATGCAGCACCAAGGCAACTTTCTGTTCTTACTTTAACTTGTATGTGTAACATGACCATGTTCTCACTAACAAAACACCCATTGAACTTCAGGGATGGGATTTATTCCTAACAAGAAAGATCATTTTCCCCCAAATTTTCAGCCAGGGGGAATATAACATCCTTTATCCCCCCCCCCCCCCCCCAACATTCTGGCAATGTAAAAGTGAAGTTGTTCTTTCATTGGTAAAAGATACAATAGGCACACAGTCAATTCAGAAATCAGCTGATGGCCTTTCAAATTGCTCACCGAATATCATCTTGCAATTAGGATAGTTTTCAATTTCAGATCTAATATGTTACATTTTTAATTGCATAATTCTAAATTATTTGAAAACAAATGCATTTGATGCTACTCCAGAAAAACCACTATCTACTTCACCGTCTCTTCTCTCAAAACATGCTAACTGTATTGCATCCCCACTATGCATGATGAAGTTGCACCCCTTGGTACACCCATGGATATGGAGCTAAAGACAGCTGGACGACAAGACGGATGGCAGGTGAAGCCAGGAATAACACCACAGTATGGTATGCTTCAAGACCCATTCTACAGTCCTCACAAGGAACAGTGTCATTTTGCATAATGGGCAACATCTTGTAAAATCCTCAGTGTAGCTAGTAACATGCTATGTCTCCTTCCAGTTGTTCATGGTCTCAACAACTAAATGATAACTCAAACAGTAAGTTGTGTCAAGCTGGTCTGCTCTGCTAGTTGGCCAAAACCAAAGATGCCAGAAACATTCCATGTTTATTATTTATACCATTCAACAACACAAAGGCCCATTAGCTCCACACCCCTGGAGAATGCACAGTCATTAGGACAGGAAGATCCATCCACCCTTGATCCCATTTCGGCCACCAGGATTAAGATCAAGCAGAGGAGTACAATCTGACCAGCTGGCCATGGTACAGTGATGGATCCCCTGTCTCTAGAAACGACCTTCTCATTGTTCAGATGAGACTAATCAATGATGGCCATCTGCAGCCATCACTCCCATAGCTCTGAACATTACACATTATTAAATTCATAAATCATTATTTAGCTAAACTAAAGAGCAAAACGCCTATGCCTTTTACAATCTGGATGCCTGGTTTGTGATAATAGTTATATGACTATCATCACAAGAATTTACATTTGTACTTTACATTTTGCCCCATTATTTCATGATTTATACATCAGGGAATTTATGAATGGTGTCAAACTTAGGGTGTCAAATTCCTTTTGAGTAACATTCTACTGGAATTTAAATACCTTTGAGTCACCTTCAGTGAAATAAATAGCACTGCAAGCGGTGAAGACGCTTGCCTGTTGTATGCATATTACTTGCTCTATGGGGTATACAAACCAAACTCAGATCCGATCACCCCAAAAAAAAAAAGAATTGATCTTTTGGGGCAATTTCGCCATGGCAACAATACACAAACAACTTGATGCTAACACTTTGTCGAGTAAACAAACCGAATTTGAAGCCAATGCAATCACCCAGAAGTTATAGCATTTTACCCCATCAGTGGATAATTTCCCTTCAACAACCCTAACAGTGTTAGAAAATGATGCTAAAACACTATAGAGTATACAAACAAAATTTGAAGCAAATAAAATTACCCAAACAGCAGTGATAGCATTTTACTCCATCAAGACAACCATCATGGGGTAATTACCCTATGACAACCCTAAAAGTGTTAGAACATGATGGTAACACCTTTTAGGGTATACAAACCTAATTCAAAGCAAATCCGCAAACCCAAACAGAAGTTGTAGCATTTTACCCCTCATGGGGTAATTATCTTTGATAACCATAAACGTTTCAGAACCCCAACCCTGAATAACATCCACATGCTATGTTCTTCACTCATAGAAGTAACCATGCTTCCAAAATATCATACCGCCGGAGTGAGTATTTCAGCATAGATTTCACATAGCCAGAAAGGGTGTCAGAAAGCAATGGAATGGCAATGTAAAACATTCCGTCGGCTTCCGTAGGATTACGTGCAGATAACGTTGGAATACATGGGTTAACTTCGCTTTCCCTCATTGACGTGGCTGATCCGTCGAGTTCCGGCTGTTTTGACAGAATTTTCATGCATGAAAATTCTGTGAAACTGAGCCGGAATGGGACGGAAAGATTGTTACGTAATTAATACTTAGATGATACACCACAGTCGGCGGATCATACACTGCAGTCAGCTGATTGACCCTCATCTTCCGTCGATTTCCATCAGTTTCTGTCAGCTTCCTTGGGCTTCCGTCAGCTCTTACTTCAGCTTTCGTCAGCTTCCGTTGGCTTCTGTCCGTTATACGTGCCTTACAGCCACTTGAATCATCCGGCTATGTGAGATCCCCTTACGTGGCTTCTGGGGCAGGAGCTACGTAAGTACCCACGTATTCGTCGCGGAAGTGAAAAGAAGTTACGTTAGATTATACGTAAACTTCCGTGGATCATACCTAGACTTCCGTGGATCACATGTCGTGTACGTCGTTCTTCCGCTTTTGTTCCGTGTCTCTTGCGACGTAAGCCACTTATGATCTGCTGGATATCCGTTGCATACGCCAATACATACATAGCCATACGTTAACACCTAGCCACCCCCCTTTTTCACAAATGTTTTTGTCGATAATCCTTGGCCAATATGTCGACTTTGTCTACGGATCAACCACGGATATCCTGTCACTTTACGGCTATGTGACATCCAGGCTTGACACTGTAGAGCTCAATGAAAGAACTTGGTGGTGTTGGCACTTTTTGGTTAGTGCTAATGCCAACTGAGTCATGACAATACCTCGTTAGACAAACAGATGAGATGAAAAAAAGAAAATTTAGATTAATATCAAAACAGTATAGGTTATAGTCACATGCAGGGCATAGCCAGTATTGGTGTAAAGGCTACTAAAGGGGGTGACAATAACTTTTCATATTTTCAAATAATTCAAGGAAACTACCGAAATATGTATCATTTATTTATACCTGAATGCTGTGTTAAAGGTTTCAGGGCCCATGGGGGAGACGGTTGCTCTTTTAGACCCTATTTTTGCCATAATTTGTATTACCCATCTGGTCTATACGACTCTGACAACACAAGTGTGAGTAATATATTATTGACGCAAGCCTGTGGATTATGTTATTTTGTCGTCATTCTCAAATTCTAACGCAATTACCTAATTAATGGATGTCATAGAAGTACATATCATGTATGAATTACGTGTGGATAAGTGTAATAATTGCAAATCGCAAGTTTCCTGGGCTCTGTGCGCGTCAATTTGAATAGCAAACTGTCATCGACTGACATCACTAGAATAACCATTATTCATGTGTAGGTCATTTCCTCTACAAGTGCCGTCACTTCCTCATACTTTGTAAAATTCTCATCAGAACAATTATGACATGTTCAACTTTATCTTGTAATCGCAGGGTGTATGAAATGAAAAAGTTTGACAAATAAGGAAGTATGAAAATATATATCTGTTAAGTTAAACTGGTTTTAAACATTACTTCCAAGATGATGAAATTGACAATTTTCTTACTGTTCAGTCAAGGTAAGTTGGATTTATATTTACTAACTAATGTCAATATAAGTGTGGGTGAGCAGGGGCTTAGCTCAGTGGTAGTGCGCTGGGTTGCCAACCACTGGGTCTTGGGTTTGAAACCAACCCATGTTGGAAGGTGCATCATCATTGCCTTCATTGCTTTGGCTCCTGCCTGCCCTGATCAGCCCTATCTGGTAAAAAATATGGGGTGTAAGTGTGGGTGCCACAGACCTGGCTGTAGGCAGAGAGAGCAACTGTAGCTAGTAATATAAAGTAAAAATTTATTTTGAATTTGCAACGGAGAGGTGGATGTATCCCAGAAAGCATTCCAAATTGGCCCAGCATCGTTTCCATGTAGGCCAATTGTCGTTACAACATCGTATTAACATCACCGACATTGCGCAAATTTTGAATGCTATCTAGGATATGCTAAGTAAAAAGAAAAGTAAGATGATATACAAGAAACACTTGAAGGAAATTATATCTATCTGCCATTAGAGAAAGGCTCCTGGGCGGACAATTAAGTGGTCCGTGATTAAAAAGTAAAACATATTTCAGAAAAACATGAGACCCAGTTCTCCCTCTTGTGGCAGTAATGTGATTATGCTATGTTTATGTTTAATTCGTGTTAAATTATAGAGCTTTCCTTATGAATTTATTGTATGCATTGCATGTATTTTAATTCATTCATTCATTTCCAACCTACTGTTGCTAAAAACGTGGGCCTAAATTTGACTAATTACTTTTCAGTAATTTGGATAACATTGCAAGAGGAAATCCATATATTTGAAAGACAAATTGACCCAATATCACCCATTCCTTTGAGCCTATCATGCGAAAATAATGGGCGAGATGAGGTTATTTATGTTGCTGGTGTGTCACATAATGCAACAAAAATTCATTTGAAAGAACAATATGAGGAAGAATGTAACAATCGTTCAGAATGCTTCATCTCCGCTGTGAATGCAACTTCAGGATTCCATGTGGAAATATCTTACAGCTGCATCAGTGGTAAGTTGTGCTTTTGTTTTGAGTGATATACCAAGTCACTGGTTGCAATGAATTTGAAGTGGCACATTTCAATGATTTCCAAATGATGTAACTGAGGGACTATCTCACTGTCTGTATATTGTCAAGGGGAGTTTAGTGCTAATAAGCACTAAAAAGGCAGGTATCACCTAAAATAAATGCTTGAGCATTCACTCATTCAAAAACAACAACAACAACATCAGCAACAACAACAACAATGACAACAGCTATAGGGACAACAATTATAACAACAACAACATCATCAACAACAACACTGAAGATATTCATTTTGCCTTTCTTTTAATGGTGTTAAAACAGAGCTAATCAAATAAAAACTTGGTGGAGAATGACCTTGTGAGCTTTTGAAAGCTCCAACTTCCACGTGAAATAAATCAAGTTTACATTTAAATAAAAATTCAAAATGTGCTCAGTATGCCAAAGATAGCCTAGCTTAATAGTGTCAAAAGTGGCTACTTACATATCATACCACAGACAACCTGTCCACAAAGAGTGTTATTCATCTGACTAGAGATGTAATGACTAATGCTACTATTGCCGAAGCCATGTGGAAGAATTCTTGGATTCTCATGACAAATCAATTTCTAAACATACACTGCTTTGTTTTTAGGGAAAGCCTCTGGACGTAAAATAATAAAGTACCTTAATCAGACGAGGAGTTCATACATTGATTGTACACAAGGCTTGATCAAAATATTTGATGTCATCAGTTCTCTGTCACAATCCACCTTACAACAAACAGCTGACCTGCTTATGAGGAATGTCACCAAAAGCTGCAATGAGAAAAGCAGATGTGACTTTATGATTGATAAAAAAAGCACACCAAAGGAGGCAAAATTCACCATCAACTATGTATGCACAACAAGTAAGTCACATCCAACGCCAGTATTTAAGTTGAAAATGTTTTTAAGAAAGCTCAGATATTAAGATTTTTTTTCATTTGCATCAACAATTCAAGATTGTTTAATTTCAATGATCTTTTCCTCTTCAGAGGTTGAATCATGTCGTATAACTGTAACTGAAGGCTTCATGGGCCAGACCTTAATTTCTGCATCGGAAATGATCATTGACAGTGGAAACTTCAATCAAAGTTCTTACATCAAGCCTCCAGACGTCAAATGTCGAATAACATCAACCAAATACAAATACCTCACCATGTCAGTCTTACAATTCCACTCAGAAAATCCGACTGCAAACTTTTCTCTACAGTTTACCTCAAAGGGTGAAAATGTGAGAATGCAGGCTAAAAAAGATTTTACTTTCAAGCGAAAATCCATTTACTTAATTTACAGTGGAACATGGTATGAAGATATTTCCATGGTGTGGCAGCCATCTACTCACGAGAATGTGAGATTTCATATCAAAATGAAAGGTATATTTTTGCTCTTAAAACTAAACCTGAAACATAAATACAATAGATCAGTGGTGCTTGGTGATATAATCTCATCAAGACAGGGCAATATAACGAAACTTGTTTAGCTTTAATGACAAAATAATATTATTTCCTTTACGTTTCATCACACAGCATTCGATGAAAATAATCGAAGTTCCATGGTCAACATCACCTGCCACAAGAAAGGACAGCGCAATGGCTCCAACATCAAGAAGTGTCAATCAGAAATAATCCCCACCGCCGAACCTGTAATACAGACAACAGAAATCAAAACCAGAAATCACACCAAAATCAACTCTAAAGATGGTGTCAATTGGAACAAAACACTAGTTACTACAAACAAACACTCCATAACTAGTCAAATGACAAACCCACCACATGTTTCCCACATGACTGATGCATCATCTGAAAACCACACCTCAGACAAGGTTGATAACCAGGAAATTGTTGAAACTCATGCAGATTTGATTAAAAGGATCATAGGTATTGGATTGAAAGGTGAGTTACATAAGAATTACGTTGTTTAAAAAGTATGGTTGTAATTGATACATTTGCAAACTATGTTCAACAACAAACATAAAACACAATCAGTGTAGCCAAGATAGCATTCCAAATCGAATCGACATCGGCGCAAGGTCAGCGATGTTGAACTGGCCCAATTCGGAATGCTATAAGGGAGTCTGACATTTCAATATGTGGTCAGTGTGGATGGGGATTTACTCGAGTGATTCCAGGGGCGGATCCAGAAAAAGGTTTCACGGGGGGGGGGGGGTATGACAAATCAAAATGTTTAAACTCCCCCCCCCCCACCCTCTAAATCCGCTACTGTATTCCATGAGGTATTAGCTATAAAAAAAGCTTTGCCTGTTAACACAGAAAATTGACCATTCTATTAGTTCTAATTAGTTGATGAGTGTGTGTTTCTATTTCATTGCAGTTGCCCTGGTTGGTATCGTCTGTCTTCTTGCCACAGTGATTACTGCAAAACGTTTCTACGAGCGGTAAGTTATCAAGCTATACCACACACCCAGCATCCAGATATATGTTACCTTTATATACTTAAGGCAATGCCTTTAACTTTCATGGGGGGTGGGGGCCTAGCTCAGAGGTAGCATGCCGGTCTTTCAACCTCTGGGTCCCGGGTTCAATTTCTGGTCTAGCCTAAGTTGTATGGCTGTTTCATGCATCATCTCATTGCCATGGTCCCTGCCCTTCCTAATTAGCCCGTCAGGCGCAGAAATACAGGACGTAAAGCCCTAATCCACCCACCTAACCCTTGGCGGTCATGGTCAGTGCACACCAGATAGCAGCACCCACACAATAATGTATTCACACTTGTAAATAGCAAATTAATTTTGTTGTGAGACTGACGAGCATCATGGTCAACATCATGAAGAGAATCACTCGATTAACAATTATGAAGTAATCTTATGTATGAGAGCCATGAAATTGATCACTCCATTGTATAGAACAACTTATCAGCTCTCTGTAGGTTTTTTTCGGTTGACCAAAATATTATAATAGATATGCTGGCGTGAGAAGGCAGAGAAGTCTGCATTGCAAAAAGCATGATTTGCCTATCGCGTATACATATTAGATTCATGCTATGCAAATTTTGCTTCAGGTACCACTACGCTGCGAACCTGTTAACATCTAGTCTTTGGCTAGAATGCTGCAGCATAAACATACATGTATTAATCATTAATTGTTTGTCCTATTTTTTTTTACTAAATGCAAATTGCGGTGTATAGAGATTATGTGTAAAGATATCTCCCAAATCATTCAAACTTGCCTTTCAGGTACACAAAGGCCTCCAAATTTCGCCCTGATCCAAAGAATAGCAATGAGTCACATTCTGAAGTCGTTTCAAGACTTTTGCCACAAATGACACCGGAGGCAACCTTCTGACAACTTCACAGCAAGTGCAACTGTACCCTACTGCTGCTAACTACCATGAACTCTTTCCAAATCACTTGAGAAGAAACCATGTGCTCTTCGAATGTGCTACTACAGACACTGAAAACTAACAATATCATTAGTAGCAGTATAATAGGCCGCAGGAGCGGCCCCGTAGGGGCCGCCCGTAGGGCTTTTATGTTTAGAGATTGGCCAAAAACAAAATCTACTGACATGCTATTCTCAGATGACCGGACGAACTATGTTGTCCTAATTAATCTGCGCGGCCATGATGCGCAAAATCCTATAATGACCTACTTACGCAAAAATGATTCTTAACTTAAGATAATACAGATCTACCCAACAAATTTGAAGAAACTCACGTTAGAACACTGTTAATCATCAGTTCTATGAGATTCAAGAAAAGACAAGCAGTAGAACTATGGTTTTGAATGTTCCATGGGAGCTACGTCCATTGCCGTGATTTTCCATAAAGCTAGCCAACTAAATGAACGTTCAACCAATCAGAGCAGAGCTTATTTAATTACTAGGTCATTTGCTAGGCAACGAGCTCTAACAAACTCTGTGATTGGCCGTGGCGCTTAAGTTAGAAATCAATGCGCCGTCATGATCCGGGCTGACAAAAAATAAGCCAAAAGTTGGCAAAACTTTTATTGATGACGTCACAGAAAATGCCTTTGGCGGCGTAGCAAGGTAAACATGACTGTGTACGTACGAAAAACGATGTGTTTGCTCAACCGGAACGATCGCGATTTTGTTGTTGTTATTACCCACATGTATGAAAATATCAAACTTCAACAAAGTATCATTTTACTACAACTCCTGCGGCATCTCATGCACATTGCATAATCATATTAGAACATGTTAAGTGAGCATTGGCAAAAGCTAACAAATGAAAAAGTGAGTAAAGACAGTGTCACTGAGCAATTAAAAGGAGATGATACAATACATTGGCGATTAGTGTTGTACCGCTGCAGGGTGAGAAAATTTAAAATGATAATGTCTGATTGGATAATTGATTATGTAAGACTTAGTCTTGATTTATGCTATAATAATTTTATTATGGTTTATATTAAATTCATTATCGATTAAATGAGTGATGTCATTAACTTTACACCATTCTGGTATAGTAGGGCAAGGTAGACGTAACTAAAGTGTGCGTTGCGTAATGTAATGTCTGTGAGAGGGAGTGTCCCAACACCTCAAAATTTGGCACTACTCAAGGCTATCTTCTTTTGCTGCCACTGATTTTGCTTTTCAGACCTAGAAGAATATTGCCTATTGATTCAATAAAAACAACTTTCTGAATAAGATAAGCGCAATTAATGAAACACTATAAATGTCAAACATACAATAAAAAAAAAACTTAGTTTCAGCCAATCACAATCTAGGTTGCCAAAGTCTGCAGCCAATAGGATTGCAGCATTCTGCTGCTGCCACCTAGTGGAATGATGTAGAAGCTTCCTGAAACTGTACTATTAAGTTAGAGCATTGAGTCAGTCTTTGGTGCATGGGTAATGCCCTGCTAACACTCTTACCCTAACACCATTACAGTAGCTGAGTAGTGCTCTGTGATGGTCATATCACGAGGGTTGGCTGTCTTCACCCCAAGTGTTACAATTCTTGCCACAAGGGGCGACAGCATCTTCAAAGGTTTCTGATTACATGGCCGCGGCTTGCCTTGTATTTACTAACAGAAAAGTTGCTTTTCCAAAGGAAACTACTAATCACAATGTATGTTTCTGAATGGAATTAATGATGATGGGTGAAGCTGGTGATGTTCTCCATATCTTGTATGCTCACAGCATGTGAAAATTCCAAGAATTTTTTTTCCTTCCGCAAAAACATTTGCCGAGGGTATTGTAGTTACGGTGAACAGTTGATGAGCTTGGCAAAACTCCAACTCTATTGCATTTACATTGATTTAATTTGGTAATTAATTAATAAATAATTAGTCTCTTTGCCCTAGTTGTGCCATTGATCAATAATTGTAGTTTGTTTCAACAATTATTCATAGTCAGCCAGTGCACGGTTCTTTATCATAAAATGAGGAAGCTTGGACATAGAAAAAAATATTAAAATTCGACGGGAGTTGAAACTTTGATTCCGAGATGGAAACACGGACAATTTTCTTGATATTACTGCTCAGTGATGGTAAGAGTGATTTATATTGAAAAAATTTATTTTCCATGCTTTCATATATAAAAATTAAAAAACTCATCAAATCGGTTATATAAAGTGCATATAGCAATAACAGGCCTCGTATGATTACAAATTAACCAGAAATTCACTGATCAGACATTCTGAAATGGCCGAAGCAGTTAACTTAATATAGAACTGAGGGATGTGAAAAGATTCAACTAGTGTTATAAACAATGCCGATCCAAATTGTTTTATTTGTAATTTTCAACATACCAGGCACAAAAATGACCTATGATAATAATGAATAAGAAAATTTTCAGGGTGGTCATATGGAAATTTATATTTCAATCTTGTACTATGGAATTTTCACTCTTAAACCATTGGGAACAATATGATGATAATCTGGATGTTGTAACATGGATGTTTATACATTCCCTAAACCTTGGTGTCCCATGTTTACAATGATACCCATAAAATTGTGGAGAAATTGTGTTTTTATACGTGTGTTTAAAGTGTGGTTTGTATATAAGACAAATAGAGATGGGGAAATGTGGAAAATTCACAATAATTAATATTTTCCCAAACCTCTATATCTCGACTACAAATATATCTGTATTCGTGAAATTTAGCTCTAAGAATTTGGCAAAAGATAATTTTTCCTCTTGCCAATTACATCTATAGTCACTTCACCAATTACTATCTATGCATGCATTGCAAATTATATTGCAAAAAAATTTATCATTTGGGCCCCCTAAATAAGTTCACAGGTCTATTGTCAAAAACTTAAAGGCCAATATTCATTTTCAAATTTGTTGAGGGTATGCTGCTGCAGCGCAGCCAAGTCCAGCCTATGTTTATTTCTAAAAAGAGAAAATATGCAGTAGATATACACATTTAATTAAACCTTCTCTAAAAAAAAATCAAGTAAAAATCAGGCGACCATCGAGGGACCGTGAGGAATATTGGGCCCAAATAGCGTATCCAACATGAAACTGTGAATGCCTACGGAATAAGCAGCTTCAATTACCCTGTTCTCTCAACCAATCAAAACAATCATTTGTTGATCATGTTGAATACGCTACTTGTGCCGAATTTTGTTTGATTTGTGAAATTGCATGAAACTCGTGTTTAGAAAAGTTTCCTATTGGTGTTTCATTTTTATCTGTTCATTTTAGACCCAATTCCATAGCAGAATATCATCATCATATGCTTAATATTATCATTATTATTATCTTTATATCGGCTATATTACGTTATATAATTTGCATTAGGCTCAGTTTTACATGCACTGACTCACGGAACTTCAATTGTGAAATGAGGAAACCGGGACATCGAAACAAATATGTTCATTAAGATAATATGGGATTTGAGACTTGATTCCACAATGAAACCACAGAATTTTTTTCGGTATTATTTTTAATGGCAGTAAGCAATATAATTATGTAGACATTGTCTAATGTAGCGGCCACCCCAGGATATATTCTATTGTGAAAGCATAAAATGAGTATATATTTCAGCTGACTATATGAAGATAGCTGTTTATAGCATGCCTTGAAAATTTAATTCCAGAAACGTCATTTGAATGCAAGGCTCTCATTGGTTGCGATATTGCCTTAACTAATGGGTGTCCTGGATTCACATGACATCATCTGGAGTTTAGTTTCAAAGTAAATGAAATCTGCGGTAAACAGTGGTAAAGGGATGAAACAATTAAATATGCAGTCAGTCATGGAAGTTGGAAGTGATCGTTTAATTACCGCACTGCAGCAGGTGACCATTCTATACATGGCATACAGCACTGTAAACACTGGGTTGTCAAATTTACTAGAGGGTATATTCATCATGTAGATGTTTAGAAATATTGGAAATGCTTTTTGTTTAAAAAGTGGTGCATTTTCATTCACCTTGTGAAAATGTCTTGGAGTTAAATGATGTTATAACATAAGTTAAAGTATCAAGCGCCACATAGGGAGTGTATTTATTTATTATATTTTTTCTGGATGACACAATCTTAAACAAATATGTTTTTAATGTAGCCCAGATATATAAAAACCATTGTAAGCAAAAACAAATAAAAACCATTGTACTCTTGCAGTGTTGGCCCAAAAACGTTCTTTTATTTTTTAGTAAGATTTCGAAATTCTCAGTTATGGCCATGTGCATTTCTTGAGTGGAGTGTATTCCAAATGGTCAAAAGTCTATAAAAAAAAAACTCTTAAAGATTTTTGTTCTAGAAAAAGGAACATAAACGTGTAAACTATTGTTGATCTGGGTGTTTCCATCATTAGTTTCACACGCCATCACCACTGAGTGATGGATGTCGTCCATATTATTTAAACGAATGTGGTGAAAATCGTCCGTGACAATGGCTATAACCTTTTACATGAGTATGACTTCCTACCCTCTGGGAGATGGCTGAGATCTGCATCAGCACGGGCAATACAAACACTTCAGTTGTTTGTACCATTTAGTCTTTAATTTTTAATTTTTTAATCATATTGTTAATTAATGCTTCTAAATAATGATATAAATTAATTTATCTATGTAATATTGATTTTATGTGTATATATATGCGTTTTTAATGGCAAAAATTTGTTAATATGACCTTTTTAAAAAACTTTATTTCTTATATAGATAGAAATCATATTTTGTATTTTGTGATATATATGGGTTTTTGTATGACAGCCATGGGTTCAGCTCACATATTCAAATTCAGTTTGTTATCTTTTTTGAATGGCAAACAAATGTGAAACAGTTTCCCATTTTTTCTCAAGAGAACTTCATTAGTCAAAAGTGAGGCAGAAAGCTAATTCATCAGTTTGTAGTTTGCGATTCGAGCTTTTCCATAACAGCAACAATATACATAACTATTGCTTTCTAATCTTTTGTTGAATTATAATTATTAGTATAAATGACGATGTATCTAATGTTTGGCACTTATTTTTCAGTTATTTGGATCACAGTGCAAAAGGAAATCATTATATCCAGAAATCAAGCTGACTTAAGTCTATCATGTGAAAACACTGGTGATGAGCGAATCATCAATGTCACTGGAGTAAATGGAAGATCCACTAGCAGAAATGATTTGATACAAGTTTATGTGGGATGTAAAGATCGACAACAATGCTCTTTCTCAGTCGATGTTCCTCCAGGTCAAAAAGTGCAGATAAAATATCAGTGCAGGATTGGTAAGTCATGTTTTTGATTTTGAAGTCACCCTCATTGTAGGGCGTGATGTTTTCTTGCATTCTCTCAGTGCAATAGTCCAGGGACCAGGCCCCAGAAAATATGACATGACTTACCGTGTATCAGTAGCACACCACTTGAATTTGATATCATTTTAAAGAAGATATCCTGTGGAAATTACCCTGCACTAGAGATAGCTCAATATAGCTGCAGATTTTGAGGTAAAGCTCAATGTAATAAATGATGTCCACATTTAGGGCTGGATTCTTATTTCCAGTGTGTAAGACACTTGTAAATTTTTTTTTCAATTTGGATTATGGTACATTATACCTAACCCATCATTGAGGTTTATTAGAGTCATCTTCATGCCAAAAGTGAACAGAAACGATTGAATTGACGAAAGTTTCAATATCTTCCAGTTGATGCCCAATATTTTTTTGAAAGTGATGATCAGCCCTTTACATGTATATTTATGAGGATATGAGTCATGCAGCAGTATCATTATTGGGGTGAAACAAATAATCACATTCTGTAACTCGTAAGTTGTTTACCTTGTAATTTATATTTAACCTGGTTTTAGGGGTTTTCAACCAAATACAGACAAAAATTTTCTAAGATACAAATAGCTCAATAAATAAACAATGCGTCTCTGAAAATACTTAAAATTAATTAGTATAAATATTCACAATCATGTAAAAGGCACTTGATATTGTTAGAGAAATATATTCGTCCGGGCGCCCAGATAGCATCCCGTGCACCCCCCACAACAAAATATCACTTCATTTTTTTAACTCTTGAGATGTGGGATGTAGTCTTTAACCGAATTTTGACTGGTAACAGTAAAAAAAACTCATTCCTATTGTACTTTTCGCCATTTTAAATAATATCTCGTACTGGCCCCCGAAAAAAATTAAAAAGCTTGTTTTGCCCTATAATGCCAACCCTGATCAACCAAACTGCACAACAATGGTTCTAAATAGCAACAATGGATCCAGGAATGCATGTTGTAGTGCTTAGTTTGGGCAATATCTTTCAGATTTTTTTTAAACCTGGCCGATTTATTGCTTTAAAAAGGTGAAAATCCTTCATTTTTGGTTTTCCTAGCTGCACATTTTATATAGATAGTATGTACCAGTATCATTATTCAAAAGTTCACAGTAGCACATTATATTACCCCTTATCCTTACTTTTTGTAATCTTGGCAAAAAAAGCAATTGTTCATTAAATTAAATCCAATATAAAAGTTTAATATCACTAAACGAGCAAAATTAGTTCATAGCACTGGAAGGCTATAATGTAAGAAAATTTGGCAAATTTCTGAAAATGCTTGATGTGTGAGTACAAGATATGTGTTTTTGTGTGTGTGTCATTCTCATGAAATAAAACAAGGAAATCTTTTCAAGAAAAAAATGTGTAGGGCGATGTAGATTTGACGCTTTCTAGTCAATTCGTCACTGACTGACATGTACTATTGCATCATCAACATACAGTGCACAATGACCATTTTAATGAACATAGGCAGGTCATTGACAAAGATAACAAATAATCGGGGTCCTAAAGTGGACCCCTGTGGTACCCCTTTATTTACATTGACAAATTCAGATAACTTATTAATATAATTGACACAATGACTTCTACCACTAAGGTAAGAATTAAATCACTGTAATTCAGTATCCATAACACCATATTTAGTCAGTTTCATTAACAGTACATCATGACTGATGGTGTCAAAGCATTTATCAATATCGAGGAAACTGACTCCAGTACATAGTTCGTCATCAATGATTCGCAACCACTCATCAATTGTAGAATGTAAGCAATGTGTTGTTGAGTGGTATTTTCTATAAGCAAACTGATCTAAAGCAATAAATTCATGACACTGAACCTCTTTCTCAACAGCCTTAGAAATATGACCTAGCACCGATATTGGTCTATAATTTACAGGACCATCATAACTTCCAGCACCTTTATATACTGGCGTAATAAGTCTAACTTTCCAGTCATCTGGTATATAACTATATTTGAACGATATATTGATAAAATGCGTATAGGATCTGACAATGGCCTCACTTGCTAATCTTAATAATTTACAGTTAAAATTAAGAAAATCAAGTGAACTTCTAGTACTGAACCTTTTAAGCAACTTAAGACTGGTACCTCAAGAGACACTTATATTGGAAAGCAGTTCAGTTACATTTTGACCAATAGTACAGAAAAATTAATTGAACTGGTCGACTGTCAAAGTGTTATTACTATTAGTGGAGGGGCTTCCAACAGCTCATTAAATAATGCACTAGTATTTGTTTTACCTTCATTATACAGTGAGTCATAATAAATATTCTTACAATTTCAATAATAAAATTAACCTCATTTCTTAAAGACCCATATTGATTTAGAAGTATAGTCACTGACAAGTTGGGTGAGACTATTTGCACATTAGGGTGCTCTAAAATTGGTGGTTTCTAAAAGAATTTTCAAAAGATTGCTCCCCGGAGCTATTTCCCATTCTTATGATACAGATCAACTACCATGCAAAATTTCACATCCAAATTTTGAGTTTAAGCTTTGCCACCACCCACTTGAAGTTTCCATGCAAATCGCAATAGAGCCAACAGAGCGACCAGGTCTTAAAAAGGATAACAACACATTTCTCCTTGGAAAACCAATTCCTGAACTTGTTCAACACAGAATCCTCACGAAAGAAGTTTTCAAACACTCTTCTATTCATGAAGCTGCCTATGCCGCAAACCCTCCACTCCGGCCTGTATTGCTCAGCAAAAACACAGATACAGTAACGGATTGCGAGAACATCCATTAGCTTTCCTGTCCAAATTCCATGCACTCAGCCAGAAAGCTATCTTGGTCTTTTTGCAATAGTAGGATAAATCAATATCACTGTTCAATCAGTAATGCAACAGAATTTTAACTTGGCTATTATAAAACAGAGTAAAACTAGGTTCACATAAACTTATGTAGTACACTTAAGGAAAGGTGAAACAAACTTTAACAGTTCTCATGGAGTGTGAAATCACAAATAATTGCATATATACAATAAAAACAAAATCAAATATAATATTTAGACTAATTCAAATTTGCCTAACAATAGTATTACACATTAAATTTCACATAACATCAAGTTACAACTAAACACGTATGTCGTAAACCAGTTATATTATAAAGTTATATGAAAACCAAGCTGACTATTTGAAATGTATGCAAAAAGAACATAATGCCTGTAGGTCCATTATTTCTACAACTCATTCTAGATAAATTCTAAAGTCAAGAAATCATTTTGTTTTTTTTAGGGTATGTTAATTTAATGTATTAATTTATATTATTAATATATGCTATAAAATAATGGTCACCAAGCTCAGACTATTTGAAATATATAGAACGGGGATATTATGCATGTAAGAGCAATAAGAAAAAAAAAAAAGAAGTCAGTTCATATTGCACAAATTGTTGACGTGCTATACCAGATTTTGGCAAACGCACACTTTTTAGTAGGACTAAACTCTGGGCTAATTGTGATATAGTTTCACATTATGCCTAGTCAGAGGTCTGTACTAGTATACAGTAAATAAACTTTTAACCCAACTGAAACAAAAACTACTGTATGATGGTGTCCCGAGCCCATACAAATTCAATAGCTATCATACTGCATATTTCAACGGCCTGGTGGCAAGGCTTAGAATGGAGATATTGACCTAAGTTTTGACCTTCAGTTTTTTTGGAGCGCCTTATTGGACATTAATGTAATACAAGAGGTTACTGCTTAGCGTTTCATTTAAACAATAATCTAAATTAAGGTCAACCATTTTGTCCTCAAGACAAGCAATTTCAATTGAGTCTAACATGTTATCATAATATTCAGAACCCATAGATGGAGGCCTATACATTGAACATAACAGAATTGGACTTTTTTGCACTTGCAGTTGTAACCATATACATTCAAGTTCATGAGATTCTAGATCTAGTCTTCTTTTAAATGACAGGTCACTTTTGACATAAATTAGTACACCTCCACCGTGCAATATCAAACTCATATTGGCTTATTGAATTGTCGAGCCAAGTTTCATTGACACAAAAAACATCGACTCAGTCTTATGTACAATGTCTCGTATCTGTTCTATTTTAGCGTAACAAACTGCGAACATTCAAATGACATACATATTACCACCCGGACTACTTCTTGTGGAACAATTTTTATCACAGGAGTCATCATCAACAGAGTTAAAATCTACTAAAACAAAAAACGTATTGGATAAAACAAACTCAGAGTCAGCATTGTCACTTTGATTTTCAGTAAATAGGCAAAGAGTCATTGACATCACAGACAGGGTCTTCAGCGGCAGCCTTGTCTTCTTGACTATGCCTATGTTTGTCTGCGATGATGTTTAGCTTTGTGACCACGTTATGTCCTCGCTCATTGCAGTTTCTGCAGCCGTCACGATTAATCGTGATATCAGAGGGTTGTGACTTTTAAGCAAATATTTCACATACAATCACAATGTCCATTGTAATACACATTTTTGTTGTTAAGCTGTCTGTACAGGTTACAGTTTTTAGAATATATTTTCTTACCTGGATGACATTGTACTTTGTTGTTCACGAAATTACAAACTTGTCTTTGCAAAATTACGCACTTTCTTCGCAATATTACACACTTTCTATGTGTAGTATGCACTTGACTTCAACAAATGGTAGAACATTTCTGGAAGTCATGGCCTGTAAGCTCTAGTGTATAGGACATGTGCTCAATCGCCTGAAAGAACGATGTTATGCGCCTTGTACTACAGAAACTTCCATGCTTAGGACTTCTTGTGAGCAACAGAGCTGTAGAATGCATAAAAATGTTGAAGAAACTTTTCCAATCCTCCAATATTTTTGTAAACCTTATGACAGAAGTCTTAAGCAGTAAGATATGCTAGTTTTGCTGAAACTAACATTTTCTGCTGCAATGCTGCCTATAAACTGCATGCGGAGGGCGGGGGGCTGAGGGGTAGGCTAGTGTTGATAATACCCCTTCACTACGGTACATATCTTAATGGTAGGATATTTGACGTTATTTTGCCTTTATTCTTTTTTTTTTTTTGGTGGTGGGCCTCAAAAGAGGCAACATTAGACTGACTTTTCTGTGGTACAGTCCCATGTTTAACTATTCCTGTGTTTTATGTATACCACACTTTCCAGGGCCATTGTATTTTTGACAGACTGATACAATTTGGCAATAACATATTTAGGTTTATAATTATCTGTTCAGGAGAACACAGTCCATGCCCATCTAACTGCCAAACTATTGCTTTGTCAATTTCCATTTAAAACCACCTGTTACGTATTCAGGAACCTCTCAGGGAGCCACCTCTACAGTAACGACAAACATAGATGAGAAGGGGAATGCAGACCTGAAATGTAACACTGGGTCAATTACGATTGATGTCGTCTTCAGCTCACTCTCACGTTCCACTCTACAACTGCTTGACCCGAATATCAGCAAAAGCTGCAACGAAAAACACCAATGCGACTTGACACCTTCCACGCAAATAATACCAGAATGGACAGCATTTGCCATCAGCTATGAATGCATGAAAAGTGAGTCACCGTACAATTGTTTTAAACTTGCTATTTCAAAAAAAAATATCACAATCTATCATTTAATAATTGTTTACTCTTCAGAGATTGAATCATGTCGTATAACTGTAACTGAAGACTTCATGGGCCAGACCTTAATTTCTGCATCGGAAATGATCATTGAAAGTGAAAACTTCCGTCAAGGTTCTTACATCAAGCCTCCAGAAATCAAATGTCGAATAACATCAGCCACGTACAAATACCTCACCATGTCAGTCTTTGAATTTGATTCGGAAAACCCTACTGCAAACTTTTCTCTAAGGTTTTTTTCAAACCATGAAAAAGTGAGTCTGCAAGCTGAGCAAGATTTCATTTACAAGAATAAATCAATTTACTTAATTCACCTCAATGGAATATGGTATGAAGATATTTCTATGGTGTGGCAGGCATCAACCAGGAAGAATGTGAGATTTTATCTTGAAATGAAAGGTACGTTTTTCAAAACAAAACTCATATGGACAGAAAGAAGTGTATCCCTATTTATAAAAATGAAAAAATGGTGATGTAACTGAATTGGTATTGTTTGATAAATAAATGACATTGTTTCCATTTTGTTTTGCAACAGATCTAAACCATAGCATATGCCATAATCGCTGGGAATGATAGGAAACAATTAACTGATGTTAATAACCTCATTGCATAATTGTTATCACTTTTTTCCACAGCATTTGATGACAAAAACCAAACATCGATCATCAACATCACCTGCCGCCAACAAGGATCTTACACTGTCCCCAACATCAAAACATGCCCATCACATATAACTTCCACTGCTGCGCCAGCAACATTGACAACAACTCAAACCTTAGCGATGACGAACACCACGAAGAATGTGCATACCACCCCAAAAAATGATGACCATCTGACAAATATTCCATCCAGTTCCAATATTTACTTCACAAATACAAAATACCAAACAAAAACAGGCAATCCTACACAGCCACCATCTGTGACATCTTCTCCAGTTCATAAACCTGAAAACACAACCAGCAACTCTGAAAACACACCAACTAATTTACCTACCAAGAGATTTACCAATCAGGACACATCTACCATCTTGCCAAACACAACTCCTCTGCCAAAGTATGACACTGACAAATCCAGCACAGGCAGATACACAACATCATTGCCAAATAATCCAGAGTACATAACACCCACCGTTTCCCATACGGCTGAGACACCTCAAAAGCATACCAAAGACAACTCTGTAACAGAAGAACTTGATAGAAACCAGCAAACTCATGCCATGGTCACTGTCATAAATGCATCAACAGTCACAACAGATGTCACTGCCATAAAAACATATGATGACATCATCAAGATGATCACAGATATTGGATGGAAAGGTGAGTTACACAAAATTATACTTTTCAGCTGCTACTACTGCTAGAAGTTGTTGGCTAATCAGATTTGAAGTGGTTCTCCTTCAAGAATTCACTATTATCAGTTCTACCTTCTACCAATCCAGAATATTCAATATAGAAGCTAAGCCAGCAACTTTAACAGAACGTCTTTAGTAAAAATCTAATTTTGTCTGAATTACCTCTCTATTCCATCCTTTGACAGTTGCAGTGATCGGCTTATTCCTTCTGGTAACAACAGCCATCATAACGAAACTTTGCTTGAAGCGGTAAGTTGAAAATCATCTCTAACAGGATATATTATGCTAATACTCTAATAGCTTTATCCTTGATTTATCAAAATGTGCATGAATCACTTTCATGTTAGACTTCCATTAAAACTATTATGGCTTTCATGCCTCATAAATGTCAACAACGTTTATGAGGAAATTTTGTATTGGTTGTTGATTGTATTTTGCAGGAATAGTCCTCAAGTTGTCCTTGGTAGTTGTCTGCGAAAAGAATTTCACTTGATGCTGCCATATTATCCATATACAATGATACTATATTTTAGCAGATCCTCATCAACTATTGCCTCACCCCACTCAGGTGCAATGGATACTTGGCATTAAGCCCCGGTCTCACATAGCCGGTTTTCCCATAGTGAACCTGTAGTATTATATAACGGTTACGCAACGCGCTCCCCGGCTCCAACCCGATGGCTACCCACCGATACCCGTTGAGTGACTCCTGGGACTCGTGGCCAAGCCAGGAAACTCGGCCCCGGTAGCCAGTAGAGCCATGCTTGCAAAAAGTCAGCGGATTACCCGTGGAAGCCGGCGGGTTACTCGTAGAGCCCGTCGAGTCACCGGTAGAACCCGGCGAGTTATCCGTGCCTAATTTTACCCGTAGTAAACCCGACGGCTTGTTCAGGGGTTCTAGGGGTAAGTCAACGGGTAGTATGGGTGATTCGACGGCTTCCACGGGTGCCTCGCCGACTGCTACCAGCGTCAGCATCAGCGTAGGCAGGGAGGGGGGTTGTATATATTTTAAAATGCTGCTGCTCCCCTAATATTAGTCTGATTTTTGTCAAATAAGAATGAATTGTAGTATAGTTCATACTGATTCCATACATGTTTTCGGATCGAAAATAGACCAAATATTAAGCGAGACATTTATCTGAGAAGGCAGGTAGGCGGCAAACACTGGTGCTCCCTCAAGCGTCCGCGCCCGGACTGTATTAATGCAGGCAGAGCTGAGCGCTTCTTTAAAAGGCTGCTCCTTCTCTAATATTAGTCCGATTTTCGTCAAATGAGACTGAATTGTAGTATAGTTCATACTGATTCCATCTGTGTCGAAAATAGACCATATATATTAAGCGAGATATTCTATATTATATAATAAGCATATAAATCTATCTGTCTCTCTGAACTATATATATACATATCTACATATCTATCTATCTATCTAAATATCTAACTATCTACATTAAAGAACAGCGATTAATGTTGGGGGCAATTTTACAAGAATATTTTTGTTTTTGCCTAGTATACTCCATTAATTTTCCTCACCTTATCTATTATATAAATTTTATTTGACGAAAATCGGACTATATACAATTCATTATGACCGTTATACTAAATGACAATTGACACTCAGATATGTGTGATGTTCAAAGTGGCTTCTTTTTAATTGTGAATTGAATAGGAAATGACATTAAACCTGTAATCCAGGTTAATTGCAATTGACTAATGACAATTAACCTTTGTGAAGGACTTCTTAACATTTGGCTAATTGAATTACTTATATTATGATAGCTCATGTCTCACAATGTTATCATTGTTTTATTTAAATTTTTTATTGATTTTTTATAAACTTTAAAAGGCTGCTGCTCCCCTAATATTAGTCAGATTTTCGTCAAATAAAGACTGAATTGTTCAGGGAAATGTGTAGAATTTATATAATAGTTAAGGCGCGGAAAATTAATGGAGTATACTAGGCAATAAAGTTAGTAATACCCCATAGAGTATAGATATGTAGATATGTAGATAGACAGATAGTTATAAGATCTTCACCTAATAATACGTTACTATCAATAATTCATTGAATCGTAATCAATAAAAAATGAAAATAAAACAATGATAGAAACTATCTATAGATAGATATACTCTAGTTAGAGTAATCATTTAAACAATTTTATTTCATTTTATATAAATTATTAATATTTCGTTCTTGTTGTTGTTTCTGAAAATAATTCAACTTGAATTAAAATTGATATTGCATGTTCCATCCATGATCAAAACAAATTATAGACAATCTCCCTCTTTAATATGCATAATAAACAGGAATCAGTTGAAATTCAGAATTTCAATTAATGCTTGTGATCAATGATGAAAAAGCATGATTTAACCTATTCTTTGTATCATTCAAAAATGCTAATAGCAATTGACATAACGGTCACGGCAGATTGCTATTACATATATAGGTTAATTGACTTTTACAAAACCCAAGGAAAAGTCCTTCCCATTGGCCAGTTGGCAGAATGAGTAGAAATGAATTGCAATAAAGCTCTTCCAAACATTGTAAATATGATGGTCAAAACTATTTGACTGTTCACTTCGAAAATGCCAAAGAGAAAAGCATCAGTCCATCACCCTTTGTACATCTTGCAGCATGGCAGTATATAATAGATAAGGTGAGGAAAATTAATAAGGTATACTAGGCAAAAACAAGAATATTCTTGTCAAAAACGCCCCCAACATTAATCGCTGTTCTTTAATGTAGATAGTTAGATAGATAGATGGATAGATATGTAGATATGTAGATATATAGATAGATAGTTTAGAGAGACAGATAGATTTATATCAGCAGCCTTTGATATAGTCCGGGCGCGGATGTGTGCGGGAGCACTACTGTTTGCCTCCGCCAACCTAACTGCCTTCTCAGACAATAACTTAATAATTAATACTTATATTAGGGGAGCAGCAGCCTTTTAAAGTATATACAACCCCCCTCCCTGCGTACGCTGATGCTGACGCTGGTAGCAGTCGGCGAGTTACTCCTACAACTCGGCGGGTTACTCCTGGAAGCCGTCGAGTTATACCTACTTCCCGGTCGGCTTACTCCTAGTGACCCGTAGAACCCGCCGAGTGACCCGTAGAACCCACCGAGTGACCCATAGAACCCGCCGAGTCCCCCGTAGAACTCGCCGAGTCACCCGTAGAACCCGCCAAGTCACCTGAGAATCTTTTTTGTTGCCAGAATCCGTCGCCAGCGAAAAAAGCTGTTGCATAATACTACGGGTTCACTACGGCAAAACCGGCTATGTGAGACCGGGGCTTTAGCTGGTTGGGAACCCACAGCGATAGTGTGCCCTAATAAGCCCCTGTGGTTAAAACCCTGTGTTCAAGGCTAAATACTCCCCAGGGAGTTGAGAAATACTCTGGAATGGCCTGCCAAGGGTGAAATTGTAAACTGCCTGAGCTGTGATTCCAGACGTACATTTATTCTACAATGGAATTGTTGCAAATATTAATCATCCATTATGACTTTCTATGCTGTTATCTGGATTGTAATCAATTTTTGTGCAAAATTCCTGTGGTCTACCTATATGTTATATATCTTTTGTTTGCCTGAATTGCATAAATGATCTAATTACATGACTTATATATGTTAGGTGCACCAAGACCTCAAACACTTTGGCACAGTCGATGAATGAGGCCCAAAACAACCAATCACAACAAGTGCAACAGACTGAACTTCTTAAAACCAACTACCAAGGGCTGTATCAAGTAATGCAGCCAAACCATGCTAGAAACTACCTGGAACTGTTTTCAGATCATGTCTATGAAGACGTCATCTAAATTGCCACTTTATTGCTAAAGAGTTCTAAAGACAGGCAAGTGTAATGACATTGAAACTGAGAAGTTAAACTTAATATAAACAATCTTTATGTTATTTCTGTAATGTAAAACTTTGAAAATCCCCTGTCACAATGTTCTTGATACATACATAGGACTGTATAAGACCTGTGAATTTGAACTTTTTCAATATTGTATATACATGTATGTATTGGAATGTAACCTACTATGATATTATTGCTCCGTGTTACTTGTACATGCAAGAACTTTGAATGCATTTATGCATTGCATGACCACTGTCTTTTCTTGATCAGGGGCAGATTTAGAGGAGGGTCAAGGGGGTCCTGACCCCCCCCCCCCCCCCCACTTTCCTCTGGCAAAAATGGCCCCGGACCCCACTAGCAAGACATCGCACCTTCGCTGCTCGTACAAGTACTATGCCTGACCCCGCCCTTTCCAAAAATCCTAGATCTGCCCCTGTTGATAATAGGTAAAATTGATTACCTCAAGATATTATATGATCTATACCAATCAAATCATTTTAATAACATCATCTGCATGATAAATACACACAAGGTGGTGTTGCGACATTGGCTTCTTGCACTTTTGTACTGTACTGTGTGAATTATATTACTCTATATATGCTGGGCAATCATAGTTGCTTTACATAATATATCGATCAATCAATACTGTACATATATATTAACTATGAATGTTACGCAACTCGTGCATGGATGTTAAGAACTTCGAATGTAACCGCTCATAATAATATATTTTTTAATCCATTTAATACGACTTTACAGTACAATGTATATATGATATACGTTTCAATATATTTCATTTATTAATTTTATATCATACTCAATACACAATAAATGTACTATATGCCCCATGGCAAACAAATGTCTGTTTTCATTAAAACTCGTCTTCCTAAAGCTTTAGGAAGATGACCACTAGGTGGATACAGACAAAAAAACCACGACATTATTTAGGTCTATTTCAAGCAATTCCTGTATTTTAACAGAAGCATTCAGTTTTTGTTGCTTGAGCCATGCTTTGTGTGTCTGCCTATCATAGGCGTAAAAGGTGGGGGGGGGGGGCAGGGGGGGGCACATGGCCCCCCACCCTTCCAAGTGTCCAAGAAAGCCAAAAATTCGGGCAAAAAGTTGAAAAATTCGGGCATAAAGGGGTGCTAATAAAAGCCTTAAAATTCGAGCAAGATGACCTTTGCCCCCCCCCCCCCCCAAAAGAAAGGTGCCTCCTACGCCTATGCTGCCTATAGAGTTCTGCATTCCCAAGCACTCACTTTGGCCCAGCTTCATTTTTGAATATTTTTTCACTGCGAAGAGGGAGTCCCTTTCCTAATTTTCTTTTCTGTTTATTTTCTAATTACCTTTTTATAGTTTATCCTAGCTTCAGTGCCCATATTCCAGTAACACAGTGCCTAAAGACTATACAGTGGCCCCCTCTTTCCCAGAATCAAGCACCTAGCTCACAATCTAGCCCACTAGTGGCGCCACACCTGGATAGTGGCTGAACTGATATATTTTTGTCCCATTTTTTCACTAAAATCGTTCGGAAAGCATTCAGGAACAGTGACAATGAAGTCTTCTCAAAGAAAAAAAACAAAAAAAAAAAAACTAGTTCTTCAGTGCTGGTTCCTTTTCAGGTAAAGTGCCCTCTGTACCATAAATATGGCAAAAAAAAGTATAAAGATGTGACGGAAAAAACAAATTCAGAGATTCTAAAAATACCCAATTCTCAACTTGGTGGTGATTTTTCCTTGGTGTCTATGCTGGGGCAGGTAAAAGATTCCACCCATGGGGTGAATTTAAATGTGTCATATGGCATAAACTCCATCTCATCGTTATGTCTGCCTCTGCCAGCTTGATCATATAAGCTGGCCTAGCATCACACTGGGTGCTGGCACCTCATAGCCCAGCGACCTGATTATGTACATCGTTTACTTACCTAAACTCAATTAATCAATTTCTCTTATAGTCTATAGACTTGCTTATAGTATTGAAGGTCTAACAATGAAATTAGATGTTCATGTGCATGTGCTGAGTTTATGCAATTCTTGTGAAGTGCAAATAATAAAAGAATCAATTTCTCTTGTATTTTTAAGAAAAGAAAGATTCTTAAGTCAATACACAGCCTTTTGGCTACATAGTTTAACCAATTATATCGTTTAAATTGGTCGCTGGGCTTCCAGGTGACCACACACAGTGCTCAGACTTGTAACATTAAGACAACTAACAATTGAGAAATGTGTTTATTTTATAACATGTCATGGCAAGGGTGGTAAGGTAAAGACCTCCTAGCCCACTGGCCAAGTAGCTAACACAGGGCACTGCCCAATAGTCATGGCATAGATGTTATCAATAATGACCTCACTGATTATACTGCTATTTCATTAACCACGTACACAAGGGCATCCAGGTTTTTTTACGTTCAACAACAGTCAGGTCAGCTAGGTAAATTTGCAATGGAATGACATTAAGACCACCCCAGAGCAAAATCATGAAAATTATAGAGTCTCATATTTTAATTTTTTTGGTAAGAATTGGTAAATTAGAAAAGAATAAAAATTAAAAAAAAAAAAAAAAATATATATATATATATATATATATAATATGTAGATATATATAATGAAATTTTTTTATTTACTTGCGTCAATAGTTCAAAAGTTTAAATATAAATGGAAATTGTGACAAAAAAATCTTTCAAATGAAAAGAGAAGAATACAAATATATACAGCAAAATTACAAAATTGTTATTGTAATTTAAAGAATGGTGAACTGGTGATTATCTAAGAGAACATATGAGCATAACGAAGTAACTGATTATTCTACTGAACTGTATGTAAACTATTGGACCTGCTGTGCCTAATCACTGAAGAAACAAATTTTGACAAACGCAAGTAGGAAAACCAAAGATATGCTAATGCATTTACAAAGTACAGCCAACAAAATAACTCATGTAGCCTAAGTGACATTTGATTGCGACGTTTAAGCTGTGGCCAGACAGTGTCAACATGTTGCATAACTGTATGGATTCAATCGTGAAAATAAACGTTGTCGTAAAAAGCTCTTGGGATAACCGGAATTTTCAAACTTATTCAGATACCTCAATGACAGTTACAACAGTAGAAAATATACAGAAATATGTTGGAAGACATAAAAGTAGGCTCCCTTGCAGTCCTGCATTATTTTCACTCCTTAAATACACACTAAAGGAGGGATTTGTGCAGTGTATATTGAATTCCTCATTTCATTTGTTTATTCTTGGATGAATCCAACACTATATAACAATATGTATGCGTCTATCCAAAGAATAACAATATCAGAAGTAATATGCAAAGTAATATGCAAAGCTTCCTACTGTCAGAGTGAGCAATAAGCTTATTCTGTGCAAAATGACTGCATGTATCAGTTCTTCCAATAGAATGTTGTTTGTGCCCACGCATGCAGCCTGGCTGCACAGCTCATGTGTTCACAATATAAGGACAGATCAGCTGCCTAGAAGTACCACATGAGATTCACATTTTAAAGGCACCACTTTGTTACCATGGCAGCCAATGAGAGAACTTTGAAAGCTCTGCAGGTGAGTCTAAACTACATTCCTATTTCAGTAGTTTTGTAACAGTATGAGTTGGCATTTGAATTTAAATTTATTTTGTGCAATAATTATATATATTTATGTCAATTATAACTGTCCATATCAGAACTTTCTGAACGCCCCTCGTACAGCTCATATCTTGTATTAACTACTTTCATGTTTCAGTAGTTTTGTAACAGTATGAGTTGTTATTTAAATTTAAATTTATTCTGTGCAAACTTTTTTCTGTCTATGTCCATTATAACTGGCGATATTCAAAATGGTGAGGACTTTCTGAACGCCCCTCGTAAAGCTCATATGTTGGGTTCATCATTCAAACACCTTTGAACTTATAAAAAATATATTAACTCCCGATAACTACAATGGTTGAATTCAAAGCCATAGAGAACCACTGACATCAATAAGCATTTGAAACACACTGGAATCACATTGCACCTTAAGCTAAATCACCCATATTACTGTTTGCATGTTTGATAATGTTCTAATGGTGCCTGAATGATTTTTGGTGTGACTGTAGGTCACCATTCTCAGAAAAACCAGGGCTTACTTGAACAATAAAGGTGGAATAGAGCTCAATGTTAAAGGTACTCCAGCAACTATATTACTCAAAGGTCACAGAATTTCTGACATTTTTTAGTGTTATCCACCATTTCTTGGTCTGACATCATCATTATATTATGGTTTAGTGAATCAGCACTCAATCTGAGGTTGTCAGATAATACTCTTCATGAAGCTATCAGCCTATGACTCTTATGCAGGCTTGTTGCTATCAAGCAGAATTCAATATAGGATACTTAAGAAAAGCAACATCTATAACATGTATGGTTAAGAAAAAAATAATTTCAAGCAACTGGGGACACAGGAACATGAATCCTACTTCCTGTGCCCATTACAAGGAGTCTTGTTTATTAACTTATTAAGATATATGTACAAATAAGGAGAAAACTAATGTCTTAAAACAAGAGCTTAAATACAAGGAAATTCAAAAGGCAATAAGATGACAAGAATGAAATGTTGAGGTTTGGAGAGCTAGGTAGGACACGCTAGGTGTGGGGATAGCGAAGTGTAGGGAGAGCTAGGTTTAAGGAGAGCTATGTGAAGGGAGAGCTAGGTATAGGGATCGAGTGCTAGGTGTATTTACGTGTAGCTATGTGTAGGGAGAGCTAGGTTTGAGGAGAGCTATGTGTAGGGAGAGCTAGGTGTAGGGAAAGCTAGGTGTAGGGTAGGGTGATCCATCCGCCCATCAAAAATCAAAACATTGTCCTAGACAGCTGGCTGTACTCTCATATGTTCTCATAAATGTACATAACCACCAAAAAAAATTTGGACACAATCGGAGAAAATTTCCAGCCCGCACCTCGCGCATTTCCGCGGTGACGCGATTCCGACCATCGCAAATATGGTTTTTTGGACCTATCTCCGCTTCTGAACAAACTAGAAAGCTGATTCATATACCAAAAGTTGCAGAATTTTAATTAGAAGATATTATTATGAGCATATTTTGTCCTAAACCTAACAGGTTTTGAGTAAAGTCCAAAAACCTGTATTTTTGGGTATTTTTTGTCATTTTATGCGCAATTTTAGGTTGAATTTTCCAATTTATTGACATAGAATCAGTCACAGACACATGTGATTCGATAGCATGAGGATTATTTTAAAATATATAAGTACACAGTATGGAAAATACAAAGTGAAGGGTGGTGAGGCATAGCCGCAAATCCAGTGTTCCTAAATCGCTTGAATATGGCGATCTCGGGACACTTTGATGTCTCCACTTTGAGGTCATTCCAGATCTGCCTGAGTAGCGTCTCTCCAATATGCTTCCTGCATGCTGCCCAAAGGAGAGGACGTCCCAGCTTGATCTGCAGTGTCGTGCATGCTGCCGTCAAATGACCTGTGGTAAAAAAGCGATCTTATATTATGTGATAACTATTATATTATGTTGTATAGACTATAGATTGTACAATGTAGAATGTAAAATGTAACAGTTAAATCATTTACCAGTATTCGATGAGGTAGTGTCAAACACCATGCTCGTAATATCCTCTTGGCAGTTCCATTGAGAAACGAGGATCATTGCCGCATCACCAATGAGCTCTCCGGTCGCCTGATAGCTCTTCACAGGCAATGGTGGTGCCCCAAGCAGTTTAATACCACCAACTCCTGAATATAACAATTTGTCACATCTTCAAAGGACAAAGATCCAAGACATGAGCATAAACCATGTTTAAAGGAAAGTAAAACTTTTATTAAAAGAATTAGTACTCATAGTCTTACCAGAGATCAGAATCGGCATCCTATCGTCTACTTGGTACTTGTCCTTGAGGTCCTCCATTATTTTTCCATCCCAGTGAATGGCTGCTGGCTGAGGAGCTACCCACCCTTCCCTTACAACTCCGGCAATCTCAGAGGCTCCTTGAATCCTACACCTGTAACAGAATATTTATTGAAATTGAAAAATAATTATCAACATTCGTGGTATTATATTGGATAGATCTAAGAGTCATATCTTGTAATTACCTATAGCCATGAGTATATGAAAGATTGACTTTTGAGGTGCCCCCTTCAGCTCCGAAGGTCTGGATGAGGGTCGTGAAAAAGGAGATGGTGCCTGAGACTGTTGCACCGGTTCTCACTTGATGAGCAACAATGGCAGGGTGACCAATGACATCGTGGGGAATGGTAAGGGTTACTCCCGTTTTTATTCTCCTGTGGTGGCTTCTCTTAACTGTGCTGCTGCTCGACTCTGGCTCTTGTTCTGGCTCCAGTTCAGTGCTCTCTGAATCCTCTGAGGATTTGAATAATAACTTTTAGCATCAATGAGTACAATTATAATACCAGAGTTGAATTAAAAGACAGAGTAAGACCATAAATCTTACTGGTGCTCTGATGTTTAACAATTAATAACATTTACCTTCTTCATCACACACTGTTCGGCTTGCCTCTGCATCCTGTTCCCTCTGTGTCTGGCCATGTAGAGCCTGCCGTCTCTCTCTGGCCTCCCTCCGCTTGACCAAGCTTTGTAGCTTGACATCCCGTCCTGCCATGACCGCTGTCCTGGTTGTCTTCATGTTGTTCAGGAATGCCTCATCTTCTGGCATTAGAGGTGCCCCTTCCTTCCACAGCTGCATGGACCGCTTGATCCTCACCCTGTAGTCCTGGATCTTTGTCTGTGTTGTGGGCAGCAACCTTCGGGCTTTGGGAGTCTTGTTCAGCTTCCTAGGATTAGGTTAGAATGAATGTCTATTATTTATTATTTATCTTGTGGCGAGGATTGAAGAATTCGATCATAACACATTAGCCCAGTAGCAAAGTTTGTGACTAAAAACTTACTGGTATTCTTCGTGAAGGCCAATAATCAGTTCTACGACCCTCTTCTTGGTCAGCAACTTGATGTTAACCTTCTCATATATCGGCAAGATCGTCTCCTCATACAACCTTGTTGCGATCTTCCGAGGTACATGTTTGTGCTGGGCTGGTAATGCTCTCATTTCCTTGCTGCTCCAATGCATGAAGCATCTCAATATCTAAACATGAGTTACAGTTTTAAGAACATTAAATTGGTGAATTTGTAATAATCATCATTGACTTATTGTTAAAGTCCAAGCTCTAGTGAATTAAAGTCCTACAATATATTAATTAAAGCGTTAATACATAGTACCCACTACACACCTGTTCTTCTGTAGGGAGGCGTGGGTGGTTGATGTGTTCATCAGCCAGGGATACTTTTGTCCCTAGGACAAAGTCTTGCTCAGCAGCACGGCTCATTGCTAAAATAACTAATAACTGTCGTGTGAAATTATTCTAATGAGCAACTAGAAACTAGACTACTAGAAAATACTAATTTAACAATTTCACAAAGGATCTGTCTACTTATGCATGGCCTCACAAAATTTCAATGTGTTTTACAATGAAAAAAAAAAAAATGGAATTAGATATAGGAATATGTTATGACAGTCCGAAATATATAATAAGATGAAAATGTGTTGAAAGCGCAACGAAAATCACTAAAAATACAGTTTTCTAGACTTTACTCAAAAACTATAAAGTTAAGGACAAAATGTGCTGAAAATAATATCTTCTAATTAAAATTCCGCAACTTTTGGTATATGAATCAGCTTTCTAGTGTGTTCAGAAGCTGAGATATGCACAAAAAACCATATTTGCGATGGTCGGAAACGCGTCACGGCGGAAACGCGCGAGGTGCGGGCGTGAAATTTTCTCCGATTGTCTTCAAATTTTTTTTGGCGGTTCTGTACATGAATGAGAACATATGAGAGTAAAGCCAGTTGATTCTGAGATGGTGAGGGCGGATGGATCACTCTAGTGTAGGGATCGAGAGCTAGGTGTATTTACGTGTAGCTATGTGTAGGGAGAGCTAGGTAAAGGGAGAGCTACATGTCGGAAGAGCTAGGTGTAGGGAGCGCTAGGTGTGGGGATAGCTATGTGTAGGGAGAGCTAGAGCTAGATGTAATGAAAGAGCTAGGTGTGGGGATAGCTAGGAGTAGGAAGAGCTAGGTTTAGAGAGATCTAGGTGTGGGGAGGGCTAGGTATAGGGAGAGTAGGTATGGGGATAGCTAGGTGTGGGGAGAGCTAGGTGTAGGAAGAGCTAGGTTTAGAGAGATCTAGGTGTGGAGAGAGCTAGGTATAGGGAGAGTAGGTATGGGGATAGCTAGGTGTGGGGAGAGCTAGGTGTAGGAAGAGCTAGGTGAAGGGAGAGCTAGGTAAAGGGAGAGCTAGGTGTAGGGATAGCTAGGTGTAGGGATAGCTAGGTATAGGGAGAGTATGTGTGGGGATAGCTACATATAGGGAGAGCTAGGTGTGGGGAGAACTAGGTGTATGGACAGCTAGGTGTAGGGAGAGTAGGTGTAGGGATAGCTAGGTGTGGGGAGAGCTATGTGTGGGGAGAACTAGGTGTAGGGACAGCTAGGTGTAGGGAGAGCTAGGTATAGGGATAGCTAGGTGTGGGGAGAGCTAGGTGTAGGGAGAGCTAGGTGTAGGGAGAGCTAGGTGTGGGGAGAGGTACAGGTGGGTCCATAAGGTTGCTGAGGATGTGCTGCAACTCAAAATGTAGATGTTTCCTAACCTAATTTCTGACAGGTTCTGCAACGTTATCCGCAATGTGTGGGCTCATCACTAACAGAATATATGTGTACAATGTGACCTTTTCAAATCCACAGTTGCTGGCCAGCTGCTTCTTCCTCGCATTATCCTTTGAAGACGGAACTTTAGTTTTAGCTAAACCTTCTGTTGCGGAAGAACAATCACCATGGAAACCATTGTCACAAACGACGAAAGAGATAGAAAACGACAGCAACAGAATCCCTGTGGAAAAGGATTTCACAAACAACACAACGTGAGTATATGATTCCTATGCGACTGAAAATGCAGGTGCCAGCAGACCAGTCACTGAAAGTCTCAAAGCAATTATTCATTCAAATATGTATTAAAATATCCTAAAGATATTTATAAATACATAACTCATATAAATGACATAAACGGGGCCCATGTTAAGCTGGCTGAACTTAAGACCAGTGGCAGTGAATTAAGCTAATATGGAAGCCCACTTAAGACTACCTCACTGTATGTATGTACGTGTGTTTAATAACTGTGGGCTTAATGGCGAACTTCTACTAAAACCATTGTGTCATTTCAAAATGTTCTTTCATCAATCACTTTCTTCTTTAAAGCGAAGCATTAATTAAACTTCAGACACACATTTTCACTTCAGGTTAAAGTTGAATTAAACGAGAAAAAGTTACTACTTTGTATGAGTAGTTTTAAATTCCATACGTGTGTTCTATTTAGTGCTAGGGTGTCACAAAAAGTAACAAGTAGAAGATGTTTTATGTAGAGTTAGTGCAAGAAGTCTTTCAAATGCCAGACTTGGCAATCATGAAGTAATACGAAACTCGAGGGATAAACATTTTCAACATTGAGTTGCACAAAACTTGCACATTTATGTGGATTAAATAGTAATTTCCGGAGTTCAAGCCAAAATTTTAGATACATCCTTCACGACCAGTAAGTATCACCATTGCTTTTTATACAATAAATTACTCTTAAGCTTTGACAAATGTAAAATTAGCTTGCATTATCCTGGTTGTGTGGAAGCCGCATCAATTCGTCAAGTTTGGATTATCCAGATATATTTTTGTGTTTTGTGTTTTTTCACCTCAGTTTGAATAAAAGCGGATCAGCCGATTTCTGTCAATAGAATCATGGCTTAGACTAAGACTTTTAAGTTTGTTTAAGTAAATTTCGAACAACTTTAACATCTTATAAACATACATTCATCACATGCATACTGTACATTTGTTAACATCATACTTACACACACACACACACACACATACACACACACACACACACACACACACACACACACACACACACACACACACACACACACACACACACACACACACACACACACATATATATATATATATATATTTATATATATATATTAGGTTGTTCCCAGATAGCATTCCAAATTGTATCAATGTCGGCGTGTTGTCGGCGATGTCAAAACGATGTTTCAATATAAAAACGGCGGTGCCCAATTTTGAATGCTATCTGGGTTTCAGGGGAACACCATGGCATCGTTGATGTTGTGTCACAAGTAAGTCAGAAAAACCTATGAAGCTATTATGACATTGACAATTAAGTAATATGGGAAAAGCGACTCAGCAATTGTCCATCACGCTATCCAAATGGTTTGTCTGCAATCATCTTACAGCAGAACCATAGACTTGGTAACTAAGGACGTCACGTGACTCCCACTGGGCCACGAGCTGATGGACTGGCTTTGCCAATGGCAGTCCTGGATTCACATGACGTTTTCCGGAGCTTAGTTACCAAATCTCCGAGTTTTGCTGTAAGACTGCTGAAGAATACAGTCTCTTCTTTATTATTATTTTTTTGTGTGTGTGAATACTTTAGACTCTTATAGACAGCCGTTGTTGAATATACTTATATGATGACATACAATTTGATGCCACCTGAAACTTCATAAACTGATCTACAGTTGAAATGAACGCTTCTTGGCAGTTTTCTGATATCTGCATGCTTACGTTTTTTTTTTTACTTCACGTCTGTTTTAATTTCATATCTTTTTATTTCCTTTAAAGTTATTTGAATTTGCAGGAATGAGAAAAAAGAAGATGATAGATCTTATATGTCGAAGAGGTTTACCATTATAAGAGATAATTTGGCACATGGTTTTGGTAAGTATAGTTGCAGCAAATCTAAATGTTATCTAAAGAAAAGAGAGAGAGAAAGAGCAGAAAACAGAGTTGAACTTATGATTCCACAGCAAGTTGAAGTTGATGCAACACATTGAAAATCTATCATCAGGTCTTGGACATTTTGACTGTCTAGAATGACTACCACAAAAGGCAGATTACTGAAGGCATAATACTGCCCATTCCTCAATGTCCCACACAATAATTTGTGAAGGCTATTTTCAAGCTGTTGTTCGTACCCCTCTGGAGAGTGGACATTTGTAGTTCATCATGCACCCTTAACCTTGAAACTACTTTTTTATGACCTGAAGGGTAGAAAGTACTAAAAGGGATGTCAAGTACATGTATATATAGAATTGATATACGGATGCCAACAAAAGAAATATACCACAGAAATATACCACACATATAGCATTATGATGGTAAAAGATATGTACAAGGCTAGCATGATTGAATTTGAGTTCAAAGTGATAAAAAATGTTGTCCCTCCTATTTTTTAAAACTATTATAAATTTAATGCTAGAAGAGTCACTAGACAGAATAAAGAACTACTTATAGGCAGAGTAAAGACAAAGCGAACAATGAAGAAAAAAAAGGCATTTTATGAAGGTGAGATACTGTGGAATAATTTTCAGCAACAAAACACTCATGATTTCAAAACATCAAAAACCACTTCATCAGTGGTTATATACCTGCTATAAATGGATATTCACCTTCATTATCTTTATATAATTCAAACCTTATTCTGTAAAGGCAACCAGCCTGATAAGCCTTGGCTTTTTCTGGTCGTCATCCACTTTTGGTTAATAAAATTACTACTACCACTACTGCTACTACTACTGCTACTACTACTTTGAACATTGAGATATAATGGGTGACTTATTTTATGGCTATATCTGTGAACCACAAATAACCCCTAGAAGATAAGACTAAATAAGTCAGCTTTTTCTAAAAATTTGTCTGGGTGTGAGCCTAGCTCAGTGGTAGCGCTGGGCTTCCAACCACTGGGTCCCGGGTTTGATTCCCGGTCGAGCCTAAAGCCCCGTTCCCACATAGCCGAGTTTGTCGTAGTCAACTCGTAGTATTACGTAACGGCCAAAATTCGAGGAGTTGGCGACGAATTCTGGCGGAAAAAGTGACTCGGCGGGTTACTCGCCGAGTTACTCGGCGGGTGACTCGCCGAGTTGTAGGAGTGACTCGCCGGGTGAAGCAAGGTGTCTACGACAGCGACGAGTCACCCATCGAATGATAGGCCGACGCCAGCCTACCTGCATTCTCAGATGAATATCTCGCTTAATATTTGGTCTATTTTCGATCCGAAAAAACCTATGGAGTCACTATGAATTATACTACAAAACAATCTTTATTTGACGAAAATCGGACTAATATTAAGGGAGCAGTAGCTTTTTAAAGAAGCGCTCAGCTTTCTGCATTAATACAGTCTGGGCGCGGACGCTTCAGGGAGCACCAGTATAAGTAAATTAAATATAGCAAATAAAATCACAGATCAAATCACAAATACTAATTACAATATCAATATTAGATTTAAATTTTACAAAATATACACAAATTTATACTGATCATAATATCACAATAAGATTCAAATTAACACAAAAAGATAAGAAAGTTATAGAAATATAATCATTGCCTGGTAATTACAATAAAATATATTGCTTTTAATTAATGAAAGCAATTACATATTTTTGTAATTGTGAATGACAATCAAGACAATGTCATATTACTGTGTCATCTTTGAACAAACCATGAAATGACAGGTCAAAGAACCCCAATTTAGGCAATTAGGCAATTGACACATGTATTGAATTTGCTGTATTCTCTACACCCATTCTTTGTATCATTCAAAATGCTAATAGCAATTGACATAACAGTCATGGCAGTTGGCAGAATGAGTAGAAATGAATTGCAATAAAGCTCATCCAAACAATGTATATAAAATGGTCAAAAATATTGACTACACCATTCAAGTCAGGGCCATACACAGAGCACCTTGCCGCCGCCAGACTACCTGCCTTCTCAGACGAATATCTCGCTTAATATTTGTTTTTTTTTCAATCTGAAAATCTGTGTGGAATAAGTATGAACTCGACTATAATTCAATATTTATTTGACGAAAATCAGAATAATATAAATGGAGCAGCAGCCGCCGCCAGACAACCGCCTTCTCAGACGAATATCTCGCTTAATATTTGGTATATTTTCGATCCGAAAACACGTATGGAATCAGTGTGAACTATACTAAAATGCAGTCTTATTTGACGAGAATCGGACTAATATTAGGGGAGCAGCAGCCATTTAAAGTAGCGCTCAGCCTTACCGGCATTGATACAGTCCAGGCGCGGACGTCTGCGAGAGCACCACTGTTTGCCTCCGCCAACCTAGCTACATTCTCAGACGAATATCTCGCTTAATATTTGGTCTATTTTCAATCCGAAAATACCTATGGAGTCTCTATGAATTATACTACAAAACAATATTTATTTGACGAAAATCGGAATAATATAAATGGAGCAGCAGCCGCCGCCAGACAACCGCCTTCTCAGACGAATATCTCGCTTAATATTTGGTCTATTGTCAATCCGAAAATACCTATGGAGTCACTATGAATTATACTACAAAACAATCTTTATTTGACGAAAATCGGACTAATATTATAGGAGCAGCGGCCTTTTATATTATATACGGCCCCCTACGCTGATGATGCATGTACTAAAGGTAGAACTCGACGAGTTACTCGGCGAGTTACTCCTACAACTCGGTGAGTTACTCCTACAACTCGCCGAGTTACTCCTCGCACTCCTGAACATCCCCCCTGAGTGTAATACGAGTGAAATTAGCACCGAGTAACTCGCCGGGTTCGAGGAGTAACTCGGCGAGTTCGAGGAGTAACTCGGCGAGTTCGAGGAGTAACTCGGCGAGTTCGAGGAGTAACTCGGCGAGGCATGGCCGAGTTTTTGGACTCCTGGATAATTCGCCGAGTGTGCCGTGCAGCGCGGCATACTCGGGATACTCGGCATTCTCGGCTCCAAATCTCACGAGTTCGCTACGAGTCAGAGGAGTTTCTCGCCGAACATCTCTCAAGTGCGAGGAGTAATCGCAGAGTTTAGTACGAATTGGGCTCGAGAGGCGTGTTACGTAATACTACGAGTTGACTACGAGAAACTCGGCTATGTGGGAACGGGGCTTAAGTTGGATGGCTGTTTCCTCCTTTGTCTCATTGCCATGATCCCTGCTTGTCCTAATTAGCCCATCAGGTGCAGAAATACAGGATGTAAAGCCCTAATCCACCCACAACCAAACAATTTGTCCTTGAAAGTCCTGGGCCTCCTGGTGGCATATAATATAACTAAATAACTAAGTTTCCCATTGCCAAAATGTAATAAGTCGTAATAATTAATTCGTTTATCAGTCAGTCAAAACCATCTTAGTCCTTTTCATTTATGTCAACAATTTAGTCAAACAACTTCTATGTCATCTTATTAGTAAAGAATAGCTATGGGGCAAAAGTCATTCTGTCATTGTCAAACAATATCTTAATATATAGAAAAATCACTTCAAATGACATCAACTGAGGCCTCATTAGTTATTCTTCTTTCCACAGGAGGGCGACACTGTCTGGAAAATGCCATCCACATCTGTGACTTGAGAGACCTGGCAACTTTGATTTCTCCTGCTGCTACTCCTTGCAGCTTGATTAGGGTAATGTGTAGTCGTATTTAGAAATATTATTATGTATAGTTTAGTAAATCAGTTTTTGCGTGTCAAATGTTTGTGTCCTCCTAATTGTATTAAATTTGTTTACAAGCAATGTAATAACTATGCAGAGACAATCTTTCTTCACTCATATCCAGGTTTAATACATCAGGTAGGTAAATTTGCATGTGTGCATTGACCTGTTTGATAGGATAATCAGCCAATTAGACTTCTACTCAGTCACAACCACGTCCAGTTAAGTAATGGAATGATATTTTCACGTTGGTAACAAAGAAAGATAAGTTAAAACATGACGTATCGAGTCCATTAGACTGAAATGAGACTAATGATCACTAATATGAGAGTACGTGGTTAGTGAAATGCCAGTAATTTGGACACCAATTGCTAAAATCTTGCTAATCTTTTAAGTGGTCCCTGCCCGTCCCAATTAGCCCATCAGGTGCAGCAAATTGAATATCACTTGGTTCAAGTTCAACGTAACCTAGCTACAAGTCCCCTGTCCACAGGACAGGGTTACAAGGTCCTGGATGAAAAAATATTGACTTTTTGGCTTGAGTGGGAAATAGCCTTTTAGTAAACGTTTGTCACACAACATACACCCGCTGTAGGGTTAGACATACCTTTTTTCTGTTGTTTTGCGCTCAGATGTGGTTGATTTCTTACAATATTAATCGATTTTGGTGCCATTTTCGAATTCATATTTCAGATGAAATAGCTTGAAGCATGGCCGCCTAGTTCCGAAAAACTCACAAGAGGGCTCTGGCGACGTTTCAACGCCCCTAGTGGCACACAGAATAGTGCTGACCAGTCCTCATTTCTGTGACTGCTGGGGGCGTTGTAATTGCGAAAGTTTAGTAAATTATTAACAGAGTTTTGGTGCTTGTTGATGTACTTCTTGGGCATTCTACTGTCAGATTCCGAGTGGACGAAAAGCAGTCTGTATAAAGAGCTATCAGCACCAAATGATGCGCCCTCTTGTGTATATTTACCACAAAAAGCATGAATTTAAAAACGCTCTTGAAAAGGATATTTCCACTGGCTTTTTCAGTGAAATATGAATACAAGTTGATAGTTAACTGAGTCGTACTCCTGTGCATCACGACGAAATAAGGTATGCTGACATGTTTATGGAGAAATATGTGTAGTAAATGTCAACATCAAAGAATTCCCATATAACGCGTTCCGACCCTACATCGCATCTAATGCAATGTAGGTCGGTTCTGGCTAAAGGTAACCAAGCTCAATGATCATTTATGTCATGTAATCAACACAGAGATGAGGGATCCAAATGAAGCAGATTAATTACCATGGATAACCTGCTTAATTATCCAATTACTGATGCTGTTATGACCTTACGAATACTGCGTGGGTTTATTGCATGTAGCATCTCAGATTCCAATTTCCAGTTAATTTATAGGCCTATGAATTTTCTGCCTATAATGGTACGTTATGTGATCATAATCAGCAGGGTAATATACCAGGGCATTTATCTGTATTAAGACTAATTAATAACATACAGGATGTAGTTTGATAACCTGTTATCACACTTTATTAGGAAACCTACCATGGCCAAATGTGCCACGTGCGTTTTCCATGAGAAGGATAAACGCATGGTTTTCAGCTAATTAAAATGAGGCAAAAACCATGCGTTTTCCATGCATTTATGCAAACGCATGGAAAATGCACATGGCACATTTGGCCATGTAATAAAGGAAAAAGATGCATCTATTTTGCGTTTTGCATTTGAGAAGAGTGCATACCAATCCTTCATAGTTAGTTTGCTTTCGAAACAGTACTTTTTCTTCTTCTTCCTTATCTCTTTTCGCTCACATTTTCCTTCTTTTTTTATTCTGCTACCTTTTCTGTTCTTTCTTGTCTCTTTATTTTACCAATCTCAGAAATTTTATTGCTTCTTCTTTGTCTGTCTCACTTCTTGGTAGCTGTTTTGATAGCTGTCTGCTTGAGTTGGAAATGTATCTAAGTAACCTTACTTTTTGTGTCTTATAATGCTAGTCTGGAATGCTGGTAGGGCAGTATATAATAATATTGAATGATAGGACATGGTGTTTGCATCATGATATGCATTTACCATGGATGAAGTGTTTTTTTTTTTTTTACATGGACTAGCATAGACAGCGAGTATTTATAATAAAGCCCCGTTCCCACATAGCCGAGTTTCTCGTAGTCAACTCGTAGTATTACGTAACACGCCTCTCGGGCCCAATTCGTACTAAACTCTGCGATTACTCCTCGCACTCGAGAGATGTTCGGCGAGAAACTCCTCTGACTCGTAGCGAACTCGTGAGATTTGGAGCCGAGAATGCCGAGTATCCCGAGTATGCCGCGCTGCACGGCACACTCGGCGAATTATCCAGGAGTCCAAAAACTCGGCCATGACTCGCCGAGTTACTCCTCGAACTCGCCGAGTTACTCCTCGAACTCGGCGAGTTACTCGGCGCCAATTTCACTCGTATTACACTCAGGGGGGATGTTCAGGAGTGCGAGGAGTAACTCGGCGAGTTGTAGGAGTAACTCACCGAGTTGTAGGAGTAACTCGCCGAGTAACTCGCCGAGTAACTCGTCGAGTTCTACCTTTAGTACATGCATCATCAGCGTAGGGGGTCGTATATAATATAAAAGGCCGCTGCTCCTATAATATTAGTCCGATTTTCGTCAAATAAAGATTGTTTTGTAGTATAATTCATAGTGACTCCATAGGTATTTTCGGATTGACAATAGACCAAATATTAAGCGAGATATTCGTCTGAGAAGGCGGTTGTCTGGCGGTGGCTGCTGCTCCATTTATATTATTCCGATTTTCGTCAAATAAAGATTGTTTTGTAGTATAATTCATAGTGACTCCATAGGTATTTTCGGATTGAAAATAGACCAAATATTAAGCGAGATATTCGTCTGATAATGTAGCTAGGTTGGCGGAGGCAAACAGTGGTGCTCTCGCAGACGTCCGCGCCCGGACTGTATCAATGCAGGTAAGGCTGAGCGCTACTTTAAAAGGCTGCTGCTCCCCTAATATTAGTCCAATTCTCGTCAAATAAGACTGCATTTTAGTATAGTTCACACTGATTCCATACGTGTTTTCGGATCGAAAATATACCAAATATTAAGCGAGATATTCGTCTGAGAAGGCGGTTGTCTGGCGGCGGCTGCTGCTCCATTTATATTATTCCGATTTTCGTCAAATAAATATTGAATTATAGTCGAGTTCATACTTATTCCACACAGATTTTCAGATTGAAAATAGACCAAATATTAAGCGAGATATTCGTCTGAGAAGGCAGGTAGTCTGGCGGCGGCAAGGTGCTCTGTGTATGGCCCTGACTTGAATGGTGTAGTCAATATTTTTGACCATTTTATATACATTGTTTGGATGAGCTTTATTGCAATTCATTTCTACTCATTCTGCCAACTGCCATGACTGTTATGTCAATTGCTATTAGCATTTTGAATGATACAAAGAATGGGTGTAGAGAATACAGCAAATTCAATACATGTGTCAATTGCCTAATTGCCTAAATTGGGGTTCTTTGACCTGTCATTTCATGGTTTGTTCAAAGATGACACAGTAATATGACATTGTCTTGATTGTCATTCACAATTACAAAAATATGTAATTGCTCTCATTAATTAAAAGCAATATATTTTATTGTAATTACCAGGCAATGATTATATTTCTATAACTTTCTTATCTTTTTGTGTTAATTTGAATCTTATTGTGATATTATGATCAGTATAAATTTGTGTATATTTTGTAAAATTTAAATCTAATATTGATATTGTAATTAGTATTTGTGATTTGATCTGTGATTTTATTTGCTATATTTAATTTACTTATACTGGTGCTCCCTGAAGCGTCCGCGCCCAGACTGTATTAATGCAGAAAGCTGAGCGCTTCTTTAAAAAGCTACTGCTCCCTTAATATTAGTCCGATTTTCGTCAAATAAAGATTGTTTTGTAGTATAATTCATAGTGACTCCATAGGTTTTTTCGGATCGAAAATAGACCAAATATTAAGCGAGATATGCATCTGAGAATGCAGGTAGGCTGGCGTCGGCCTATCATTCGATGGGTGACTCGTCGCTGTCGTAGACACCTTGCTTCACCCGGCGAGTCACTCCTACAACTCGGCGAGTCACCCGCCGAGTCACCCGCCGAACCCGCCGAGTAACTCGGCGAGTAACCTGCCGAGTCACTTTTTCCGCCAGAATTCGTCGCCAACTCCTCGAATTTTGGCCGTTACGTAATACTACGAGTTGACTACGACAAACTCGGCTATGTGGGAACGGGGCTTTAGACCCAACTTACAGTACTGGTCTCCCATGTACATGTACTGTAAATCGCTCAGACGCTTTCGCAAGACATAAGTTAGAGACTTGAAATCATTTGCAATAGATCTTATTTAAACCACAGCCATCCTGTTTCATATATTGCTCAGTTTTATTCCATTTTCTTTAAATTTCCAGGATTTCCATACCTGTGTAGCAGAAGAAACTGCTCTGTGCCTTGATCCGGATGTGATTCTATTGAAGACGTCTCTCACGTCACTTATGCGTGGTTTCCATGCCAACGGAAAATGCCACCAAGTGCCTGTTATGTTCCAAGATGCATTGCTCACAGATGGTAAGTACAGTTGTTTTAGGATGTGCAATTTAAGAAATTAGCATGGATACAAGATACATAAACATTTATTAAAAAGTCAGCAATGGAGTCAAACCCGTTTTTTGTAACTTTCTGACTGATACATTCATCTGAGAATTCACTTGTGAAAGATAATTAATTTTCTTTCCACATTTCTGGCATGTAAACAGTTCATTAAAACGTTCCTTGAAACATTTCCATGACCCATACATTCATCCTTTCTTTGTCTACATATGGCACAAACTTAGACGTCAATGTTTTATGCCTAAGTTCCATTGTTCCAAATCTGTACGAAAGAAACAAGATAGCTATTGTGAAACACTGAAACAGGCTCAATGTTCAATTATTTGATATGTCCACCCGGGCTATTATGGTGTAAAAGGCAGTGTGCTATATTTGTTTTCTTGTGTGACCACTTACAATGGCGGCCTTCTCATTTAGTTCTCTTGTGTTGCACATACAATGTAAAATGATTCCCTAAGTCCTATTGTTGTTGAAAGCAAACCACAATACAGAGCCTTCAATACATACATTAGAAAGGTTAGCTCATGGTCTTTTTAATCTGAATGTCACAGCCTTTGCACTCTGCATTCACAGCATTTACACGGGGTGGAGGCCTAGCTCAGTGGTAGCGCGCTAGGCTTCCAACCACTAGGTCCCGGGTTCGATACCCGGTCAAGCCTATGTTGGATGGCTGTTTCATCCATCATCTCACTGCCATGGTCCCTGCCTGTCCTAATTAGCCTGTCAGGTGCAGAAATACAGGACGTAAAGCCCTAATCCAAAGCATTTCCACTCTCAGATGTAGAACAATTATACTCGTCCACATGACTCTTTGATTGGAAATGATAAAGGCAGCGTTTATACTCTTGGACAATATTTACACTGTTGAATACATAAGTCACAGCATTTCCACTCTCGGACACAAAAGTTGCTAATTGTCAAACATATATAATTTTGCCTATTTAATATTTTGATTCAAATCCATTCAGTTTAGATTCAAGATTCAAAGATTTAATTAAAAAATATATATATATATATGTCTAATAAAGAAATACCTTACATATAATTCTGGTCGCCTGTTGCCAAGAAGGCACAAATGATACTTGAATCTTACACAATCCACATAACAGTGCTCTTGTTTATGACTGGTTTGTTAATTAGACAAACGAACAAGCATAGGTTATTCTTTCAGAAAGGAGTGCTACTTTTTTCTTTTGCAGGAGAAGTGGAGGAGTGCAAACCGGAAGTGACTTGGGCATGCGCATTGCAATTGGTCTCTGACCTACAAGAACCTCATGTCAAGACATGCAATGTCATCTTGCAATTCCGAAACTGTATCCGTTCGCGCACACTTGGATGCGAATACATGGGAGCGAGGTTTTTGGTCGAAGGAGCACAAGGACTGGTCTGGATATACAAGAAAGCTGGATACTGCAAATTAATTTAGGATTATCTGATTGGGACGGAGACTGACTGCTGCATACGAAATAGGGACCACACATATACCATTCATTTTGCATATGAACGATATTGTGCTTTTTATCCATATATCCACGTGTATACATACTACTGACAAAAGAAGTAAAGTCACTTTACAAACTGCTATTGTATCATATGGTAAATTGTAACAAATACACATAGTCAGAAAGACAGGTCGGGTTTGCCGATAAGAAAATGATGTTTGAGCAATCAAGCGGATATTGCGAACAATCTTTATTTTAAGGACACATACTGATGTATTTTAGCCAATCATCACAAAGAGCTTCACTGAATCCTGCCAAAGAGTTTAACATGGAATATTTTGTCTGTCCTGTTACTGTACTCAACTAAGCATATTTGGAATAAAATTCTTTGTAAATGGATGACTTTTATGCATTTAGTCAAAATTTAGCCAAAAGACACATGCTAGACTTTTTAAAAAAAAAAAAAAAGAAAAAAAAGGAAAAAAAAAAAGAGGAAGATTAGATTAACTTTAAAAGTTTAAGGCAAAAAAAACAAATACTCTGAGAAGGAAAAAAGAACATCTACCCCATTGTAAGTGAAATGTAACCCCTCTATAGGGAGTAAGGATACATGCCAACTTGCCAACAAAGAAGACCATACCACGCATTGGAGAGTATCCATACTCCCTACAAAGAAAAAAAAGTCTACCCTATTGAAAGTAAAACTTCTGTAGGGAGTAAGGATACATGCCAACTTGCCAACAAAGAAGACCATACCACGCATTGGAGAGTATCCATACTCCCTACAAAGAAAAAAAAGGTCTACCCTATTGAAAGTAAAACTTCTGTAGGGAGTAAGGATACATGCCAACTTGCCAACGAAGAAGACCATACCACGCATTGGAGAGTATCCATACTCCCTACAAAGAAAAAAAAAGTCTACCCTATTGAAAGTAAAACTTCTGTGGGGAGTAAGGATACATGCCAACTTGCCAACAAAGAAGACCATACCACGCATTGGAGAGTATCCATACTCCCTACAAAGAAAAAAAAAGTCTACCCTATTGAAAGTAAAACTTCTGTAGGGAGTAAGGATACATGCCAACTTGCCAACGAAGAAGACCATATCATGCATTGGAGAGTATCATTTTACTCCACAGCTATGGTAATATTTTTTTGAACACTCTTACTTATATGGTGTTTTGAACCATGTGTGAATGGTTTTGTTTACATGTAGATGGATTAGGGTATAGGATTGTCTATAGTTATTGCCATGGCTTGCACATCTATCGCACCCTTCTGGTTGTCCATCTGTCCCTCCATCATCATTATGGACATGATAACTTGAAATATAATCAGGCTATGTTCATGGAACAGGACAAATTGTAGGCCTTATGGGAAGACCTTGGATGATTTGGAAATAGCAGGGTTTAATTCTCTCCAGAACCATGTGTGGCTCTTCTCTCTCTTTCTACAGGTCAAACCATCCATAACTTTTGATTAATAGTGTACTGCCTTTTGGCCATGGCTGTACTTACCTGTTGGGTTAACCTATTCCATCTTTGTCTTTTTGGAGTGGGTTTTTGGCACAGTGAAGTTGAAATTAACGACGTTTTAACCCGCAAGTCATAACGTCTGGCTACGATATTGATATGTTAGAATGGTTAGCCAGTGTGTAGGAGAATTATACTAGATAGTTTGGCAAGCTTTGAAGCAACAGAAATCATGTTTCTGGGAGTGGAATTGCATTCTTAATGTTGGGGAAACTTGGAAGATGTTGGACACTGGGACCACCTAAATAAAAAAGAAGATATTCCTGTTTCTCGTGATGAATCAAGACTTTAAGAAATTCTCTAATCTTAACTTTCCTTGCATTTTATTTCTAAAGAGCAATAATACTAATTTGTCTCACATAATGACTTCAATATGCAGGTAGATGGCTTCACAGATCTATTTGTTTATCCCCAAATTTAAAAAAAATGGAATTCCTTGAATAATTAGAAGAATGTGCATTGTCATCAGTTGACTGATAATTCATATTGCTTGTTTTCTGTAATGTTGCAATCTTGTTACCCAGCCATCCCCATAAGAAAACGCCATAATTAAGATGTGGTTAAATTAAAGCATTGTAAATGTGTTTTAATTTACTTAGAATGCCATTCGTCTTGGATATTTGATTGGAAATTAAATCAGTGTGGGATGTCCAATTAAGCTTTTTATCATTTAAAAAGTCAATATAATTATGATCATTAATGTTTAAACCTGGCAGTTGTGTTATTAACTTTAGTGTGAAATATCATTGCGTTAGTTTTAGATGCATTTAGAGAAAGTTTATTCAATGTTAACCAAATATATATTATAAAAAGAAGTCTAGTCATTCCATTATGTCAGCTACTGATAGCTGCTCACAAAGCAAAATCTTGAAAGTAAAGGCTGTGAAAATGTATTACCTAAAAGCCCTGCCTCCTGCTTATCTACATGCGATTCAACTACTGTAGTGAGGCAGGGATCCAACACCATTTGCCCCATTCACTCTTTTTCTGAAGGGTATAGGCCACAAATGTGATTTTCTGCTGCAAAGGTTTTTCTGCAAGGGATAACTGCAGCTGCAGAGAATCTGCAATGGAAATTTTGGAAAACTCTTTTCACTGAGTAGCCCTGAATTCAGCAAGACATAAGTCTTTTCTCCCCACTTATAACTAATTTTACTTTTTAGACAAAGCAAAGCATAATCCACTGATTCAATAAATATAACTTTTTCAGGGAAATAACAAAATTCAATTGAATGATAAGATGTCAAATATGAATTAAAATGCACTTAAAATACTGCTGCTATGATGCATTTTGCTGCAGCCAACCATAGTCAAGGGCAGGAACATTTTTTCGCTGGCCTGCTGCGACTAGCTGACGCAGTACGCAGGTAGGGGCTGCCATTAGCCGGGAGGGATCCCTCCCGGTAGCGTGCGTGCGCATCCTAGGCTTTAACATTGGAAAAGCCTAGACCGGAATGTTATCCCTGGTCTAAAAATAGCACAACCAATCAGAAAATTCAGTTCTTGGCCAATCAGCCATCCGGGATAGGTAGAGGCGACCTGCCTATCGCGTTCACGCTTAGGCAGGTCCCAGTCAAGAACATTTTCAGCCAGTAGAATTGCAGTTTTTCTGTCGTAGCCACCTGGTGGAAATACAGAGAACCTTTCGTGAAAATCCTCTATGGCAGCTACAAGTAAGTGGTCGCATACTTGACCAGTTAAGATGAAGGAATTCACTTTCACCCAGGGTGGACCTGGGTGACTGACCCAGCATTGAACTCTAATTCAAGGACGTCAAATAATTTAAAATCGCATTGTTGTATGTGGGTGCAATTGTGTAGTTTGATAAACAATACTAAGAGCCTAATCCACCAGGGGCACTGAATGCATTTCTGGGATTATCTACCGGCCATGGTTTACAGTAGCAACATTTTGTAAGGTTACAAGGATCCCATGGAGTGGTCCTGGACATCAAAGGATTGATAAGGATCTAGGGCATCATCTGCCATACTCATTGTAGCAGTTAATAAGGTATTTTATTTATTTATTGTATGATAACTGATGCGACAGTGTAGGCGGGGTGAGTCGGCATTGCCTAATCCAAATTGGGTGTCCTGGACCCTCCAATGACCATGTTCAATAGCAACTTGCTGCTCCAAAGATAGATACAGCTGAATGAAACGTGCTGCAGCTGTAGATTTTTTGGGGGACCATATTACCCCAATGTTCCCTGAATTAATGTACTACAGCCCTGGATGCTTATTCGATTTGTGAAAACTGGATGATGAAATAAACAGCTGATCATAATACATTGCAAGGTTAGACAAACATTCTGTATATTTAAAATAAACACTATATAAGTTATTGTTGAATTTGTTAGCTCTTGATTGCAGATCACTTGCTTGAAAATGATCATGATGCTGAGGGCACGTAATATAAATAAAATAATACATATGTAGCACAGTCTATGTAACTAAGTGCTTGCCATACAATCAAAGTGGTGTTTTTGCATGTCCAATCATGGAATGGATCAGATTGTCAGACTGGTGTGGTAGTTTTAAAAATACGTATAAGTTAGGTGCCATTTGCCAATTATTTCTCAATTCTACTGGGCCTGAAGATTAAAGCTTATATGACCAGCTATCAGAGGCAGATATAATGATGAGATAAGGCTAAGAGTCCACCCTAAAGATGAGCACGGGGCGCGTCAAATTCTAATTGGGAATTGCGGGGCAGTGGATACCCAAATAAAATATATATACGGTTGAAGCCCATCTACAATGGCGCCAAATACTTTGGTGTAGCATCAAGAATGTGGGGCTCAGATTAAACAATGTCGAGAAAAATGTTGGGAAAATGCATATTTCTGAGGTTTGACCTGGGATACTGCTTAAGAATATCATGTGACCTCAGAGGTCACACGACCATCAAAAGATATAATTCAGAGATAATAAGCCTGGTGAATTATATTGGGTCTGTTCACAGTCTAGTTCATTAAAAAAATTGTTTTCTTCATACCATTGTTATTGTTTGGAAATTCAATAGTAACCATTTTACCCTCATGATGTCATCAGAAAAAAATAGCACCAAAGATATTTGCAATCTACAGGTCTCTGTTATAGTAATTCTGACAAACAGGTTTTGATGGTGCAATTTAAATCCAAGTTCTTTTATTGTCCGTTTTATACAATTAATATAAATATGCTGATGCTGTAGATAGATGATCCAAGCGAGAAGATAGAAGAGAGCCAGGTCCCAGCAGGAAGTCCTATGATAGTATCTCGGTCTCTCCTCTCCCTTTCTCCAAACTGGTCTTTTAAGGAGAAGCAGCATCCGCCCCTGACAAAGTTTACTAGGTGAAGTAAACCTCAAATTTTTATACAGGAAAATGAATAGTGATCTTAGCAATTTAGCGCATTGGTTTAAAAATAATTCCTTATCACTTAATATAGATAAATCAAATTACATATTGTTCAAAGCTAAAAACAAAGAACCTAATTTTAATGGAACTATATGCATTGATGGGAAACAGATAAAAAAGGTTGATAACACGAAGTTCCTAGGGGTATACATATTAAACATTTGTTGACAAAATTATCCTCAGGATTATATAGTTTGAACATGGCTAGGAATATATTACCTTTCAACTGTAAAAAATTACTATACTTTGCACACATACAGAGTCATTTAATTTATGGGCTAAGTGCCTGGGGGCCAATGATAAGCGCAAGTAACTTAAAGGGGAACTAACCCCTTTTGCACTTTACCTCTCAGATTTTAGCTTGGGTCCATAGAAACAATTCCATGCTATTCATAAATGGTATATGTGCCCTGGTAATGAAATATCCTGCATTTATTAGCTCCGTGTTGTGAACTACGGAGGCCGCCATTTTTAAAATTCCTGGTGTTTTGCACTGACCGGAAATACGTCACTGTTGTACTATTCACCAGGTGAGAAACTGTCAGCAACAGTTTAGATACAGTTAATTGCACTTTCAGAGCAGTTCCTACTGAGTGTCAAGTAATTGCCATTGAACTTGAGACAAAGCAATTAGACAGAAAAAGAAATATATATTATTTAATGAAAAAAAAAAAAAAAAAGACATTTATATATAAATAAGATCTAAATCTAAGAAATAATGATGGGATGAAAATTGAAGTATGGCAGAAAAATTGCAAATTTAATAAAAAGTTTACAACAGGGATCAGTTCTTAATTGTGATTGTTTGTTGAAAATGAGTTTTTGATATTATTTTTTATTTTAAACTAGTAGGCCTATATTAAATGTTTCTAGCAATGCAACATACATTTGAAATAAGCTCATTGCAATCATTGCAATAATTATGCTGTATTCCCAAAAAATTGCAATTAACACCCTTCATGTTGTGCTGTATGTTCTTATTATAATTGCAATGAACAATGTAATGGCTTGTAATCAACAGGATTATGAATTGATTCATATGGCTGAATGCATATATGGCCTAGCAGTGTACATAAGTGACGTCACTGTCTTGTGTGCCGTGTGCAATAATGGCGGCCCGCATCATGTCGGCGGTTGGTGCAAATTGCATTTTAATTGGCTTGAAACGATATCAAACCAGCCTTTAAGACATTTCCTTTCACACCAATATATTATTTAACATCTAATTGAACTTTTGAAATTAACATACAAACTTCCATTAGTTCCCCTTTAAGAAAATTGAAGGTCCGGCAAAATAAAGCCCTCAGAGCAATGTATAATGTAAATTTAAGAACAAGACTTGAACCATATTATAAAAAAGGAAATATACCAATGATAGAAAGTCTTATTGAATTGTCACTGTTAAAGATCTCCTTCAGATATGTAAACAATTTACTTCCACTACGTATTGTCAATCTTTTTGAAATTCCAGATCATAATTATGCTACAAGAAATAGAAATAGGCTTCAAGTACCTCACCATACCGCGCAAATCTATAATAGATGTTTCTTGGCCAGGGCACCCCATTTATGGTTAAACTTACCTGAGAATATTAAGAATAAGGATAAAATTAAAACTTTTGTTCAGAATTATTATAGATTTAAATGGTCTTAACTCAATGTGTGACAATTTGTCTGTAATTATAAGAAAAATCAAATCATATTCATTATTATATTGCTGTAATATGTACATATCACTATATAATTTATATTTTATTACATATCCAATATTGTGTCTTTTTGCAATTAAGCATTTATATGTATGTCATAAGTTATATTTTTGAATAACTTGCTGTGGCAGTCTGTGGCACTGTAGGCACCAAGAGGGGCCAACGATGCTATTGCTGCTGTGGCATATTTTTATATTTTTCCTTATATGCTTTGTACTTTTTCTTTTTCTTCTTTAACCGAGCATTGTTTTTTTACATTTATTGTTGACTGGTATGTAAGTTAGGGGTGTACCTTCCTTGGAAATGGTAGTTGGACTACTCAGGTTCACTTCTGTTCAACACGTTGTCTTTTTTTTATTTATACTTGTTTTTGGTGATCACATTACGTATGTACTTGTGTTGAATAAATATTTCAAATTCAAACAAATTAATAAATCATATCGAATACACATCATTGTCCTTAAGTATAACATAAAAAAAAGTAGGGAGAGTATAAGTAATACGGTACATATTCATAAGTGCATCTTATATAATAATAATAATATATAATACAGCAACTATAGTATGGTATCATACCCTACTATAGTCTCAAGGATTCAAATGATGTATGGTGCCAACCCCTTTCATCAAATAATGTCAAAACCGTGCTCTTATACAGATCTCTGCAAGATCGTCATCTACAAGAGCTTGATCATAGTAAAAGTTAATTTGAATTTCATATTTCAGAAATACTGCTAGTACTCATTGTTGCAGTGTCATCAGAATATGGTGAGGTTTTAGACATTTGATCAGTTATGTTAATCTTTTCATTTATTAATGTTTTGTATAAAAATTCTGTGAGTCAAATGATGAGCATTAAATCATGCAATAAATAATGTTTTTGTAAAATTTTATCTTATCATATTCTTTTGTTAAATAAAAATTTAATTAAAAAACACACACTTTTGTTAGCTGTTGATATTTTTGTGCCAGTTTACTTACCAACTTATTTGCTTGCTTAATGCATTTGTTAGTAGAGATTCCTCTGACCAGTCCTGTAAATGAGACTTATCATACATTGGTTGACGATGAAGAGTTCCACACCTGTCAATCTTAAGGTAAGTGTAATTTTATTTATATATTCCTAAACATGGTTTATTTAAAATAATGAATAAATTGTTGGATTTCTTTTTAAATAAACACTGCATTTACCATTTTGTGCTCCCTGTTTTAGATCAGAACCGGATTGTAAGTGCATTGGCCAATCAACAAGTCAGATTTACCATCATTCCCCACCCACAAATTTGTGTGTACTTTTTCATGGACATGTGACATTTTTTACAAGCTAGCTAGCTATAACTTTAATTAGTTCATGGGTGGCTACAGTTGAAAGAAAGTTAATTTGTTTGTGAATAGCACTGTATGTTGTGAGTGGAGAATGTCATTCTACCCAAACATTGGTCATATAAAAAAACCACACGAGTCCCTGATATATTTGACAGATCAGACCAGGAGGGAGCATAGCATCCTCTGAGTCTGATCTGAGAAAACAGATCTGGCATGAGTGTGGTTTTTCTTTTGTTCCAAAATTAATTTCAGCCATTTCGGACTTTAAATATTTAAAATAGGACGAAAAAATGATTGAGTTATTAAATAAAACTTACACAAAAGCAGTCCATAATTTGCAAGCGAACAAGACTGAATGCAGCGTAAACTTTTGTCAGATTTTCAAAATTTTAATTTTATTACAAAAAAAAAAGTTAAATTGTATAAACGATGTAGTAAATTGTATATACGAAATACTAAATTGTATATACGAAATACTAAATTGTATATACCATGGAGACAAGAGTAGAAGGAGTAGAAACCAGGCACGTTCAAAGGTTCAGTCAGTGTCTCCGATGAAGTTTAAAAGATCTGTGAAATTTCACGTTATCTTGTTTATCACCCCTTTTATTACCACAAATCACCCCCTAAATGACCGTCACATACCTCACTGTGGCACTGAGAGGGTGATTATACACCGTTGTAGCAGTGACTTTGTTTTGAAAATCCTCGAAGTTTAATATATTCCTCAAAAGTTATGATACATTATTCTAAATTCAGAGATATTACAAAGTTTTAATAATTTGAAATCTTGGTCATTAAAATTCGGAAATATTGTAAATTATATACAATGTAAAAAGATGAAAAATTCAGTGAATTCTGCAGTCATTACCAGTGATAGGGGGCTGTCAGTTTTCCTTAAAAATAACTAATTTCGCACCATTTCGCACTTATGAGTAATATGTTGTTTGGATTGTTGTTGTTTTATCTTTTTAACTATCCAAAGGATAGCTTCGCCAGAGTCGTCCCATAGAAGTTATGAGAATGTAAACAACAACTGTTTTTGCTCATTTAAATGCGACTTTTTAGCTAAATAAGTGTGTATTTTGGCTCAGAATAATCATATTTTCACGGGAAAAACACCAAAATAATCCTCTAGTGGAGAGGAATTTAATTCTAAAATTTAATGTGTGAAAGGTATCGTTGTTTATATGTTTGATGCATGGCATTAAAAGGGGTTTTCTAGCAGGAATCAAAAAGAGGCCAGGGAACCCCTTTCCCTCTCCGAGACACTGATTGGATGAAAGGCATGCCACCAACTATAAAACTGCCAATAAAAGTGGGGGGTAAAACCGCCAAATTTGAAGAAACATAGGAAATTCAATGCTATTCTAGGGGAGTTAATAGCTGTTAATGACCAGAAAGCCATAAAATTATCGAATTATGTGTGACGAAAAGAGTTTCCACTCCTTCTACTTTTGTCTCCATGTATATACGAAATACTAAATCGTATATATGAAATACTAAATCGTATATACGAAATACTAAATCGTATATACGGAATACTAAATTGTATATACGAAATACTAAACTGGCTATATCTTAGTTAATATTTGGTCTACAGTTATGTGCAACCTATGTAGAGACTCGTCTTGGGTAGGGCTATCTAATAAACAAAGTAAAAAATTCTAGATACAGTTTGATCTGTGAAAACGGCATGTCCGTATACCCAGCTCTTTCTATCAGGCCCCAGTCTTCCCTTCCCTTCTTAGTAGTATTTCCTGTAGTTGGGTTTACTATGTGATGCTGACTTTAATTGCACCATGCTACATTTTAATAATATCTTGATCCATGCTAATTGCATTTTGTCAAATTGCATAAGTATTACATATAGCCTGCAATTATAGACCGAACATGGATGATATCAGGAAAGAGGACTTTAAAATAACTTTTCCCATCAATCTAGGAGGGATCCAAGATAGATAGATAGATAGATAGATAGACAGATAGATAAATTAGATAGACAGATATGGGAAATGCAGCCCTCTAAGGCAAGTTTTTGCCGCTATCGAGGGTTGATTGATGAGATGAGAGGGAGGAGGAGTCCACCCATGTTACACTCTTACCCCATGGGTGGGGTCTTTTACTTGCCTTAGCATATGGAAACTGACTGGTTATAATTTACCAGGGCCCAATAGATTCCAATATTGCTCAAATAAAAGGGGAGGGAAGGGAAGGGAAAGGGAAGGAAAGGGACAGGGAAGGAAAGGAAAGACTGGGGCCTGATAGAAAGAGCTGGGTTTAAAGACAAGGGATGTCAAGTTATTCCCTTTGAGTGCTGTTGTGCTGTACCTAGAATTTTACAGTATAGAGTATTAAATAGCACTGTCCAAGGCGAATCTTTAGATAGGTCACACATAATTGTAGACCAAATATTAACAAAGATATGGCCGGTTTAGTAATTTGTTTAACTATATAGTAATTCGTTTAAACGATTAAGTATTTCGTTTATACAATTTAGTATTTCGTTTATACAATTTAGTATTTCATTTATACAATTTAGTATTTCGTTTATACAATTTAGTATATCGTATATTCAATTTAGTATTTCGTATTTTCAATTTAGTATTTCGTATATTCAATTTAGTATATTGTATATTCAATTTAGTATTTCGTATATACGATTAAGTATATTGTATATTCAATTTAGTATTTCGTATATACAATTTAGTATTTCGTATATACGATTTAGTATATTGTATATTCAATTTAGTATTTCGTATATTCAATTTCGTATTTCGTATATACGATTTAGTATATCGTATATTCAATTTAGTATTTTGTATATACAATTTAGTATTTCACATATTTAGTATTTCGTATATACAATTTAGTATATTGTATATTCAATTTAATATATCGTTTATTCAATTTAGTATATTGTATATTCAATTTAGTATTTCGTATATACAATTTAGTATATCGTATATTCAATTTAGTATTTCGTATATACAATTTAGTATTTCGTATATTCAATTTAGTATATTGTATATTCAATTTAGTATTTCGTATATACGATTTAGTATATTGTATATTCAATTTAGTATTTTGTATATACAATTTAGTATTTCGTATATACGATTTAGTATATTGTATATTCAATTTAGTATTTCGTATATTCAATTTAGTATTTCGTATATACGATTTAGTATATCGTATATTCAATTTAGTATTTTGTATATACAATTTAGTATTTCACATATTTAGTATTTCGTATATACAATTTAGTATATTGTATATTCAATTTAATATATCGTATATTCAATTTAGTATATTGTATATTCAATTTAGTATTTCGTATATACAATTTAGTATATCGTATATTCAATTTAGTATTTCGTATATACAATTTAGTATATCGTATATTCAATTTAGCATATTGTAAATTCAATTTAGTATTTCTCATATTTAATATAGTATATCGTATATTCAATTTAGTACTTCGTATATACAATTTAGTATATCGTATATTCAATTTAGTATATTGTATATTCAATTTAGTATTTCGTATATTCAATATAGTATATCTTATATTCAATTTAGTATTTTGTATATACGATTTAGTACTTCGTATATACAATTTACTAAATCGTTTATACAATTTAATTTTTTTTTTCTCATGTCCTAAAATGGCTTCCGTAATTTATACTTATATTATACAGATTTTATCAACCTGTCACATCAACTGTCGTCGCCCGGGCCTTTTAGCGGCCGTGCGCGTTTCTTCCTTATTTGGAAATAGTAACGTATTGTTAAAAAAATAATTTCAATTTGGAATATTTTTATTTTGACACACATAACAGTCATGGATATTGCATGTTGTTGAATATTGTGAAAATAAACCAATCATGATAATGATGTCTTCACAGAAACAGCCCTTGATTGAAAATAGAAAGCACTCATAACCATATCAAGTCACTCTTTCAGCATTTACTGATATCTATCTGGCGAACACCAAAGTCATCCCTGATGGTTCTTTGGACCTTTTACCTTCTCGGTACAGGTTGTTTGGCAAATCTTGGGAGGCTGCTTACTACAACCAGGGTTCAATCATAGTGATGAGGTGTGGCACCGATATCTGATCATTGAAATTGAGTGTTGCACTGCACTCCACAGAATTTGCGAAATAACAGCATTTGGACAAGGTGGGTTTAACTGTACAGCAGTGCAATTTATTTTCTGATGTCGTAGTCCTAGTAAGTTGGGATTATGGACATGTAAACTGACAAGTGGCATCACTTCAGAATGTTTAAAAATGTTTTCAAGTCAGAATCAGTGTCTTTTATGGGATTATAGAGACCTCTCCATTACGTTCTTGACATAATATCACACACCCTCCCACCTATCTACATATTGTGATACACATAAGCCAAAACTTGTGCACAATTTATGGGTGCTCACATGTTCTTATTTAATAGCTGACACCAATCTGGCCTTTGGGATGCGTGCAGAACAGTATCTTGGGGCAACAGGTCATACACCAGTGTATGGTGATGCAATCATGAATTCCGATGTAAATGACTGTCTACATTTTGGCTGTAAGTCATTACAACTACCTGCTAACATTGAAATGATATTGTGAAACTACTTTACATGTTGCTAGTCATAATTTGGAGAGTACTCACTGTCGTTGGACAGTATTTGACTTTTATGCCCATACAGTGGGTCCTAAAAGACTTAGTACTGAATGAGATGTTTTGACACATCAGTTGTATTTACTCTCGTTATTCACATATAAGAAAAGAAATAACTTCAAACGATCATGGGTAATAATTAAAAATATCAATGGAAATAGCCATGATAAGAAGCGTAAGATTCAAAGTTCTTTTAAAATTGGAAATTATTTATGTTCAGATAAAGTTGTAATATAGCACAATCTTTCAATAGTTATTATATAAATTCATTAATAGTACTCCAAATACAATCTATTCAAAAGATAATACAAACACAGAACTATTAAAATATTAAAGGAATCTGCCCAGGATATGACAATATCCACGCTAAAGTTTAAAATCATGGCAGAAACCTATATGTGACCTGGCCTATATGAATATTACAGATTTATATTCTAAATTTCAAGTGACTCTACTAATTAACACAAGGTGGAGTAATTATAGCATTTGAGTTTGCCTTTGGTCACCGGGTGGATTGGCCTTACCACTTCCGCTTCCTCTTTGAGGTCTTGCACACAACATTTGATCAGAGGGAAGACATGTTAGATATAATCTCTCCGGAGAAATCTCGTGTCATCTAGCACACTTTGCTGTGCATAAGCACCATGAGGATAGTCTCAGCTCCTATATGTCACAGGAGGGAGAAGTTCAACATGTGTATATTGCCAGACAGGTTGTAAAGTGATTGTCACTGCCTTAAGCTTATTCTGTGACCACGATTTTACTTGCATTAAAAGAAGTCAACTTCAAAACGACTCGTAGTCGTTTGTGACCCAACTAGAAATCCCGGTTACATATAATTCTTATCAATGTACAGTAAATGTATATATACATAAATACTTCAACTGAGACAAAATCAATTATAAAATGTTTAAGTTCTCTTTTTAGAAATAATTATCTTTAAAAATATAACTTTTTTTATTTATGGAAATATTATGTGGGGATTTCATTATACTGCTAAGGGTTCACTTAAGCTGCACCAACTATAAGCAATGTATTTAATGGACAATCACAGTAATCAAGATAACATTCCAATCAAAAGGTCTAAGAAATAAACTTTTTTTTAAAATATAATTAAAGTTGCCCGAGACAATGCGAGCATGTTTTGCAATTGTTGTATCTTACCAATATTGTAATTAGAGGTAAACTTCCATGAACAGAAAGCATAATTAACGACTGGTTGAGTGTGTGTGTATTTTATGTTTACAGCCTGCCTTTCCACATGACTCCAGGCGGCCTTGCTAGATTTCACAGCAATGCTGTAGTTTTTGTCACTGTCACCCTCTAGCGGTAAATAGACACATGACTAAGTAGGTCAGCCAATGCAAGCGTGGGTGGGTGGATGATTAGGGCTTTACGTCCTGTATTTCGACACCAGTTGGGCTAATTAGGACAGGCAGAGACCATGGCAATGAGACGAAGGATGAAACAGCCATCCAACTTAGGCTCGACCGGGAATCGAACCCGGAACCCAGCGGTTGGAAGCCCAGAGCGCTACCTCTGAGCTAGGCCCCCGCCCCTCCAATGCAAGCGACCCACTACTTCAAAACACTCAACCATCAATGTAGGCCACGTCACTGCGCTAAATATACATTTCGTAAACATTACCACTGATTTGGCTCCACAGATCTTTGCGACCAATTTGATGAATATGAATAAACCAGGGAATTAAGCTCATTTTTAGCGAAGATGGTGGACTTGCTTTAGGGTGATGGGTTAACTGATTCAAAGAACATTTGGTATAGAGTAGCGGGGGTTTGGGGGCAGTTGCCGCCAAGAAAAAAAAACAAGAAAAAAGATAACGTGCCAAGGGTCAATATGGTTGGGCCAAGTCAGTACCCCCTTCCCCCTTATAAATCAATTAGTGTTTGCAGAATGACCAATTTATTAGGTGCAACAAAGATAATTATGAAATGTGAGATTATCGACACAAAAAGTACTTGTATTTTTTAATAAATATGGAATCCAACTGAACTGAGTTAAAAAAAAATAGTGATGTTAGACCAATTATAAATTAGGCCATATCATCATAGATACTATGCATAATTGTCTTATAATATTGTAATTTTGGGCAGTTTATACCAAACTGCTTACTGTAATTCATACTTGAAATCTCAATGGAGACCTGCCAGTCCCTCTGAACTATCCCAATTCAATTTTGTGTTAACATACGCACGAAATAAAATCAGTTCAACTCAATTATAAGTATCCAATATGTTATAATATTGGCAGTTTATACAAACTGCTAATTGTAACTCAAAAGAAATATACCATAAATATAATATTATGATGGTAGAAGATATGTACAAGGCTAGCATGATTGAATTTGTGTTCAAAGTGATAAAAAGCCTTGTCCCTCCAATTTTTCAAAATTATTATATATTTAATGCCAGAAGAGTCACTAGACAAAATAAAGAACTATTGATAAGCAGAGTAAAGACAGAGCAAGCCAAAAAAAAACAGCAGTTTATGAAGACGTGATACTGTGGAATAATTTTCAGCAACAAAACAATCATGATTTCAAAACATTAAAAGCATTACACAAAAGCATCAACAATTACTTCCTCAGTGGTTACATACCTGTTATAAATAGATATTAACCTTCATTTCTTTATATAAATCAAACCTGATTCTGTAAAGGCAACCAGCCTGATAAGACTTGGCTTTTTCTAGTCGCCATCCACTTTTGGTTAATAAAATTACTACTACATTAAGACTGGTACGCGAGCCATGCCCCCCCCCCCCCTGGATCCGTCAATGAGCGCCATGCCTATTTGCGTCTTTATGTACCCGCTACACATTAAGACTGGTACGGGGGGCCATGCCCCCCCCCCCTTGGATACGTCAATGAGCGCCATGCCTATTTGCGTCTTTATGTACCCGCTACTCTCTACCCGTATTTTAGATTGGTTTACTGCTGGTCAGCATGGTCTGCATTTTACACCGACCTGTCTTCCTGGAAGGCAAATGATTGTGATCAAGTTTAAAATTGGTTGATTATTTCATAAATTGGCGATAGAATTGCCTGAGAATAGGACGTTCAGGTTATTGCCATGATACACAACGATTTGACGAGTTTGGTGGCAAATGAAGGTGTATTTGTTGACTTATTCGCTCTACAAGCAACGGTGGGAAAATATTTTCAAATCCCAGAAAACTACGACAATAGGGTATTGCCGCTGGCAGCCTAACCTTAAAAATCATAATTAGATCTTGACTTTCATGTAGTAGTCTGAAGAGTAACAATCTATCTGAGATAGTATAAATGTACATTATGGAGAGAGTTCTCATATATTATTTCTGTTTACAGGAAAAGAAATAACATCCTAAACGAAAAGATGCCCTTTGATGACTACCCTCATCAAATATGAGAGGAACCACCTTTCCAGTGATATTTTCAAGCTAGTTCTGTTACCTTTTCGTGCCACCCTAACTGCTGAGCCAGCACCGCTTTTTTAGACTTTTTCGGATAACTTTATAATCTATATTAATCTGTCTGATGGGCATGGAATAAATTACTGAATTCATAAAATACCTATCCTTCAACAACCTGAATGTTTTTGTGTAATTTGTCTTTATATAGTCTCTGCCAATACTGTCTTGCGAACTTAAAGAAAGAAATAGGCTGCGCTGCCGTTAAACGCTCAGCGATACCTACATAGCACACAGCCTAGGCATTATTAAAAGTGTTATGTGTTCGTCTGACCGGCAGGAGGGCGGGTGTTACACTTTCATTTCAAGAGCAGAACTCTTAACATACTTGTTCGCCCAGAAAGGTCTGTTTCGTGGATCTTGTATCAAGTGCGTAATTTGTAGATCTATATATTGGGCAAAAATTAAAGGAAAATAGTGATAAGCTGCAATTGAATTTAGCAATTTTATACCTGATCATTGTTGCTCAAGTTAGAAGTTTTCTGTGGCTTTTTTCATCAAATTAATGTAACAATATATGCAAGTAAAATAGTTAGAAATTTGTTACTTTGACTTTTTTATAAGTTAGAAATATATTTAGGGCCAATATATCTAGCCGGACTGTCCTACATCTTTCTGAAGTTGTACCACTTCTCTATCATGTTTTTTTTTTCACACCTTTCTTAAAGAGATCAGTGTTATAATTCCATATTGAATAAACAAAGTACCCAAAACAATTTCATAGAGGACCAGTTGACTTTTTCTGCAGAGGACCAGTTGACTTTCTGGTGGACCAAATAACTCTTAGTGGCAGACCAGTTGACCACAGGTAGCGGACTAGTTGACCTGACTGGCGGACCAGTTGTATCGGCGGGCTAGTTGGTCAGACCAGTCGTCTGGCGGACCAGTTGACTAGACCCCTTTCTTGCAGTATTTCAGTATAATCTTTCACTTTCAAGCATGACAAAAACACAGATGGCGCTTCAGTTGCCTCTGCTGTTTTCAATTAATGGGGGTTAAATTCCAGAACTAGCAGATATAGTCAACTTTTATGTTTTATTTATGAAAATAAGTGTTATACCCAGTAAAAATGTCCCATATATCATTTATATGCAAGAACTAACCATCAAATCAATTTAGTTTTTACCACCAGGGGGCCAGATGCAGTGGGAAAAGTATTCAATGTCCTGCAGCTTCTTTATATTGATGGTGACCTATACTTTTTTTCCTCTTAAAAGATGCTGGGATAACTTAACTTGGTATTCACAAAATAGTGGTAAAAAATCAGTGGTGAAAATGCATTTAAACCCATTCTTATGCTTGGAAACATATTATTTTCAATTTTCCCATTGAAAACCCACAATTGTCTTTAAGCATGAAAATCATAGCGGAAAGGCAATTGCCCTTTCAAAATTCAAATATAAACAACTCAACACAGTACATTTACAACTTATTGTATTGATATCAGGTAATTTCAGCAATAAAAACAGGGTTTGTATGGGAGTTGAAGTAACTTCCTTTTGGAGTGTGTGAACTTGACATGTTTTTACTGGTTGTTGCTCCCCAGACTTATGTACAAATGAATAATGTAAATTCCGTAGTTTCTTCTGAGTTAAGCTGTGTTCAGCTTTTCAGATAATACCCAGACCCTTAGCTACCTTATTGGAGTCATATTTTCTAAGGTTCTCCCAAAGTTAGATCACAGCTAAGATAACCCCAGAAATGGAGTTTTGTATATTCTATATTTGACCTCGTTATTGATGATGGCAATTACATCTGCACATAGGTTTCTTTAATAAAATGAAATTATTTCATATCTACAATGACAGATAATCTGTTTGCCTGGATACAGGGACTAATTTCAATGATGAAAACAAAATTCCCTTTACTTTTATGTAGATCAATTATTGCAACTAAAATCTACATTTAGTTATTTTCACAGATGTTGCATACTTCATGATTATTTGTATTTTCAAAATAAACATTTATTTTAATTTTAATAGCTTTAGCAGATGCAGGTAGGGGAACATATGGAGAATATGCTGTCAGAAAAGAAACCAATGCTTCAAATCGATAAATAGGACTTTGTTCCAGAAACAACAGTAAGTTCAACAGAATATTTCATTCATTACTGCAGTTTTATCATTAGTTAAAATGTGGTGTGTGACATAATGACCAAATTTCTGTATTATTCATCCTTTCCTATTCTTAGCATGCAAAAAACGAATTGACAAATATATTCTTCACCTTGAACGAGCTATGCAAATGTTTTACATCAAGAAAAATGTGGAGAAAAAAAATTCTGTTACTTTTCAAAAAAGTTGATCCACAACCACAATTTAGTCATAAAAGTCCATATTACCAAGAGAACTACAATGCCCCATGTTCCCCTAATTAATGTATCACCTACCTATATGCTAATTCGATTCATGAAAATTGCCTGTGTAGAGGCAGTATTCCAATGAAAACACGTTTAGAATTGATTTATATGCATAAACAACTAATCACAATGCATTGCAATTTCAGTCTTTCAGACAAGCTCTATCTGTAATTGAAAAATAATATTAATTAATCATTGGACCATTTATAAAGCCTTTGATCGCACATAATTTGGTTTAAGATGACCATGATGCTCTGGGCAGGTATGTGTTACTTCCATATTGCAACAAATTATTTAATATTATATTAGATAATTTCAGTACTCAGTACTGAACATTAAAACATGACAGACATGCTGTTTGAAATCATAGAGTAAAAATATTATACATGTAGTTACATTATGCTTTGGAAGTATATAAAACAGCTTTTGTAATAAAATTTGGAAATGAAAAATAATAAAGAATATACACATAGCTGACTGCATAGCATGAACGGAATAGGTCACCTATATTTCTGTAACTTTAAATTACTGTTGGCATTGGTGAGTTATGATAAATGAACAACTATCAACAATGGATTTGAGCTGATTTATTTATTCCAGTCAAACTGACATCAGTCAGGTGAATCAGTATGGTGGTCCAAAAAATAAAATGAATTTGTTTGATATTTTTGCTGCTCCACAAGGCTATCCGTGTTCCTAATAATCAACTGAACATATCCTTCAAAATTTGTAATGATAAAAATTGAACAATATTTGTAATGCAGATGCATTGGAAATAATATAAGTGGTCAATGTCAGTGCTTGGGTAACATTTCTAATCACTCGTGCTTGCCATACATTTTATTTAAGTAGCCTGTGGAATTCTAGTTTTTGTTTGCTATAGTTTTCCTTGGGTGGCCGTGTCAAGTTAGCCATCACTGACAGAGTTATCAAAACAGGCAAGCACTGACAAGTGCATTATATTCAGAAGGAGGCAATGGGAGTCTTTCGAGGCTTCAGAAGCTACAACTAAAGGGGGTTTCACACTTAGCCGGATTAGACACCGGAGCGTCCCGGAGGCCAACTCCGGAATACTCCCGCATACTCCGGGGAAAGCCGTGTAGACATCGTGTTCATGTCCGGCATTGTCCGGCATTGTCCGGCATTGTCCGGCATTGTCCGGCATTGTCCGGGGCGCTCCGGGACCACCTTGGGACTCCGGGGGAAAAAATTAAACATGTTTAATTTTTCATGCCGGAGTTCCCGGAGTAATTTATTCTGTGTAGATCCGTGTAGATCCGTGTAGATCCGTATAGACTCTTAATAGACTCCCAATATACTCCGCCGATCTCCGGGAATCTCCGTATTGACTCCGGCATATCTCCGGCGTCAACGGGGCATGAATATTTCGCTGCCATTAACGCCGGAGAGTACAAGGAGCAACACGGTTCCACACGAATGAACACGGTGTAAATACCGGTTATATCCTTGAAGGCACCGTGTAAAATCCGGTTCACTCCCCACTATTTCGGGACAGTCGTGTTACCTCCTTGTTGAGATCGTATTGACATCGTGTACACATCGCCAAACATTTCTTTTTTGTTGACATTTAACAGCTCTTTGATCCCGGAACCCCCCGGAGTGAATAAAATGTTACTCCGGGACACTCCAGCGTCTGATCCGGCTAAGTGTGAAACCCCCTTAAAGGGGCGTTCACACTGTCATGTATAAGACCACGTATGAAAAAATATTTTTACTCTTGCTCATCCTTGGCCATACGTAGTTCATTAGGTGAGAATTTCAAGGATACTCTTGCTAATCCGTAGGACAATCCTGGTAGAGCTAAATCATCTGTTTACATATGTGGAGAGGGAAAAATATTAAACGTGTCTAAAACTTTTGCGGATGTTCTGAGAGTATATTGTTTATATTAATTTTGTAACTTGCTTGGGAGTCAGTCGACAAGCCTTCTACGTACATTCTACCACGTTCATGGCCATACATAGCCATACGTAGCCACTGTCCATCCACATATACTCGCCATTCACTCGCGTTTACTCGCTTGTAAAAAACTCGGCAGACGTCCGTTGTCCACCCGTGCTTATCCTTGAACCACTCTCACAGGCGCTCTATGAGTGCCTACGAGTGCCTGACTAATGCTTGACGGCGACGGACTTTCAGCGAGCGTTTGATGAACATCCGGTGAGCGTTGGACGAACATCCGGCGAGAAATCTACAACTGCCTCACGTACGCTTGTAGAAAGAATTTATACGTGATTAAAAGAGCTGCGAGTTAGCACATATAGCCTATTTTCCATGTCCTTTGGTCAAATGTAGGTCTTATCCGTGACAGTGTGAACTGTGGCAGTTCCAGTAAAATTATCCATTTGTTTAAGTTTGTCCAAACAATCAAATTCCCTCCTGTTAACTTGGCATTTAAATGCCGCTGGATAAAAAAAAAAGAAATTCTAAATTTTATTTTTGTGCACTTGAAATGCCAAAAGTGCACCTTTTCTGTGGCATTACCCAATTCAGGTGCTGTTATTGAAGAGAATCATGCAGACTCAATGCTGGACGGACAGTAATTCACAAGCTAACAACTAATTAGCTGTAATTACACAAGAAGAACAAGTCAAGCAACAAAATCAGTACATTGCAATGCATAATCACCAACAAATTCTGTGCTTGTGCTCTGTCACTGCAGCACTGTGCCAGAGCAGAAGTGTTTACATCGCACAGGAAGCGTTTGAGCAAGCCAAAGCCCCCTACGTCATTGATCAATTAAAAATGTGACTGCAAAACTTGGTCAAATCTTTCTACAACTAGGTTAACAAATACTGTAATAAATAATCAGAAGTGGTATTTATTATAATCAACGAGTTCACTCATGTATATATTTAATTTTGCGATTTAATGACAACAGGTACTGACATTTCTATAATCTAACAAATTATTTTGTAAGATTTAATTAGGTTTGCAGCATTGCGTGGTTTTTCGGCATTTTCAGCAAACAAACTGATTTGCGTCAGCCGCTTAAATTTGTGACGTTCTGAAAATCTTTCAACAGTCACCGAAGTAGCGTCAGCTCACGAATTTTATTTTAAAAACATTTATTTTTTCCTATATACTTTGGACCACCCTAATATACAGTCTATAAATAAATATATTTGGCAATATTTGATTTGAACACCATCTAATTAATTACAATATTGCCTGAAATAATATTTTAAAAACATTTATTTTTTCCTATATACTTTGGACCACCCTAATATACAGTCTATAAATAAATATATTTGGCAATATTTGATTTGAACACCATCTAATTAATTACAATATTGCCTGAAATAATATTTTAAAAAAATTTATTTTTTCCTATATACTTTGGACCACCCTAATATACAGTCTATAAATAAATATATTTGGCAATATTTGATTTGAACACCATCTAATTAATTACAATATTGCCTGAAATAAGTCAAAATTGTTGAGTATCTAATTATAAGTAACAATTGAAAACAGTATACTGCATGTGAACACGAATATCATATATTCTGGGCACAAAACTAATATAAAGATAAGTCTCAGTTAAATAGTTTTATATAATAAATATATATAGAGAGAGAATTTTATTGACCGCAGAGCATCAAAAAGATACATGTGTCATAAATTAAAAATATATAAGGATAACAAATATAGATATACATAATAATAAAGTAATATTAATATGTTATCTGCCAGAGACAGAAGGAGCGGAAAGCTTGGATTATATGCTGTCAACACCGTTGAATTGTCTGATGATGCTTTGTACAAATTCCGCTAGGGGCTGTCGTGGCTGTATTGCTGTACAGTGGCGTCCTCTGGTGCAAAGAAACCATAGCATAGCGCGTTTTGCGTATAGCATGTCGGTGTTGTTTAACGATTTGAAATCCTTGACAGTTAGCGCTGAATTGGCAAGTACAACTATTTTAATGCATTAGAACTTGTATATATTTTTGAAATTAAAGATTTAGTGAAAGCCGATTGTTTTACAGCAAAGAAAGATTTTACAGCAAAGAAAGATTTGCGGCAGCTCCATAGAAATCACGTGACTGAAAGAGTTTGTGACGCTCCGAAATTTCTCATAGACTCACCAACATTCAACCTCAATGATTCAAAAACAGATTTACACACACAATACCGGAAGGAGCGTAAGCTCATGAATTTGGCTGCTTCGCGGCCAAATTCATTCGCTTTCCGCTCCATAAAAGAAAAATCTGCATGAACATAAGTTACATATTAAAAAGATCTATATAACAGGAATCAATGCACCATAGAAAGTTATTACTGAGTAAAAATAAGCAGAAGTGGGTATTTACATATGTACAGCTTGTATATCCAGTTATTATTATACAAAAATGTGTAATATACAAAAGATTTGCCCAACTCCTCTTTGTGACTAGACCCATGACAAGTCAAACGGCAAAGTTATCTGGCAGACCGCTATCTGACAACCCCCCCCCCCCCCCCTAAAAAAAAACAAAAAACTATCTTCATAGATGAAATTGGATCTTTTAACTAATGAGTAAATTTCACATGGAGCTTAGAACTTGCAATGATGAGTTTATGGAATACAATTATTTATCTTATGATGTAATCATAGGCTTCTACAGGTGCTACAGCAGTTTTCGAGAGGGCTTCGCTGACTGAATCTTTAGAACAACTTTTGGAAACAGATCAAAAAGTGGATAAGGCCATGTTTATGTCATTAAATTTACGTTAGGACCCTCAGTTTTATGCCTTTTGGCACATGTTTATCCCACGACCCCAAATGGCCCAATGCTATTTTCATATTCTCCCAGACCAGATGACCACAGTAACTGCACTATATGACGGTTAATGACCTCACAGATGTTGGACTTGTGGTTTTACCCTCTTCTAATAGAACTTTTTAACTGTCTGTAAATGGTTTTCTGGTGGTCCAGTCAGCGAAGCCCCCTCGATAACTGCTGTAGCTAGCGCTCACTCAAATACGCCAAAGAGAGCAGAATGACATACTTAAAAACTGTTTCAGACGATCTCTCAGTAGAAACATTTTAATCAAAATTTCTTATTTTCAGGAATACTGCTAGTTATCAATGCTGCAGTGTCAGCAGAATCTGGTAAGGGTTAAGATATTTTAATCTGGGCTTTGGTAATGTTTTTGTGAATTTATTACTTATAACAGACATTATCATGATTATAATACACTCAAAGGGTTTGATTTGACATCTCAATACATATGCATAATTTTCAGATTTAAAAAATAAAATTTCTTTTGTAAAAACAAAAAAAAATAAAGTCCAAAACACAATTTTATACAACTAGCTATTATTTGTTTGTCTAATTTATTCCAGAAGAGATTCCACTCCGTGGGTCTTACCGAACAATGGTTGATAGGGATTACAACACTTGTAACTTGGCAGGTAAGGTCACTGTTCTTAATAGTCCTGACATAGGATTATTCAACACTAGGAATTACTAATTATGGTATAAAAAAAAAGAAAAAAGGTCCCCCGGGTTTTTTCCTTTTTTTTGTGGTGTACCTCTATAAAAGACTAATTTATTTTTACATAAATGTCATGGAGATGCAAAAAAATAGATATAAATGTTACCAAAAATTCAAAGCCCAACTTTCTGATACATAAAAACCTTCCCTGTACAAATTAACTTTAAGTTCCCTATCTTTGCAATTTTTTGTCATCATTATAGCCATTTGTTATGGTCAAAAAGAAGCAGCAGAAATAACAACGGAGAATATAGCAAACTTCGAGTTATTTCTTTCCCAGTAGTGTCTTTATCAGTTAGAAATTTGGGTATTGAATTGTTGCAAACATTTCTGTCTATTTAATGCTATTTGCGGCAAAATATAACAAAAATCCCGGCAGACATATATTTTGCATTTCACTCTATTTTTTGTTGCAATTTAGCAATTAAAACTAAACTGAGCATCAAAAGAATCTTGTTACAAAGACAGAACAAACTAGTGTGTTAAATAATTACTAATAATATGTCAACTTTGTTTAACCTGTTTTTTTTTTTGGGAGAAATTTTGTAATTTTATCACATCATCATGCTTGTCAGCATTTATCTGTCTATCTATATATATGTGTATAGCTGAAATTATTTGGTAACTTCCTACATTATTTGGGCCATGATCGTGCCATGGACTACCTCATTCTTTCTGTCTGCTCCTATTCTAACTCACCATTACTTTCCAGCTGAAGCTAACACTCGCTCGATTTCAATATGGTCAACATCTCTTTCTAATGCGCATAATTTTAGTGTAGGGGGTGCTGCAGTTGCCGTATCCTCCGCGCTACTGCCAAAAGACTGCATGCCAATATCCAAATAGTGCCAAAATATCTCCAAAAAAGTGTCTAAGCGAAAAAAGAAGAAATAGGCTTATAAAATCCAATTATGACAAATAGAAAAGCTCATAAAAAATGTGATCATAAATATGTGTGATTGTGAGGATGAGTATTTGAAGACACTTGTTTCACATATGGTATACACAACCCGGGTCATTGAGGAACAATGAGAGGACTAATGGAAGCCTATGGTAATGCAACCATATCTACAGATCTATTTTATCTAGAATACTGGGTAATACCTTATTATAGAGGGTGATGTCTTGCCCCCTTAGTTGTGGTAATATCATATTTTTACAGTCTTTAGTTTGGGTACAATCTTGAATTCAATATGCTAAACTTTTTAAACTTATCAGATTAGTTGCTATTTGCGTCATTTTCAAATCAAGATTTTACACAAATTAAAAGCTGTAGAAATACGATATTAAAACAACTAGCAGCGTAGGAACTCACTTTTCCAAAAATGTATCTTAACCAGTATTCTAGAGAAAGTACATCCAGAAATAATTGCGCTAAACACAGGCTATGTGAGAGGGGTTTTGGGCACCCGGCCGCCCCACCCTCTGTTTTTGTCATTTACTCGATTAATATTACATCTATAGCATTGTTCTTGGTGTTAAAAGATGTATCTATGATAGAGGCATCCGTGCATCTGCATAAACTTTCTGTACTTCAATATTGACGGAGATAATTTGCTAAAACCGGCCGTGAGGAAGGCAAGTTCGTAACTTTCGTGGTACGAAAGTTGGTAGTTTCTTGGGGTGAAAGTGGCACTTTCTTGGGAGAAAAGTGGAATAATTTCGTGGTGCGAAATTGGGACTGTCACGGTGTGAAAATGGCACTGTCGTGGTAGGAAAATTGGGACTGTCGTGGTGCAAACGATACTGTCTCCCCACACAAACCATTCTTTAACAATTTCACTCAGTTGTTTTATAAACTAAAGGACTTAAAATAGCACACCATGAAACATGTAATCAGTATCTTTTGAGGCTCAGTTTATGCCTGCTAATTGTTTAAGTGGTTTAACTGGAAAAAGAGCCATATTCAACTTTTTCTTTCGGAGTAAAATTATCTAAACATTGAGATCACTGGTAGAATGTCTCTTTCGTTGACCTGACATATTTCTTTGGGAATTATCTTGATACCAATAAGGTGACATTGTGTTTAACAGTTTGTCTTAACATTTTCAATTATTCCTGTTTTAGAGGAGAACCGGTTTGTGTTTTCATTTCCCAATGAAAAACGATTCATCATTGATGAAGTTGTTGTTGCCCTCGCTCATGGTGGCCTAAACCATATGTATCGTATGTATTCATTCTTTTCTAATCTCATAGTAATGGCGTTCTGTCCTGTCGAGAGATGGAGCTACAACCACACAGGTCTCGCAATTGTTCAATGACGTCATCAACAAAAGGTCAATCAGTGCATTTGATGACGTTACAGTTGGATGACGTCATTAAACAATAGCAAGACCGGTGTGGTCGTAGCTCCATCTCTCGACAGGACAGAACGCCATTGTGCGTCGACATTGCATGTATATTTTCAGCCCTTAGCTTATGGGTTAATATAATAGAAAAAAAAAACTTAAGTTATACATTATCTTACAGAAATAAATACAACCCAAACTGCACAAGTTTCAACAACGACTATAGCATGGAACAAAACTTTATTTTCCATTGCACTATTTTATGCACCTAAAACATTGGCTCCATTTAGAATGGCATGATAGCTGGCCAATAAATTATTATTTGATTAAACCTATCCTGCAGCAGCAGAAATATGACTAAAAAGCCATTCACATCTGTGCTTGATATGGACTTCCGAGACACACATAACTGAAGAGTCCTGTTTTAGCCACGTTGATTTGAGATCTTGCTCTTGAGAGGCCCAGCCTGAAAATATGCAATTGTTTTGGTTGTTTCATGTGCTTTGAGAATTAGAAAATAGAGGAATCTAATCAGAAAATATTACCATTTATTGCATCAAGTCAATTAATTATGTGAAACCATTTATGATCATTACAAATAATTTTTCCAGGATTTAAGGCAAATATCTATCTAGCAGACGTCCCAAACTTACCGGATGATCCCTTCATCAGAACTGGAATCAGACTTTGTGGCAAATCTTGGCAGGCTACTTATCACGATCAAGGTTCAACCATAGGGATGAGGTGTGGCCCTGAAGCAGAACCTGTACCTGGTATATATCTGATCATCGATATGGAGTGTTGCCTTCCACTGCACCGTATTTGTGAAATAACCGCTTTTGGACGAGGTGAGTCTTTATCAGCAGTAGTGTTTTCCACCATTTGAATACGAAAACAAATACACTGCTCACAAAAAATTGGGATATAAGACTTTCAGGCAGAATTTCTGACAAATGTAAAAAATAGAAACTATAATTAGACTGCAGCTTTAAAGCCGTGCATTTTAGTAAAAGCTTCTAACAGAAAAATATTTTAATAAAGATAAAAATATCCATACAAGTGTTTACAATATTAGTGGCTACCCCATAAAAAAAACTGTCATTATTTCAGGAACAATTCATGTTATGTCTCATACTGTTGACCAGTCTATTTATGGACTGCTGTGATGTCACAGTGTTCTCTTTGTAAAGGATAATGCATTGGTAACATTGAGGCCACAGCTGCAGGGTGGAAGTCAGGGCAGGGTGCAGGCCACTCAATATCGGTATTTTTGTAAAGATGTAATGATGATGCAATTTTGATCAGCTGTGGAATTTTCATACATGGAGATGAAGTCAGTCTTTTGTTCCTCAAACAGAGGTTTGATGACTAGATTAATGATATTGTCGCAGTAGTACTGGCACCATTTACAAGACTTAACGGTGTACACACTGACACGAGTAGAGATGGCTAGTGAGAGCGGATGACGACAAATGTTTACTCCTGCTTATACTTTTTGTGCATACGTCATTCACTCGCTGAGCGCTGTACAGATACTCCTGCTAATCTGTATAATGTTCGTAATCCCTTCATATCACGAGTATATCTGTGGAGAGGCCTAAAAAACAGGTTTTAAAATTTGGCAGACGTTTGACGAGTTAAAAATCGTTTACCTTTTTACTGGAATTACTCGGCGAGCAGTTGGCGAGTGAACTAAGGACGTCCATGGCCATTCGCGGCCACTTGTGTTCACTAGCGGGTTCACAGAGGAGGCTGTCTATTCATGTATACTCGCCATTCAGAGCTCGAGGAACACTCGGGAGACGCTTGGCAGACCTCCATGACCCGCCTGCCGTTCTTCCATTGAATGTCTGAGCTGGCGCCGTTGCCATCCCTGGCCACCCGTGCCCATCCGTAGCCCTTTCTTCCCTCACTCGTTGACCTTTCGCCGATGATTACCAGCCTCCCTATTGAACCGAGTGGTCATGTATAGTCCCTCTTTCATGTCCATGGTCACTTGGCTCTCTAACTCGTTAAAGTGTGAACGGGGACTTATATATTTAGTTCAATTTGGTTGCGATCTGACACAGTAAACACACCTGGCTATATGTAACAGGAACATAGTGAGCCTATCGATGTCTATAACAGAACAATTCCGAGGCCCACTGGTTCCTCTTTCAAAGCAAATGGGTCTCAAAGTCAAGGTCTGAGATTATGATATGTGTAGTCAATGAACCGGCGCACTTAATGGACCGTTATTAGCATATAGACATGTTGTGACCTGAACTGCTGACACCTTTGTTTATGTACACTCTGTTATGCATTTAGTATTCTTATTACAAAAAATATACAAATGAACTTGAAAGTATTTAAGTTCATCTAAAGCAGTAACGAACACATTTAAAGAATTTTGAGAAATTTAAAATATTTATCAAAATATCCCCAACTTTTTCTGAGAAGTGTAAAACATGCAAAGGACGTATCTCAGTGTATTCTGTGAAATCCCTGAAATACTACAGGAAGTTCTTACATTGCACTAGAAGGCGACATCATGATTTGGCTGCAAAGCCAGGATAAAGGAGAATTTAGCACTGATAGGCAAAATAAGCAACAACAAAAAATGGAGCAAAGGACTTTGTAACCATGTGATAAATTATATCTAATGATGCGACTGGGCCAAAATAAGTTAGAAACACTCACATAAGTCATTTGTCCCCGGACAACGATAAAGTGAGATGTGTAAAGCATGTTATTTTGTGAATTTTATTCAAGATAGATGGAAGATTTTAAAACTTTGGTGGCATTGTAGACAACTATGACAACTTTGCTTGTAATCATTGTCTGTGCTGGGGAATGTATTTCCCACTCATAACTGTGTAGTATGTACCATAAAGCATGCACTGCCCCTCTCTTATACTTTCCATCAGTCCTCTTTATATAGCAGCAATACATTTCCTGAGTTTGATACCTAAATGTCTTTACAGCTGACACAAACCTGGCCCTGGGGTTGAATGCGACGATCTATGAAGACCCACCAGCTCTTCCTACTCAGCTTTTGAATGAGATAACCAATTCAAATGAACTTGACTGTGTTTCGAGAACGTGTAAGTAGAGTGAAGGTCTCATGCAAGTTAGTTAAGCCAGTCGGCCCTGACCTAAAACCGTGCTTTAGAGAACATTTTATATATTTTTTAAAATTTTATTCACACACAACATTAAAATACATTGGTGTTATTTGTAAAAACAGTAATAGACAAGCCGGAGCCTATGTCTACTTAACATCGATAACAGCAAATAAAATTGTACATGTCTGAAAGCTCTTGCTGATTAAAACCATCAATATTAACATCACCATCTATTGCACCTTTTAATTCCCTGGTGCACTATCTTCATTATTGACTTTAAAAACATTTGTCAACCTGGGTATACTCATAAATAGTAAATTTCTTACATCACAGTCTGAGGCTTTCGCTATAACATTTAGGTTAGCACCAATAATACTGTTGGAGTACTTAGAGAACCTTTTGGCAATATAATACACTTTTACATTGTCAGATTTCAACATGGTTTGTACTAATTGGAAAGATCTACAATAAATTTGCTCTATGGCACTACACGTATTATTAAGTAAATGCAACATTTATGCATATTATAGTGCCTAGCGGATAAGTGGTAACAATGGCCAATAAAACAAAGTTTTCAGTCTTTCAAAGTGCTTCTGCCACCTCACATTGGTTGTTATTATTAGTAGGTTCAGGCAGTGAAAGACAACCATTACTAGTTTGTCTTTCTTTTGGCAGCATACCCTACAATATGGATTGACTTTGGGAAAACGATCGACTTTGAAGCGATTAGAATTTTAGGCCACATAGGTTGGTAAAAGTCATGCTCTTTTGTGTAATTTTATATATCTTTTTCCACTTTTTTTTATTATTCACTATGATACTAAGGATGTCCCTACATCAACCCATTGGTTTCAACTGGATTCCCTAGCAACTTGTAAAACATGATTGTAAATAAATGATGCTTTTGTTAAACGGATACTTATGCCAATTGCACGCTTTGCGGGTTCTTTCGAATTTTTTCTGACAGTTGCTGAATAAATCTTTTCAATTTATAATTTACAACAGAAAATTTATCCGTCTTCATCAAGACAATACCACCGACAGACAGCAGTTTAAGTTCTGGGGAAAACATGCAATTCAGACACATGATCTACTATGGTGCATGGACGGCCTGTGCAAAACTTGGGTCTGGGAGCACACATGTACATCCTTGCATTGGTCGTGGGAATGTCATTCTTTTATATAAGCCCGATAATGTGCCAGGATCAGGCTTCACTATGTGCGTTTTTGAAGCTTATGGTGAGTTTTATCAATTATGAGTCAATAGTATCATTCCAAAAACTTTGATAGTCTCATTCGTGGAAAAAAATCCGTAAAATGGCCTAGCAATGAAATAAGCTTCAGAGTGCTGAAGTTCACATTAAATTCACCTTTCATTACCATGAACATTGTTGGTACTGCCAATAGGCTGCATGCCAATATCCAAATAGTCAAAATATCCCCAAAATAGATCCTATCAAACTATCCAAAAGTCTATCCAAAATAGACTCGCCAGATATTTTTAGTTCGTCTCTATCCCATGAGAGGTCGATGCATTACTGTCCTTAAAGAGCATGTTGACAGTTGCAAAATGGCGGATTTAAACCCAGAATAGGATTTCAGTGGTTTAAAGAATAAATAATTAAGGATTAAGAAGACAAAGTGCGCTTTATGTGTGAATTGCCAAAATTCAGTCTAATTGATGAAAAATGTGCGCTGTTATTATAATTATTGCAATATTAGCATTTTATTGCACAATATCTGCATTTTTATTGTGTACCTGTTTTTTTTTTATTATTATTATAATAATGATGATGATGATAATAATACATTTTTATTGCGCCAGATCAGATATACACACACATATCTTGGTTTAATCTCTAAGGTTTATATCACAGAAAAGTTCATTCAGCTGGCTTGTACAGCAAATCTCATTTCCCAAACATAGGTGAATTTACATTTCCCAAATCTTGCTGCTTGTTCTGTGGAGTAAATATATACAGACTAGCAATCAGTCTTAAGGGACATTCTTCTTTTGATTTATTGCTTTTGTTTACAGGAAAAGAAGTATGAGCATATGATCTCCATGGATGCCTTGTTTCTATGGATAACATTGGTGGAGGGAAGCAACTATCCGGTGAAATATTCCTGCTTGTTCAGCTGACAGTTTAAGTCACTCTCACTGCTTGGCCAGCGCTGATTTGCAGACTTTGTATAATAATCTGTCTGATAAGTATGGAATAAATCATTGAAGTCATCAGCAACCTGAATAGTTTTAAATAGACAAAATATTTCGCTTTACTTGCCATTGCAGAAGCATATTGGTATGGCTGTATATCTCTTGTTGCAGAACCAATTATTGTCCTTCAAAACCCATCGAAATTGGCTGTGACACTATAATTAGATGCCTAGCTCTTTGCAACCTTATCACTTTTACTATTTAGTGTGCTTATTCCAGCCCGATGAAGATTTGAGGCGGGGCATATATTTTTTCAGTGTACCCTTTTTAAGAATTCTTCGTGTTCGCAGTATTTAATTTTCTCAAAGATGTGTTTTTGCACCTTTGATTATTCCAGAACAATTAAACCTGACTCGATGAACAAACCCATGTAAAGAATGTTTAATAGTATGTTTAGAGTGCCTAGCATATTAGTGGTGACAAAGCCTTGTTTGTTTGAAAAAAGTAATACAACTGTCTCAAAGCTATTGAATTTGCTCAGCCAGCCCTGAGGTTTGACCCAGCGGGAGATTATCCTAAAATGTTGATAAATCGTTTTATAATCAGTCAGAGTTTGCTGGAGATAATCAATGCTCTCTCAAAGCTTAAATCTACAAACTATAACAATTAATATGACAGAGCAGAGGCACTTTGAAAGACTGAAAATGTTTCATTGTTTGCCAGTGTAACCACTTTCCTGATGGGCACAATAAGTTAGATATTGAACCAAATAAGTTTCAGTGTTTATCATCTACATTAAAAATAAGAGTGATGAGTTTCTTTTTTTTTGCCCAGTTTAGTATATATATATATATATATGTATGGAGTGTGACAGTCTATCTGAGAGACTACAAATACTGTTCTCATTGCATTTCTGTATAGGTAACTACACATACTGGTCTCATATAATTTCTGTATAGGTAAACATCTTTGTGTGATTTTTTCCGGTTTAGTTTGCAGAAAGTTTAAGTCACCCTCCCTGCTCGGCAGGGGGTGATTTAAAGATTTTATTTTCTAATATTTGCTCTCCATACATACTATGTCTGATATGTAAGGAATTAGTCATTGAATCTATAATATATTCAACAAGTTAATAATATTCAGCATCCTGTCTGCATGAAAACATTTAATATGTCAAATTTCACTTTTATAACATTGTACAAGACAATTGCAATTAAAATCCTGGCAGACCTGAACAACATTATTGTGCAACTTTCAACATTATTCCCATATTAATTGCATTGAAGTCACAATCGGTTTGACCTTAAATTGGACCTACTTTCGAGAAAATGGTTCAGATGTCTGTAAAATCTGTGCTTTACTTTGTTTATAAAAGCATTCGCCAATGGCTTCATAATCAGTTGAGATGTGTGAATTTTAAATGAAAAAATTTCAACTTTAAATGTGTCTGTGATCTTAAAAATAGCCAAGGTCAGTCAAAGTGGGTCAATGTGATGAGGTCACCCTTGGCCCCCATTCACATGTTTTGATAAATTATAATAAACATTGCAGAAACAAGTTTTCACATAGGGTGATAGGTGAAGCCTAATTTAGAATTGCATTGTTGCTTGTAAGTGTAATAGTGTTTGAAAATCAACACTAGAATTTAGTAAGTGTCTAATCCACCAGGGCACTAAATACATTTCTGGGATGTTCCTCATGACAATCCATAATAGAATAATCGACGTTGGATGGAAGTAACAGTTGATGCTAAGAAAGATGCGTTGCAGCTGCAAACTTAAGATCTGCCGCAGCTGCAACAACTGGCTGCAGCTTCACCAATATTCTGCAGCTTCAGATTTTTTAAGCATTTGCTGCAACTTTTGTATACGTACTTTGCAGCTTCACGGTAGGCAATAAGTTACTACAGCTAAAATCGCCCAGAAGCACCATGCTTGGGAAATGTCTATACAAATATGCATCAAAGGAAAGATTAATTCTATTACAAATTGGAAAACTTAATATTTAACATTTCTATTATTTCAAATATAGCACCAAAAGAAAGAAAGAAAAAAAAAAAACTAAAAATATGCATGATTTTGGTGGTGGTTGTCCTTGGTTATTGCCTGTTGTTGATGATTAAAAGCATTACATGTAAGCTTAATATTAGATGAGAATCAGAACACTAATATACCACAACAGTATAACATATAACGTTGTAGAGAATAACCATTTTAGAGACGGCAATTACTAACTATTTGTAACTAATTAAACATGTACCTAATGAGAATAATTAATTACACATGTGTAAACCGCATAGAGAGTATTAGCTACTATTCATCAGAAAATATATATTTATACAATAAATGTATCCAGATTAACTTTCATATCATTTAAGATTAAAGGCACTGTCATTGACATAGTTACACACTACAAGGTATTCATGAAACCTTTTTTAACAGCAGCATAAGATCATTAAATGAATATGGACATAAATCAACACAAGGCACACTGAATTTCCCTGCGGGACCCCTCTTCCTAAACGTAACTAATCACTCTCCTCTCAGTCATTTCATTTTGTCCTCTATTTTTCTAATCACCCCCCACATAAAGAAAAGCAAAGTATACATGCATTAAACTTGGCAACAACAAGCCCATGAGGTATAAAAGCTTTTCATAGGTTCATGGCAAGACTTCGGATTCACAACTTAAATACATTGCAATAACTACAACATTACGATACTCCATCTAAATACTTATAAATTTAGACCAAAAAAATGTTGTAACTTGATCACATGTTTAATGTCTATCTGTACAAAAAGTTAGCAGCAATATATTCAAACACAACATTACTTCAGGTACTCAATCCCTATCGAAAACAATACTTATTGATTACATATTTCTTAATGAACCAGACAGACTTATGATATTGATAATAACTGATAATATTGTCTAAAGGCATCCATTTGAGTACGATTTACAGTCGATTCAGTGAGGTCACTGGCAATATGAATGAATGCTTTCCCTGTAAATGTTTATTTTTCCAGAATTACAGATGCATCACCACACTACAAGAAACCACATTAATTGACACACCTAGTTCAGCTGCACCTAAACGAAAAGGCTGGGATGTTTTGACACCCAAAACTCCCAAACGACCTAACCTTTTGAGTACAGCATTTTCAACACCCAAGCATTCTTCTAAGTTGCTGAATGGTGCAGCAGCCTTAGTGGCCAGTCCAAGGAATTCCCCTTACAAATCAACATCCAAACGACGCACAGTTTCACATGCATTGAAGACTGGTACTGCAGCCAAAAAACCAGCGAGAAGGAAAGTATGTCGACTTTATCCTTCAATTCTCAGTTACAATCAATACACCAGTTGTAAAATTGAATAAACATGCATTAGTTATAGCTAAACCTATTGATCTTTATATAAACATATCTTGTACATATCAAAGACTGCTTCATGATTAAATTTGCTTGACTTGATGTTTTAATTAAATTAACAGTTCGCAATTACACCAAGTAATATGTGCGCTTTGTTGATCAGCTCACTGAAACCATTTGTAGGCTGAATGGTGGAAGAGTTTGTGAGTTCCTCCACCAGACAGCCCCAAAAGGGTTTTGGAAAGCTGATCAACCACTGTGATTGGCTATAGCTACATAATATCACAAATGATTTTCACAGATTAACATTTCTTTTTCATAGGAATCATTTGCACAAGACACAGCAATCAGATACCTCAAAGTCAGCAAATATTATCAGTGTTTTAAGGTACTTTGTGATTACTAATTAATGCTGTAATTTTGATAGATAGTGCCTTGAAGAGGATTTGCGAATATGCTATTTTAATTCTGCAAAGGACATACACAGCACATGCAACCATGACAAAATTTTTCAGAGGAACAGTTTAGAATATCAATAAAAGACACAGACAATCAAATTATCATATAACATAACACAATCATATATATGTAAATAACTTTGATCAGTCAATTTGAGAATATACTTTTATAATTTGTCTTGTCATCTCATAGCTATAAACATTTATAAATCATGCATTATTAGCATGTACCCTCATGTGCCTGTTGAGATTGCCAGACTGAGAAAACCTCAGCAAACACAATTTGCACTAGTATGGCTTCTCCCCGGAGTGGATGCGCAGGTGCTTGGTCAAAGTGGAAAGTTCTGTCTGAGAAAGCTTTCTTGCACATAGCTATTGTTGACACCCAGCATTCTGTTTGTTCAAATGTACTTTTGTAGCCATAGAGTAATTATATTGGGAGAAATGGTACTTTTCAGATTAAAACAGCTTTAGCCCAAGTCCCCTTTAGCAAGAAAATGCTATACTTTTACACGACATGTACTCATAATTAGACAGTTTTGTAAGGCCAGTTTCAACCTTAAAATGTTTAATGTTACTCACTTCATTGTTTTGGTCTGTGTAAATACATGCCGATCAATGATGTCGGGATGAATCGCAGCTGTTGAATCAGAGATGTTCTCTATGGTTGAATCAAGTAACCTTTCATACATGCCCGATACGGCCCACCGCAGCGCACCCTGTATGATTTCGCAGGCATCCCGCCTACATTGGTCCCGCCTTTTAATTCGTCCCGCCTATCCCGCCATATCCCGGCGGCTGTTCCGCCTTTTAGGTGATCCCAAAAAATATCAAATTACGTGCAGTCCAGTGCTATAACAGTTTCAGTTTTGTTCCTTGAACTATATTGAGCAACTTTGAATCGATGACCATATAGTTCTATAAAGAGGAATTACCATAATTTCGGAGGCCGAAATTACGGTCGGCCGAAATCAATTTAGGCCGAAATCACCGGAGGCCGAAATCAAGGTAATTCACACAGTAGCCCTCCGGAGTTTCAAAGTTTGTTGACGAAATAGTTACTGGGCAGATTAGCTGTCAACCAGTTTGCATGAATATGTCAACGACATGGTAATGTACTAATGACCAGTCATTGAAGAGTTGGTTTTAGTGGTCATCATTTCGTGCCTCACAAATTTATAAATACGAATTGCACATGGTTTAGCATTTCTACTAGGCCATCATACAGGTGTCAACTTGGCAAGTCAAGGAATTTGTTGTTCGATGGATTGACCATTCACATGACTAGATTTATCTTGTATACAGTAGAGATTATGCCAAGTCCTCAGTGAAGCATTATGATTAACAGAGGAGAATGCTACATTTGCCAGAGAGATGTTTATTTGTAATATTAATTGCCACTTTTGGGGGGGGGGGGGGGGGGTTAACTAATGCAATAAAACCTGCTATAGGCCTATCGCCCCCACCTAGCTGAAGTTAATCCTGCTTACCTTGGTCAACATTGCCTCACATTACGAACAAACATCTACAGTTGTATGGCTGTTTCAATACGTGATGATACCACTAAACCAATGAGACAAAATTGTTTCAAGTATTTTTACGTTTATTTTGTGAAATTCCGTGCACGTGGAGAGGAGTTACGGCGAATTTAGTGTGCCGTGCTGTGATAAACATGATAAATCTGCTAGCTTTTGCTGGTCACTCGCACAGCAGCGATAATGGTGACGCAGTCCATTTTCGCCACGACTTTTGGCCTTTAACATGCTATATATTGAATTATGATGAATTCTGTGCTGAATAAACTGCAGGGATATTATGTTATAAACGTATCCAACCGTTTGACACCTTATTTTCCGTCATAAGTTACATAGATAATTGGTAAAGAACTGGATCATTTTTTGTCCATTTTATGGCTGAAAAGCCTGCCTAAAAAAAAGTTACAAAATCAAAAAAAAAAGAGAGGAAAGTTATGCAATAAATTTTAGTTTTTACATTTGTTTTATCTATTAGGGTAAGAGTTGATTTGAAACAAAAAATAATAATTCTGGGGTATTTTAACATAAAGTGCTGTCAATGCTACAACAAATTTGAATTTTCTGACCAGAGCCTCAGCCTGCCCTTTTCAAAATCAGACTTGGCATGTCTGAACTGTCCCACAATATTATGGGCCACATGGCAACAAATACTTCATTATCACTCACACAAATTACGAAATTAACCTACCTGTACTGCCACGGCAACTGCTGTACATGCCGGAGGTACGATACACCTTCAATAAACCTGTTCATGGTGATAATGACGTAAAAGCGATACAATCGATCTCAATCTGCACCCTGCACGTCGCTTCTTGGCGGGAAAACCAGCTGGCACGTGCGCTGGTATCGCAGCAATGCATGCTCCCTGATACTATCACGTGATGAGTGGCCATTTTGAAACTTCCCTCGGCCTCGCTTCGAAGATGCCGACGGCGTTTGTGGAGTAAATATTGCAGCTACACAACTGAAAGTGTGCTCAAATGTAGAACTTTTAGTCAGCTATCCAACCATACCAAAACGAGAACATAGGGGCGGCTCCTGGGCTTTGCTCTCCTGGTCTAATTGAAGACACTCTCCTTGCTGAATCATGACGTTGTTGTTTTGAAATGGTGACGTCATCACCATGGCAACCAACCAGAGTGAGGCAGAACAGATAGAAAAACAAAATATCCTTACTCACTGCTGGAAAAATAGTTCTCATAAAAAATAATAACTGAGAGGTTATTACGGGACTCGTGGGTTCACCAGCCCAACCTCATCACTCATGAAGTTCAAGGCTCTGAATCACACAGTTATTAGGTTTTATTATAACAATAAATAATATAAATATAAGTTTTCATGCCATCAAAAACTCAATATATACAAACCAAGTGATGACATCACAATACTGAACAATGGTGATGATGTCATTTCCATTGTGTTTCCAATGTTTTGGTCTGGATTTTCTCTCAATGTATAATTTATTTTTTTAGTAGTAAATTAATGTCTTATAAAATCATTAATTGACACAAATTTAGTGTGCCTTGATTAATAAGGTAATTTTCAACTGTTTGATAGCGTCTTAGAAAATTGCAAATTTGACAGACAGTGCAACTTTAAAGTTAATTCCTGTGCACAAATGAGCATGTAACGGTAAAATCTATCATGAGACAAGAAGGTTGTATTGTATTGGTTTATATAATTATTTGCATATGATAAATCTGGAGACATAAAAACGGGTATACAATTATCTATCTGATGTTGTAGAGTCTACTGATAATTATGCTTCAGCAGGTGCTAGTGCCAAAACTGTTTTTAGCCTATTTGCTAAGAATTCATCAAAAGAATCAAAGATATCTTAAATCAGCAGAAACTTAAATTAATTTCAAATTCTATATTTCAGGAATACTGCTAGTTATCATTATTGCAGTATCATCAGCATCTGGTAAGGTGACATTTTTAATCTTGTCTTTGCTAATTGCTTTAGTGGATAAAACATTTCTTCAGAGGTCTCATTGATATTCTCAAGTAATATCCAATTTTTTTTTTATTACAAATGTGCATAAATTGGTTGCAATGGCAACCCCCAAACCATGTCAGAAAAAAAATAGCACCAAATATCTCCACATTCCAATATATCTTAGATTCGAATCACAGTAAAACCCGCTTCATGTGCAACCTGCATACACGTGAGCCCTATAGAAATATGAAAATAATAAAAATATTTCAAAAGCACAATTTTGTATGATTTGATATCATCGTGATTGTTTACTATGATGTGTTTGCTTAATTATATCCAGAAGAGATACCACTCAGTGGGCAGTACAGTACAATGGTTGATGATGAATACAACCCTTGCAGATTGGCAGGTAATGTTAATCTGCTTATTAGTCCTGACAATGGTTTCTTAAGCACCAGAAATGATGACTTATTGTAACTTAGAAGTTAAAACTAAATTGAGCATCAAAAGAATCGTATCACTCTTATTTAAATACATGATGTTGAACAACACTGTCAAAGTTGCTCACTTGTGATTTTCTGATATCTCCAAATTGGTTAATTTGAGTCAAAATATAGCTTTTTTGCATGGAAGGAATTAAGGGGTGTTTGACTTGTTTTTCCTGGGTGCAAATAAACAAATTCTGATTCTGTTAATTTGAACTCAAAAGGCTTGAAATAATTTTCTTTCGATGCTCAGTTTATGTCAACTGATTGCTAAAAATGATTTGAGTGAAATCTAGCTGTACTCTTTTTCTTTTACAATAAAAACGATCTACACATGTTAAATTGCTGGCACAATGGCTTTAGCAATTTGTTGCCAAAAATTAGGGCATTAGCATATTGCCAAATAAGGAAATAGTGTCACCCCCATGTAAATTTTAGGCTTATTAAATACAAAAATAGACTTATCTTGGTATCAAAAAGCTGACATTGTATTTAATTTGTTGTCTTAAAATTGCCAATTTATTCCTGTTTCAGAGCAGAAGCGATTCGTGTTTTCATTTGCCGATGAAAGACGATTCTTCATTGACCAAGTTGTTGTTACAGTCGCTCATGGCCTAAACCATATTTATCGTATGTACACTTGCAATTGTGATATTGTAAATGTCCGAGGTATAGATTTGGTATAACAGTTAAGATGGCAAACTATTGAGGAAAGAATAAAATATTTCATTAGTATAACAATGTACAACTGTATCCATGGTACTGCACCTGCTTATTTATGTAATTCAGTGGTTATGGCATGTGATACTAATGAGAGAAACACCCGTAGGGGTGATACTATGCAAGTTGATGTTCCGGTATGTAGAAATATTTTTTTTAAAAGGTCTTTTATGTATAGAGGATCCACAATCTGGAATAATTTACCTAAAGAAGTTCACAATGCCACCACCACTGAATGTTTCAAGTGTGACCTTAGGTATTTCTTAAGGTCCAACACTGCCAATGTTTAGCATGCATTTTCTTACTTGTTTTACATGTTTTTACACTGGGCCATATAAAAGAAACTCCTAGGAGATTATGTAACCCAGTGAAAATATATTAATAAAAAAAAAAAGTTAACTGGTATGGGATAACTAGACAGGCATAACTCTGTAGTGTGCATTGCGCAGAGCCCTGTGTTGGCCAATGGGATTCGAGGTCTTCACCCAGTGTTACAGTGATATGTTTAAGAGTGAAGACCTTTGCCTTTTTGGTAACTGAAAAGTGACCATGATGAGTCATGTTCCTATATGTCTGATGTTACCTTGGTGACTCATAACTTAATCACATGAAGCCATAATCAAGATGATGACTCAGAAACAGCTGTACAACCGGCCTGCCTGGCTTTTTGACACCAGGAGGGAATCTGATGGGCCCACTGATATGGATCAGTGAATCTGGGACATTCATTCAGCTGATCAAGTTCTGGGATAAGCCTTCAATTTGCCACAGCACACCTCTGAGCTTAGAATGTGGGTCAGCATATCTGTTTGGAATAGACTGCAAGTCTTAGACACATTGTACGGTTATGACACATCTTCAGACATGCTGCATATCATGAGTCGTCATACAGCATACACATTTGCAATAGAAAAGGTAAGGATGTGCGTCACTGATGACTTTGCATGCACACATTTTGCTCTCTAAAGCAGGAATATTCTTCACTCTTAATTACACATATCACTATAACACCCTTGCCACCAGAAGGCCTGAGAATTCCAATTTTGCATTAAACCAAGAAAATTGGATTATGCAACATGGTTGCTTCATAATAAATAATTACTTCAGTTATATTATAAAGGGGGGGGGGGGCATGACTGTAATAGCAAGACAGCAGTGGACTAGCCAGTATACTATGGCAATGGTTCCAGTGGGCCTCGATTGGAGGAGGTTCTCTGAATGCATGGTGTATTGCATTCAAGTGTATTATATTCCAGATGCAATGTTAGCTGCGGTCAATTACCTCTTATTGGCTGGCAGAGTCACCAATTAGATTCAAATCAAATAGTTATGTTTCACTGTTTGATGCCAGTCAAGCTGTGTGCCTATTGAAGCATGGCCACAAACTGTTGCAGTCTACAGAGACTGAGCATGACATCACATTGTGACTTGCCACCAGAAAAACTACATTCTGATTCCACGTAATTATTACGGGCATAATACTATTGAGTAACCTTTTTGTTAAGTGGTTTCTGCTAACCTGACCAACATGACCTAAATTCATCTATACAAATTATATATTACAAATAAATGTGAAATTCACCACAATGTATATGAACAGTCTCAATTTTTTTTACGGAATTAAAAAAAACTAAATGTTTGCTTTGGCATTTCACATGAATATAAAATGTTACATATTGAGGATATACAAAACAGGGTTCTAAAAATAATAATTGCATAATGATTGCCACAAAGAAAGTCAGAGAGTTGGGTTAGAGTTGTCCCTTAAGTGTGCATTTGCTACATAAGAAAAGACATTTCATTCTTTACAAAAATACCAATAATTTGCAAATGCATCTTGTTCTGTTATTTCAAGTGGACTATTTGTCAGTCTTCATTAAGACAACACCACCAATAGACAGATTTAACAGCAGCTATGGACTATATATGAAACGACCTCCTGTGCAACACTTGGGACTGGGAGCACTCACATCCACCCTTACATTGGTCGAGGGAATATCCTTGTTTTAAGCAAACCTTATCCTATAGGTAAAGGAGGCTTCATCTTGTGCGTTTTTGAAGCCTATGGTGAGTCTTATTAATTGCATAGGAACACCATCAAGACAGCCTATCGTTTCCTTTATGACACTCTCTCAATTTTTGTTTTAAACACAGAGTTTTTATCCAGATTCAGACATCTGCTAGTGTTCCTCTGAGACCAGGGTTGTGTCGAATACATAACACCACTTGTCATCACATGCATCCTTTTGTTCAGCAATTGTATGTTGTTGTTTTTTGGTATTGTGCAGTTATGTGAAATTAAATGAAACTGGACAATTGTTTGAACTGGCTAAAAAACACAAGTTATAGTGTAAACCGCAATAAAAACATACAATAGTTCAAAAATATATATTTTTAAACATTTCTTAAATGTCTTTTATAACATTGTCTATAGGGGGTGGGGGGAGTATAGGGTTGTTTAAGGTAATGACGTTTTAACCTATAGGTAAATAGTATATAGTTAACTTATGTACACGACATTGCGTAGAGCATTATTCCATTAAAAGTCTGATGGACATTTATGTTTCGATTATTATTTTGGTTTACAGGAAAAGAAGTAACGTCCTAAATGAGCATCTTATCCCAATTGATGCATTGTCGCCATGGACAACATTGGCGGACGGAAGCAACTATCCAGTGAAATATTCCTGCTTGTTCAGCTGCCAGTTTAAGTCACTCTCATTGCTTGGCCAGCGCTGATTTGCAGACTTTATTGTGTCAAATAATTGTATAACAATCTGATAGGTACGGCATAAATCACTGAAGTCATCAGCAACAAAGTTTTTTTACTTTTACTGTTAAAAAGAATAGACAAGTCATTTAACTTTCCCAGCCAACACAGATGTTTGGCATGGCTGTAAATCTTCTGTTGGAGAACCCATTTTTTTCATTAAAACCCTTTCAAAATTGGTCATGATTCAAAGTATATGCCTAGCTGTACATTTTAGCTGTTACATTTAATAGAGAAAATATTTTTTTCAAAGTCACCCTTCCGTGCCCTCAAGATCTACATATACTCTTTCACCAAAGCAAGTTCCAGGGTGGTGCTAGGCATCCAAGCAGAACCAACATGTCAGCGCTGCTTTGTGCGCAATCTATATCAGTCTTTTACATAGCATCTCTGAAAATACTGTCTTGGGTTTTTTGTCTAAATAGGAGAGAAGTGCCCCACAAGTGAGATTAATACCCTGGTTCAGTTCACCAGGACACAAGATACCCAGTAGAGGGCACCATCAACACTGGCCTAGATGACTAGCCACTGGGAGACTACCAGTTAGTTAACTAGTAAGTTATGCCCCGTTCATGGATACGACCTACGAGTGACCACGGACGTAATAAATGGACTGTACTTGCTCACATGTGGTTCTGGTAATCAAGTATAAGTTCATTCTACGAATGTACGTGAGGCAGTCGTAGATCCCTCGGCGCACGTCCGTCAACCGCTCGCCGAAAGTCTGTCGCCAAGCATCTATCAGGCATCCGTGAGGCAGTCATAGATTGCCTGTACGAGTGGTTCAAGGATGGGCAAGGATGGCCATGGACATACGTAGAACGTACGTATAATGCTGGCCAAGTAAATCCCGAGCGGTTTACGTAAGTAATGTTAACAATTCACTCATAGATTGTCCGCCAAATTTTTAAACATGTCTAAAAAATTTTGCCCCCTCCATGGATGGTCACGGATGATCTAGCACTACCAGGAGCGTCTTATTACGGATTAGTGCGAGTATACGTAAAATGCACGGCGAGTGAATCACGTATGTAAAAGGATGAGCAAGAGTAAAATTTTTTTTTATTTTTTACGTGCTCTCACCATGCCCATCTGTGACAGTGTGAACACCCCTTCAGTCCGTTAGTTAGTTTGCAATAAAAACAATTATATTTTTCTACATGTTAAGCTTAAAGGCATGCTAGAAAAGCTACACTCAGTAGACAGGCATAACTGGAGTGTGTATGATGCAGAGCCCTGTGTTGATCACTGGGCTTTGAGTCATTCACCAAGTTATACCACCATTGCCAGAGGAAGACCCGAGACTTTCAAGGGCAGACAAGCTGCCATCATGCTACCCTGCCTGTCTACAAGTCGATCGCCAGCGCCATCTATAGCAGTTTTAAATGTGTGACCTGCACAGCGAGCTTCTATAGAATCTGATTGTGACGAACGCCCGTCGTGCCCACACAACTAACCCAGCTACTATCGATCTACTGTCCCTTTCAAACTTGCTCAATATTATACAAGGAATACAAATTCACCAAAATTAGGATATCATACACTTTTTGCAAAGCACTCCCGAACACCGCACTAATTTGTCCGGCTGGCAATACATTTGAATGTGCGTAGCAATATCGTTTATTTGGGCCACTTAAGTTTCCAGAGACAGCTACCATGCCATCAGAGGTCAGCCTTGTTTAACCCTTGAACCACAGATTAGATCATTGTGCTTAATTTCTAGCCTTATACAATGGTATCCATCAAAGGCCAATGTTGTGTACAGTTCAGAACGAGCCATTTATCTGAAATATTGGTCATGGGTAGGTGGGATTAGGGCTTTACGTCCTGTATTTCTGCACTTGATGCGTTAATTAGGACAGGCAGGGACCATGGCAATGAGATGATGGCTGAAACAGCCATCCAACTTAGGCTCGACTGGGAATGAACCTGGGACCCAGTGGTTGTTTTACCAGTCAAATCACAACGCTGAAGAAAAGCACTTCATATCAGACCTTCTTTTGTTTAACATATTGCTATAAATTCTCCACATAGACTTTTAATATGAATAAATATATATATATATATACTTTTCTTTTGAGAATAAAAAAACTTATTGTTACTCCTGGCGCTGTTTCACAGTACAAAACTAAAATTGAATTGGAAGTGCAGGGAAGACAATAACCTAAAGGCATATGGCCTCTGTGTCATATGGAAACAAGTATTTTAAGTTGTTTCGAAATCAGAAATAACCAGTTGTTATAACAACACATATATAGGTTTCAGTTACAACCAACTCCCTTTATGACACTAGCTTATATCAATGATTCAACGTTTCACATGCAACTAAAAAAAGATGAAGTACATGAAAAAATGTGGTCCTAAAGTATATTTGAAAATGAAGATGAGTAGTCCAATTTTATAGGACAAGTGTCTGCCTGGGGAACCTAGCTGATCCCGTCCAGGTATATGTATACATGGGCAACTGGACAGCATATATCTATCTACATATGGACAGTGATTGTAGAATGCTTAGCATGCTGCAGGTGTTTAGGAAAAGCAGCAATGGTGTCAAAATTGATTGTGTATCCTTGGTCAACCTGCATGCATATACAATAGCATTCAAGGACAATAATTATCATCTGATAAGACGCTGATAAAGGTTATCTACTGGACTCAAAGCAAACTCCATTTAATGAATAGTATAATGGGGAAAGTTCCAATGTGAAAATTTGTGTTCACCTGGTGCAGCATATGGTCGGAGCCACCTGAAGTTAAACACAACATTTTATACTCATTTTATACTCACCTTCAATTAGAAGGTGCTAGACACATTGCAAATGGATTGGAATGCTACTGAAAGTTACTATGGAAACGTGTAAGTATATTCTTAAGTGTTACGCGGGGTGCCGTGGTCCAGTGGAAAAGGTTCTGGACTCGTATGCGCATGGTCGCAGGTTCTAACCCAGCCATGGGATGGAGGAACAGAGCAGATCCTCCTTGAACCGTTCATTCACTTCACACGTGCAGGTGTAAAGGATATTTCAATGCAGATAAATGTAAAGAGGTAACTCTTGAAATATCATCTCACAAATAACTAAGTATCAGTGTGCATATCACTAGAAACACCTTTGAACCAAGATCAATTCAACAAGGGGATTTTGTATTGTGCAAAAGTCCAAATTAATGCAATAAAAGTTTTATCTATATCTATTTGTTGAAGTTGGCTAGCATGATGTTGCAATTTGTTATCAATTGAAAGTGTTTAGTGATAAGACCTAAGGAGCATCACTGTAAATCAAGCTTCAAAGTAAAAAAAAGAAGATCTTAATGGCATTGAATGATGACGTGTCAGCCCGTAAAGTAATTCACGTCTACGTAGGCATGGGATAGCTACACACGTGCATTGCAATTAAGGACAGAAGATATTAAGTTAATGTGAAGAATCCTAACGCTAATAGCAAACTAATAAAGTGTTTGGACATTTCACACCAAGTTCTTTTGCATTCTTGCTCACATTACTAATATAACTGAAGTTCATGCAATTGAGTTCCTTGTTGCATCCAGTGTGCATTTATTCTTTACAGCTGAACTCAATGACTTTGAAATTTAACTCCAGAAGACGTCATGTGAATCCAGGATAGTGCTATAATTAAATATAACTTGAAAGATCTATGAATCCAAGACTGATATTGGCTAAAGCAGTTTCCTAACCAGTAAGATTCTAGGACTCACATGACGTCCTCTGCAGTTTAGCTTCCAAGTCCATGAGGTTTGTTTCCAACTCTATGAAATTGGCTGTAAATGAAGTGAGCAACAGTGTCACTAGTGGGCAAGTTGCATGGTGAATGGCTAATAATATTCTTAAAAAATGTTTAAATGAGCAAAAATATATGCGCACTTCTGGTAATAATGCTAGGGTTGGGAAAATTATTGATATGCTCAATGAACATTATCCACAAAGAGACCATATAAGACTTGCGCTAGAATCCATTGCTAAAACGTACGTTCAAATCTAAAATCTATGAGAAATGTCAGGAAACTATGCTAGCTGAAATCAATGACTCTACACTACAGCCAAAACCTGGAAACTCATCAAGACTGATTACAGGCTAGAACCCTACCTTCTATTAAACCTTAGCAGAAAAATTCATAATAAAATAGCAAGATTTAGAAAAACCCTATATGGCCAGCAGTTGACAGATTATGCCTTAAATGCAATATGCATGAAATCGAAATAGCTAATGATCACATAGACAATTTTGAGCAACTAAACAATGAAGACAAATTTAAGACCATCCTGTTAAAATAAAAGCATTTTCAAAAGAGCCTGAGTTGTTAAAATCCCTTTGAAAATTTATTGTAAATATTGATGCCTAAAGTATGTTTGTGTCATCATCCATCGTCCAGCATAAATCATCACTCTTCGGCACTATAAGCATTTGTATATATTGTAATCTCTATGCTTTTACATCAATGTATATATATATAGATATGTTTTCAACATGTATGTATTGATTGTGATGCTGGTGTATAATGATGAATATGTGATGTATATATAAGTTTTCATTATCTGTTTCAAATCAGATGGTCTTGGATAGTGCTGCAAGATGTATATATATATATATACAGATATTGCAACCTTCCTTGATATATGACTAGGTCAGCGCAATGAGCGCAATGCTGCTAGTTTCAGTTTTACCAGTTTTTGCCAAAGATATGGACAATTATACATGGACTTTTATATTTTCATAGGTAGCTGGAACCTTACTTTTCTTCCTTTTAAATATTTTTTCATGCTGATAATGTTACTGTCATTTGCTTTTTATTTTTATTTAGTAGACGTTGTGACACATATGTCATGAATGACATCAAGTCGCACAATAAAAGTATATTTATATATAGACTTGGAAACCAATCTCAAAGAATTGCAAACTAAACTCCAGAGGACGTCATGTGAGTGTGAGTCCAAAATAATCTATAAGCTCAACTTTGAGACTGGACTCAGTTGAGGCCAATCACGAGAAAGACTCAAGACTCAAGCTGAGCCAAGTTCAAGTCTTAAAAAAAGGGGGCAGTTGAGGGACTACCTTAGCCAATGGGAGTCCTGATTTCACATGATGACCTCTGGTGTTCAGCTTCCAAGCTCTAAGATTGTTTCCAAGTCTATGGAATCAGCTGTAACATATAACATCAATGATGGTGTAAAATATAACATCAATAAAAATCTATGGTTAAAACGTACAACAAAACATTATTAGTGGAAATGAAAGCACTAAAAACGAAACACTACTTTCCCATTCATAGAATGAAGGATTTCGGATATCAGTACTACAAACAAAACTGATACCAGTACATTTGCAAATTGGCTTAAGAGATATCAGATCTTCAAGGGGGATGAAGCATCACACACAGTGATAAAAAGCCTATTGGAGAATATCACAGTGATCAAAAAAGCCTTTTGAAGTCTTTTGAAACTGCGATCACACATATGCAAAGCTCATATCTTTGTCAATTACCTTCTAAAGAGACTTACAGCGAAATTGATTGACTTGGAAAGAAATCTCGAGCATAATCTTGGAAACTAAACTCTAGAGGATGTCATGTGAATGTAGGCCCCTCATTGGTTGAGTGACTGCCTTAACCAATAGGAGTCCTGGGTTCACATGACGTCATCTGGAGTTTAGCTTCCAAGACATCAGTGACGTCATAAGCTTGGATAAATAGGTTATCACATGGCAAGAGGCTGTATCTCCCAGGTATCATCACCCTCGACCTGTATCATCACTCGACCCTACGGGTCCCATGTTGATACAGAGTCTCTGGGCCAATGACAAAATGTTGTGCTGTCAGATTTTATAAAGACTTTAGACTTTCACAGATGTCACCTTCTGCACAATTGGAATTGATAAAGCAGGTCAGATCTCACTTTGATAAAAAAAAAAGATTATATTGTGATTGTAAACTTTATGGAATGAAAAAACTTTTTTTGCCAAGATATCACAAGAGTACTATGATGTCCCACAAAACAAGATGACTAAACACTTAAAGAAAAACATCTGAACCAATCTGACTGGCCAAGCTGCCCCTCCCCCCCCCCCCTAACTGTCATAAATCATTTCTTCGCTGAGGGTAGCAAAGTCCATGGTGATTATTCACAATGAGAACCCGCTACACACACACAAAAAAAAAGAAAAAAAAAAGAGTAGAATATTTTTTGTCATACAAAGCACCAACCCATTAGTTGATAAAATTAAATTGTTATCTGCTACTTAGAATAGCTATCCATAAGTCCACATGATTTTTAAGTATGATAAACTAACTAACTTTGATGTGTGTATTGGACAAAACTTTGATGTGTGTATTGGACAACTTAATCATTGTAAACCCATCAGTTCAGATTGTTTAAGCTGGTCAACATTGCCTTAAATGAATGGTTTAAAGTCATGACCTGACACATATTTGCTGGTTATATGACTGGGAAATACTTATCAGGAATCATTTATGGCTAAGTGCAAAAGCAAATAGACTGAAACACTTATCTCAAGAAAAACAAGGGCCTAAGTGGGCGTCCTTTAAACCCAAGTTAAACACTTGTCAATAAAGGACAATCATGATATTCAAAGGTTGTGTTTGTTGTTGCATTGAGCGGATGGATGGAAACCCTTGTATTGCACTATTTGATAATAATTTTTTTTATTTAGCATTAAAGTTTTAATACCTATTTAGCAATGGTGAATTTTAAAGCACACAATTAAGCAATGCATTTTAATAAAAAAAATAATTTAGTATTTAAGTTTAATACCTATTAGGCAATGAATTTTAAAGCACACAATTAGGCAATGAATTTTAAAGCACACAATTAAACCTTACAATGTTTTTACAAAGGAAAAATCTCAAGTATCAGCTGCCACTGTTCTTCTGATCTATCTGTGATTAGATGGTTCTATATCTATTTAACCAGATTTGCCCAACATAAATATAACGTTAAATGACATTTTGAAATGTTGTCCAACATACCAGAAAAATACCTGTAATTTAATAGAATCATCTTTCTGTGTTTGCAGGTCAGTTACCACCACAGACCACCATGGCGGTGTCAACATCCCAGGTCTAATTTCTGTGATTATTTTCTACATCATTATATTCGCTGCTGGTCTGTATGCATCATGGCGCTCAAAAAAGAAAAATGAGGGTAGAGCTCAAACAAGTGAAGATCTTATGTTAGCAGGGAGGAGTTTGGGCATGTTGGTTGGATTCTTTACTATGACAGGTAATTAAATAAAGTACAATATTACAACAATAGAGGATGGCGAGAAGTCTACCATAGAGTTTTGTGGGATGAGGAAAGTTATAATGGCCGAGACAAAGCTGAGGCCAATATATTTTATTCCGAATCCCACAGAACTCCATGTTGGATGACACACCATCCACCATTGCTTACATTCTCCACTTATTGTACAACATTCTCTGCAGTCATCCAACATAATCTGCAGCAGTCCAACATATGCTGCAGCCGTCCAATATATACTCATGATGGATGATAATGAAGCATTCTGATTGGCACACAGCTTCTGGATGGAGAATATTACCTCATTAATGACACCATCCAATGTTAAAGGTTATTTATACTGACATATCATAATATAATAAATTATCATGGGAGGCTTTTAAAATATGTCATATTATTTACAACACAGACATTAGCGGGTAGGACCATACCACAACCTAATCAGTCAACCGCACTGAGACACACTTTTACACAAGTTGTTAGGTAACTCCCCGACCATGCCATATCTGACAAACGCATATTTGTCAGTGCATTTTTCGAAATAGGTAACCTGTATCAAATTACAGTCAGTGTTACACACTGCAGGGCTTGACCCAACGGAATATAATTGATGTTATACATTAGATGTGATCATGAAGAAATAAAACTTTGCTCTTAAGCTTGACATTATCCTTGCAGCCACATGGGTAGGAGGTGCCTTTATAAATGGTACAGCAGAATTGGTCTTCAGTCCGGGGTTTGGACTGGTTTGGTGCCAAGCTCCAATATGCTATTCTCTCAGTCTTGCTTTGGGTAAGTTTCCATGAAATGTGTGCAACGTTAAAGCTAATAGGGCAGTTCAAAGTGAACACACAATTTCTTTAAACGTTGCAGGTAACTAGTCCTACATGGCCAAATGTGCTAGATAAACGCATGGAAACCGCATGGTTTTCACCTCATTATAATTAGGCAAAAACCATGTGTTTTCCATGCGTTTATCCTTCGCATGGAAAATGCACGAGGCACAATTGGTCATGTAGTTTATTTCTACTTCTCATTTACCTTTAAAGTAACTTATAATATGAAGAAGAGTATACCCCTAATAAGTATCACAAACATTTTAATAATTTCACTCCTTTCATACATGGCCAATTGTGCCACGTGCTTTTTCCATGCATTTGGTTAAACGCATGGTTTTTGCCTCATTATAATCAGCTAAAAAACCATGCATTTTCCGTGCGTTTATCCTTCTCATGGAAAATGTACATGGCACAATTGGCCATGTAGTTTATTTCTATTCAATTTGCAGCATTATTTAATTTCAGACAATGTTCAATTCATGACTGCCTGAAACTGTAAGAAGCTGTTATGATTATGCATACCAGCATCTCAGATAGTGGTGTGCTAATTTATGTAGGATATGTCAATTCCACGCTTATCAGTTGGAAACATATGTCTTGGACTTGGAAATTAAGCTCCAGATGATGTCATGTGAATCCACTTCCATTGATGGAACCATTCCCTCAGCCAATGAGATTCCTGGATTCAAATGACGTCATCTAGAGTTGAGCTTCCAAGCCTACGAGATTGGTTTCCAAATCTATGAATTTGGCTGCAACACATAGACTCTTTGGCAAATAACAGAAAAACAAAATACACAGCATTTTTATTTTTCAGGTGGTTTATTTTTCGCCAAGCCCATGAGGGAAGCTGGGTACACCACCATGCTGGATCCTTTCAACGACCGTTATGGTCAAGTCATGGCTGGACTTCTCTACATCCCAGCTTTGTTAGGAGAGACTTTTTGGTCTGGAGCTGTGCTGTCTGCCCTTGGTAAACATGACTATTATTTTATACAAATAAAATTGTATTTGGACTATTAACATGAATTTAACTGGCACTATTTGAACTAGCAATATGAAAATCATAATTTCACTTACACAAGTTGACAACAAATATGACTATTATAAGTGATAATATTCATTTTCCCTGAAACAATTTGGACTATCAATATGGCTTTGTATTTTGTACTTTCCAGTGAGTGGAAAAAATCTGTTCATAAAGTTATGATTTTTTTTTTAATGTATTCAAATAATTTGTTGCTTCATCAACACAGCTGTTTTGGCTTAAAACAACATAAAAGACCAGTACAGCTGTACAACATAATTATTAAACAGATTTTTAAAACACATACAAAAGGCATATAAAAATAGAAATACATACAAGTAAGATACATGAAATAATTAAACTGAAATGCGACCTTTCAAAGCATATTATAAATCATTAAATTAAATACATCACATTTGATGGTAACAAATTCCATAATATAGCACCAACACATCAAAAAGACCTCTTACCAAACTGACTAGATACACACGGCACATATATATTCATTGGGTGTCTTCTGTTATTGAAACCTTTGACATAACAATTCATTACAAGATTGTCAACTAAATAGTAGTTCAACTCAGACACACACTTGTAACTTTCCTTCAACTTCCTTCACAGAGTTACGATGACAACAAGCAACGGTGTAGTCAGCATATAAATTACATATTCCGACATTGACAAACAACACACACAAAATTGGGCCCAGCACTGATCCCTGAGGGACACCAATACTATTCCTCAGTGACAATTCTTGATTATGAAAGACTACTTGAGATCTTTAACTAAGATAATTTGAAAACCACTCATACTCAATTCAATATCGGAGATAACATAATAACCAAGTTTCAATTTTAGGTAATTGATGATCAATTGTGTCAAAACATTTTCTATCACCAAAAATTAAGAAAAAATACCAGCTATTTAACTATCACACATATTATCAATCCATGTTATTATTGTTCTGTAAGCAGACTGACCAATAACGACGAGATCATAAAACCACATATTGTAGCAAATGCCTTTGTATGATTTTGTCGACAACCTTGGCTATGTGGCCAATGACACTTATTGGTCTATTCTTATTTTGTCATCTTTCGAATCTTTGCCCTTGATTGAAGACAGGTGTCACTCTAAAAAATTTAAGAAATTAACTCTGCCTATCGTAATGCTACATTACCTCAGTCACCAATTTAATGTATGTCAACCAATAAATGTCATTAAAGTTAAATACAAGTATCACTATTTGTTTTTGTAGGTTCCAGTTTAGCAGTAATCCTTAATCTGGACCACACATTCTCAGTGTTGGTCTCAGCTGGAATTGCAGTATTTTACACAATTGTGGGAGGTCTTTATTCTGTGGCTTACACTGATGTGGTACAACTCATCTGCATTTTTGTTGGCCTCGTGAGTATCTATGTTCCCATTGTGAAAATGCAAACGAGATTATGAAACAGAAAATAGTTTGCTTCTATACATGATACATGGCCAAATGTGCTACGTGCGTTTTCCATTTTAATTAGGCAAATACCACGCGTTTTCCATGCATTTATCCTTCTCATGGAAAACGCACGTGGCACATTTGGCCATGTAGTAGTACAATGAACTTCCATGTGGTGGCACAATTGCAAAAACACAATGCTGCGCCACCTGAGGAACTTTTAGCAGTATCAATGTGTATCTTTTCCTTCCTTATTTATTCACTTCTTATGTCAACACATTCAGCCCCATAATGTTTCTGATGGTCAGTTAAGATGGCCATCTTGCATAATGTTTACTATGACGATGTTTCTTTATCAAAACAATTGTTGGAAAATAATTTTATTTCTTGCAGTGGCTTGGTGTAGGTTTCTCCATAGGCAATCCTGCTGTGTCTAACATAGGAGAGACCCTAATTGCAGGACCAGAGGGAGGGTGGATAGGTAACTTTCCTACTGGCTATGACCTTGGACTGTGGATAGACAACCTATTCCTGCTATCACTGGGTGGAATTCCATGGCAGGTATGGTCAAATTCGTCATTTAACAGTAATAAATTAAAATTAATTCTACTATCCCAGATAGCATGCTAAGTTTGGCCAACATTGGCCCAATGTGACATGATACTTGGGGTGAAGCCGATGCTATACAGCAGATCTCTACATTCAGTTCAATTTACTATTAAGGTCATTACTCAATCTGAACATTTCATTAGCATAGCACCAACACTGAGCCCAAATTGACCGTAACATTTCTAATGCTTGGCCAACACTCTCAGCCAATGTGGCACTTTACCTGAGCAGTAACCAAAATAATTTAATCAGCAACTTACACAAATCATGTACTTACATTTAAAATTGTTTTATATAGTTCCATGCAGAGATTAGTGTCAGTTAAATTCATTTGTGTCATTTCAGGTGTATTTCCAAAGAGTCCTGTCTTCCACTTCAGCAACAAGGGCTCGGGTGCTTTCCATAATGGCTTGCTTTGGCTGCTTTGCCATGGCTATACCAGCAGTACTCACAGGAGCTATAGCAAGATCTACAGGTGCAGTGTAATTGATACATCAAAGTAAATTATTAAGGCATTCTTTACCTTTGGGCAAGGGGGTGAGGGCCTCGCTCAGTGGTAGCGCGCTGGGCTTCCAACCACGGGGTTCGGGGTTCTTTTCCTTGTCGATCCTAAGATTGATGGCCGTTTCAACCATCATTTCATTGCCATGGTCCCTGCCTGTTCTAATTAGCCCATCAGGTGCACAAATTCTGGACGTAAAGCCCTAATCCACCAACCTTTGGGCAATGAAGAGGCTAATGTTTTTTTTTTCTAATTTACATCTCATTCATTTGTGTACAGAAGTGCATATTTCCAAGCCTGGTAATGATAATCAAATTTTAACTAATAATTTTTTCCTTTTTCATTTTTTTTCTAGACTGGAATGCTACAGCATATGCCACACAGGGAGGAGAGCTGCCAATACCGGTCGAAGACCACAAACTCATCCTGCCAATGGTTTTACGTTATCTTTGCCCCCTGCCAGTTGCTTTAATAGGTAAGATCGGGACAGTTGACATAGATGTGTCTGGGATATCATGTAGGGGCAGTTTTGGTTTTCAACCAACTACTCTCAGTGGTATGTTGGACAGAGTGAAGGACTTTTAAAGGCCATATATTTGGTGGATAATAAATAAGAGCAAGTTTGTTATGTTTTTTATGCAAAACAAGCTTTGGTGCTATGAGAACACATTTTGAAGCATGTCTTCATTGTGCAAATAAGTCTTTATGATTTGGAGGTAACCCGTGTTTGGATTGATTTTATTTGTCACTTCTTCCAGGTCTAGGAGCTGTCTCAGCAGCTGTAATGTCCTCAGCGGATTCGTCCATCCTGTCTGCAGCTTCCATGTTTGCTCATAATATTTATGCTCCAATAAGGAATGCAGTTTGCTGTGGGAAGGTAGGTGATGCCACAGTTGTCAGTGTTATTTTAATGGGATAAACGAGGTATCTTCTTAACTTTGACAGAGGATGATACAGGCCATGCATGATATATTGATGGAAACCTCTGGAAGAATATTTAAATGACTCTTTTTTCATAGAAGTAAAATTTAAATGTTATATAATAGAAAATGTTAAATGGTTAGCACTTAGCACATTCTAGGAAGTATTATACTATATTAAGTCACACTTATTTCTGAGTCAGATTTGTTACATTACGGGGGGTGTGAAAACTAAGTTTAAAATTATTTTTAATAAATATTTCAGGCGTCAGATAAGGAAGTTATCTGGCTCATGAGATTGGGTATCATCCTTGTTGGAGCTGGAGCCACAGTTATGGCAGTCACGGTTGAGAGTATATACGGTCTATGGTACCTCTGCAGCGATCTCTGCTTCGTCGTATTATTCCCTCAATTAGTATGCGTTGTTTATTTCCGACGCGCCAACACTTACGGAGCATTAGCCGGCTTCCTTGTTGGCTTTGCCTTACGTTTGACTGGTGGCGAAAGTTTGATCGGTTTACCGCCTTTGATAAAGTATCCATGGTTTGACGAAGTCACCCAAACACAGTATTTTCCATTTAAGACATTGGCAATGATTACATCGTTGGCTTGCATCATCATAGTATCGGTGCTGGTCCGTTGTCTATATTCTTACTTCATACCAGAAGCAGACCTTGACTATATTCTTCTCCGTCGACCTAGTCATCGCAGCAAGAGACCCACTTCGGAGGAAACCAAAGAAAAAACTGAAGTAGACTACACTTCCAATGAGCGAGTGTCCTCCATGTGAGGTACAGCCCATATAACCCAGATAGCCTTCAAAATCTTTTCTAGGTTGGAGTGACGTCGACAATACTAATATGATGTTGTAACAACAGTGGCCTATATGGAAATGATGCTGGGCTGATTTAGAATGCTATCTGGGTAATGGGTTAAATTTCACGATGACATGAGATATTTTCTCGTGTCAAACAGAAACAGTAACACAAATCATCATACCAAGTATGGTACTGTGTGCTGGTTCACATTAAAAAGAGTGATTAGAGGTGTTTCAGTGGAAGCAGACAGACAGTCGGACAGACAGACAGCTAGACAGACAGACTGACTGACTGACTGACTGGCTGATTGAGACGGTGTGCCAGACAGATGGACTGACTGACTGCTGACTGACAGCTAACCTATCTGCACAATGACCAACTCAGGAGTACTGTTTTCTTGAAAATATTATAATATTAGCAAGTATTATACTGTGTGAATAAACTCCCATATATCATACAATGTAAATAAACTCCTTGAAAAATTTTCTTTTACAAACTTGTTAGCAAATGTGTTAAATTTTTATTACAAAATGTTTAAACATTTACTCATATGGAGGTGTTTTTTAAAATATATTTCAAAGTCAGAATTTTAGACCATTTAAAATTCATCTGCAGCCTTTTGAAATATACATCCAGTCTCCAGGGTCAGATATTTATTTATTTGTGAGACAAAATAGATCAGTATCATGCACATGTCACCCATTGCTATCACATTTGTAGATTATTAAATACATGTTACCTATTTGACAGATACTGAATAAATATCCACAAACAACTACTCTTCTTTGTTGTGAGATCAACACAAGTTTCAAGCACACAAGAGTGCATGGAATCATCATTGAAACTTCTGATAAACTACAATGGGAACAGTACCTCAGATAAGAATCAGAATCAGAATCATTTATTTCATATTACATATATCAACTACATTTTGTCATAACATATATACAAGAAATAATTATATTCATTGTATATGTAATATGAGGAGACACCTCCAAGACATGGAGTGTCGCTGCTAAGGTGCCCCCCAGACTTCAAAGAGACTCCAACAAAAACCTTTCCAAAACAACAGTATATCCATTTAAACAGAAAAAGAAAGTTAAGGTTGAACCAGATAAATATAGGGTGAAATAACAGAGCACAGAGCAATGAAAACATGATAAAAACCCCCTACAAAAAAAAAACAATGGCATGTATTAATATGGCACTATTACACTGTAGGTTGGGTAACTGGATGAGTTCAATTTGTTAGCCAATTATGTCATCAATATGGAATTGTGCATTGTTATTGTGTGTACATATATGGAAGAAGTAAAGTGTTCAATTCGGGTAATTTTCGCTTAAGCTGAGATATAACATGTTTAGGAATAATGTAAAGTTGTGCTAAAAAGTTCAGATTCCCAGCAAATAACCTTTTTTCTTCGATTTCAAAAGATATAGTATGCAAGATGGGCAAGATATACCTCCGCCCGATGCCATAAGCTCTAACCCGGATAGCAATCCAAATCGTATCAACGTCGGCGTGATGTCGACGACGTCAAAACGATGTAGAAACGATGCTGGCCCAATGTGGAATGCTATCTGGGAAGTAAATCGGTACAAAATAGCCAAAAAAGTTAAATTAATACTTCATCCAAAGGTTTTCATCGGGTCTGTTAGTCTAATTACTCAAGAAACAAAATAAGTGACGCATATTGGCTAATTACACTTTTATACAAAAACATACAAAACAGGTACAAAACCGTTCTTGAGAAGCTGATTTGACAACATTAGTTTATAGTAGTGCAAATACATCTTCAAAAAAAAATTAAAAAAATCATGACACAGATTAACACACACTGCAATCAATTAAACACAGATGATAAGTTAAGCCATATAAAGCCCCCCTCTCACATACCCGGTTTTGCCGTAGTAAAGCCGTACTGTGACGTAACGGTTACGCAACAACTCGACGGCTTTTACGAGTAACTCGACGGCTTCTACGCATGTACGTCGCCTGGTATAATTTTAAAATATCACCACGGGAAAGTCGGAGAGTTAAAAATACTACTCGTCGGTTTACCCCTACAACACGTCGAGTCTCCCCTGGAATTAGACGTCTTTCCAGTACATTTACCAAAAATATATAAATAGGGCCTGCATCTCTTGCTCTTCATCAGTCTGTCTCCAGCTGCAGAGGAGGAAGGATGTACATGCATCACCCAGAAGATCAAAGTAGAACAATGGTAGTAATAGCTGCTCAGGCCCATCATAATCATATGTTACAACTTGCTTGTATCGGTGCACTAATAACTGAGGAGGAGAGGAAGAGAGAAGAAAGAAAACTAGCAGTCATGAGGAGGAGGAGGAGGAGGAGGTTTTGGGTGAAGCCCTGGCTGTTCAGAAGACCTCAGGTGGGATATTATGAGCATCTACTGAATGAACTGCTGCAGGAGGATACCCCAAGTTATACCAATTTTTTGAGAATGGAACCAGCCATGTTCCAAGAGGTCCTTGGCAAAATTGGTCATAGGATTACCAAAGAAGACACCTTCTGGAGGAAAGCTTTGGAGCCAGGACTCAGACTTGCCATCACCCTCCGCTATTTGGCAACTGGAGACAGCTACAGGTCCCTCATGTATGGCTTTAGAGTGGCCTCCAACACCATCGGTTCCATAGTTCCTAAGTCTGTGAAGCCATAATTGCTGAGTATGCAGATGAAATCCTGACCTGCCCCACAACTCCAGAAGAGTGGAGAAAAGTCGCTGAACTATTCTCTTCAAGATGGAACTTTCCTCATTGTGTTGGAGCCATTGATGGAAAGCTTGTGGCCATCAGATGTCCTCCCAAAGGTTGTTCCGTGTACTACAATTACAAGGGATTCCACTCCATTATACTCAAGGCTCTTGTGGATGCTGACTACAAGTTTCTCAATGTAGACTGTGGAGCTAACGGAGCTGGATCGGATGGAGGAGTTTTTAGCACCACACTCCTGAGGCAAGCACTTGAACAAGGGACCCTAGGCTTACCTCCTCCTGAACCAATTCGTCCTGGTGAAAGACCTCTTCCATACTTCATTATCGGAGATGATGCCTTTCCTTTGAGAACCTGGCTGATGAAGCCACTGCCCCTCAGGAACATGACAAAAGAGCAGAGACTCTACAATTACCGACTCTCCCGGGCAAGAAGAATTGTGGAAAATGCATTTGGGATCCTTGCAGCAAGGTTCAGGTGTCTCCTGACTACCATGACACAAAAAACCAAGACAGTGGAATCCATAGTCATTGCATACTGCTGCCTCCACAATCTGATGAGAATCAGGTATCCAACTGCCCAAAACAACATGGTGGACCAGGAAGATCCAACCACACATCTAATTACCCCAGGAACTTGGAGGGAAGCTGGAGAAATTGATGAAATGCCACCTACTAGAGGCCATTCTACGCCTGAGGCAACCAAGGCTCAACGGCAGTAACTGGTCGACTATGTTAATTCAGAGGAAGGAAGTGTCCCATGGCAAGATGACATGGTATAAAGATTCCACAAATCAACCCCGGCCTTTTTCAAGGCCACCAAATCCAAATCCAATTTTAAAGAACACACCATGAACACTTGTGAAAAAAAAAAAAGAAAAAGAAAGTCCCTTGTACTCTGTGTCTTTACTGAGGCAAGTGAAAGACACCACACATGGGGTAAATGTGTAACATGGGTTGACTGACACCATCCTTTCTCTTAGCTTCTAAATCAACCCCCTGCTAGCAACAAGAACTTGCCGTAATTAATTTTAGTTAAATGAAATTTTGTTTGCTGAAGAAATATGGAAAGTTTATTGAAGTGTCATAATAAATTTACTAAAGAAATATAGTTTAATTTTAAAAATATATAACAAAATAATGGACAAATCAATATCTGTTTGTGCTGTACGCAAAAGGCAATATGAACAAGTTACTTGAATTAAAAAAAAATTTTTTTTTTTGGTTCAGAAGTGCTGTAGTTGTTGGTTGTTCAGAAGTGTCGTTGTTGTTTCTTGTTCAGAAGTGCCGTACTTTCATTATTCATGGCAGTATACTAGAAAAACCTGCGGCAGTTCTGAAGCAAAAAATAATAATACGGCACTTCTGAACAAGACACAACTACGGCACTTCAGAACCAAAAAATAAAAAAGTATGGCACTTCTGAACAAGAAAAAACTACGGCACTTCTGAACCAAAAAATTGATGCCTCTTTGCTCAAAATTATTAATCCTGACACAACCACACTTAAGTTAGTAGCAATTTTGTTTGCTTAAAGAAATATGCAAACTTTAGTAAAGTGTGATAAGAAGCAATTTACAGAAAGATAGTTCAAGTGTATAATAAAGAAATATTACAAAATAATGGACCAATACGTATTTGTGATCTAATCAAAAGGTAATACGAACAAGTTACTTGATGTGAAGAAATTGATTTTGGACTAAAATATTATACTTTCTTGGACAAAGATAGAGAAAAGTTTGGAGGGTTTTGGAACTTTTTTTTTTGATTGATTGTTAACACAAATATGTGTACAAGGCATGCTCTTTTGGGAGGATTTGGTGGCCTTGAAAAAAGCCGGGGTTGTTTTGGTTGGCCTTGAAAAAGGCCGGGGTTGCTTTGGTTGGCCTTGAAAAAGGCTGGGTTTGTTTTGGTTGGCCTTGAAAAAGGCCGGGTTTGTTTTGGTTGGCTGTCTGGCTCATATTCATCGGTGTTGATGTACTTCCTGGAATTTCCGATATCATGGATGGTGGTCCAGTAGGAGGTACGGATGAAGTTCCAGGTACTGCTGCTGATGACCAAGTCTTTTCTGGACTAAGAAGTGGCTGTGAGTAGTGGACATGGTGTTGCTGATGAGGCCCAGGAGGAGGAGGAGCGAAGAACTGGGGATGCTGCTGGTGCTGCTGGTACTGGAGCTGGGGCTGCTGCTGGGGTTGCAATTGCTGCTGCCGCTGAACTTTGGGTCTCTGAACGTTTCCTTTCAGTTGGAGGAACATTGGCAGCAGTTGAGAATGTAGCTCATCAAAGGCTTCCGGTTCGAGAGTCAAACACTCTGCTAAAATGAAGTCTCCCATCACCCGGATTCGTCTCTCATTGAGATTTTTGGGAGGAGAAGGAGCCAAATGTTGTATAGTTTCCTGCATAATTCCGGATAAACTTTTTGCAAGGACAACTAGATCATCAAGTCCAGCTGCAGCTGCCTTCCTTTTTCTTTTGTAGGGACCACCCTTCGATTGCTTGGCAGGAGGGGCATCCATTGAAATGTCAGGATCTGAATTATCCTGGTTTCCAGATTCTTCCGCACCAGTCGAGCTTTCTTCGAGGTCCCGGAGTGTCTTCTTGGTCTTGGCAATCCGCTTTGCAAGTATGGTGCTGCCCTGGCGACTTGGAATTCTGGTGATGTGATCCACCAGGAATCCAAAATTTGCACATATCCATTTTTCTTTGTCGGTTGGATTTCTCTTTGCAGTTCCGGATGGCCCCTGTTTCATAAGCTTCCCTGCGCTTGTCCTCATTGATTCCAGCCAGGTCTTGAGTTGGAACCCATTGCAGGGGACACTCAGTTTGGTAGCCATTTCATTTAGGAGGGCCATCTTCCTGCCTGCATCCTTGTATTCCTTGAGAGTCCGGTCATAGAATAGGGGATTGTTGCGGTACCAATAAGCACCATCCTGTTCGTCATTGGCTGGCAGGAAGAGCTTTTCTTGTTTTCTTCGACCAGCAGTCGAAGGGACATTTCGAGCAGATGCAGCAGCACGATCAGGTGAAGAAGCTGCAGGATGATCAGTTGAGGTAGCTGCAGGATGATCAGGTGAAGGAGCTGCAGAACGATCAGGTGAACTAGCTACAGGATGATCAGATGAAGGAGCAGGCGAAGAAGGTGCAGAAACACGAGTAGCAGGACGAGTACGAACAGAAGCACAAACTGGAGCACTAACAGGAGCACTAGCTGCAGTTTTACAGTGTTGTGAATCGTCAGTGCTGCCAGCATCTGATGATGACTTCCTGGGAATTCTGGAACGCTTCCTTGCAGGCGACTTGGATCCTATACGCTTTGAGGCAGAAATTGAAGATGCAGGCTTTTTTCGAGGTGACTTCGAAGGTGCAGGCTGTTTTGCAGGCGACTTTAAAGGTGCAGTCCTCTTGGTCTTTTCTTTCACTGGAATGGCACTCTTCTTCATCTTCGAGGTCTCTGAAGATCCATCATCATCACTTGGTTGCAATGATGAAGTCACAGAGGGATGAGACTGTTCTGCATCCTCAGAAGGAACTGCAGGCTTCTTGGTAATCCTCGTCTTTTTCATGGGCATGATTCAAAAGTTCCTGGAGCAGTATATTCGACTTCTCTGTGTGATAGCAAGATGCTGAATGATTTCCTTAACCATTGGTGGATCTTTATACACTGCCTGGATAGCGTACTCGGCTGTGATGACATAATAAACCCAGTTGTCATGGCGTCAGTACCAATTAGTTCAAGCGTGTTGGATCAATACGAGTAACCCGATGAGAGGCAATTGATAGCCCTAGACTCACACCTGGCACTGGGCAAACTCTAGGGCTAAATTATGTAGCCCTAAACTCACCCTAGAAAGCGTACCCCGCTGTGAAACCCAGATGGCATTGCGTCATTATGTGTGTTGTATCAAAGCTATTCACTCATATAAAACCCGAGGAGTGCCAATTTAAAGTCGTCGAGTCACCCATGGCCCCTTAATTGCCTCGACGGGTTACTTCTGGAAGCCGTCGAGTTACTGCTACTACTCGTCGAGTTACTCCTACTAGCCCTAAACAAGCCGTCGTGTTCGCTACGTCAAAAATTATATATATTTATATACTTATTATATAATATAGAATATCTCGCTAAATATTTCTATAATAATAATTTTCCCCACCTTAACTATTATATAAATTCTACACATTTCCCTGAACAATTCAGTCTTTATTTGACGAAAATCGGACTAATATTAGGGGAGCAGCAGCCTTTTAAAGTATATAAAAAAAATCAATAAAAAATGAAAATAAAACAATGATAACCTTGTGAGACATGAGTATCATAACATAAGTAATTCAATTCAATTACCCTAATAAATGTAAAGAAGTCCTTCACAAAGGTTAATTGTCATTAGTCAGTTGCAATTAACCTGGATTACAGGTTTAATGTCATGTCCTTCAATTCACAATTAAAAAGAAGCCACTTTGAACATCACACATATATAATCTGAGTGTCAATTGTCATTTAGTCCGATTTTCGTCAAATAAAATTTATATAATAGATAAGGTGAGGAAAATTAATGGAGTATACTAGGCAAAAACAAGAATATTCTTGTAAAAAACATTAATCGCTGTTCTTTAATGTAGATAGTTAGGTAGTAAGATAGATAGATATGTAGATAGATAGATAGATAGATAGATATGTAGATATGTAGATATATATATATGTAGATATGTAGATAGAAAGTTTAGAGAGACAGATAGATTTATATGCTTATTATATAATATAGAATATCACGCTTAATATTTGGTTTATTTTCGATCCGAAAACACTTATTATGGAATCAGTATGAACTATACTACAATTCAGTCTTTATTTTACGAAAATCAGGTGAAAATTAGAGGAGCAGCAGCCTTTTAAAGAAGCGCTCAGCTCTGCCTGCATTGATACTGTCTGGGTGCGAACGCTTTAGGGAGCACCAGTGTTTGCCGCCTACCTGCCTTCTCAGACGTATATCTCGCTTAATATTTGATCCGAAAACATGTATGGAATAGGTATGAACTAGACTACAATTCAGTCTAATTTGACGAAAATCGACCTAATATTAGGGGAGCAGCAGCCTTTTAAAGTATATACAACCCCTCCCTGCTGACGCTGGTAGAAGTCGGCGATTTACTCCTACAACTCGGCGGGTTACTCCTGGAAGCCGTCGAGTTACTCCTATTACTCGTCGAGTTACTCGTACTAGCCCTGAACAAGCCGTCGTGTTCACTACGCCTAAAATTAGCGACGGGAAACCCGTCCAAGCCTTCGAGTCACTCGACGGCCTACAGGAGTGACTCGACGACTTTGAGGGGTAATCAGATGGGTTACACCGGTTTATTGTTTACCTTTGGACACCCGCGATATTGCCACGGGAGTTCAATGCACGCATTGAATTTCCAGGCGACCGGGCCCGGGAATCCCGGTTTAGGCCCGAGTCCCACGAGTGACTCGACGAGTATCGTCGAGTGTCGCCGAGAACTGCCGGATTGCCGTCGGCTTGGAGCCGAGAATCGCATTGCGTAACCATTGCGTAATACTACGGCAAAACCAGGTATGTGAGAGGGGGGCTTAAGGAAGATTAGGCCACCAAGAGCCATTTGACAAATAAAAATAATATTAAATTTGTTCATTAATATGGTAATATCACAAATATATATTATGCTTTTCAACCTCAAATCACGGCTACCTTACTCATAAGGCGCTGACTGTTGACCCGGTCAGGCAGTATTTTACCTTAACAAATAACTAAGTTTCACAACATTGTTAGGTCACATTAATAACATCTACATGATCATTTTAAAAACTAGACATTGCCTTTTAACATCTCAGGCGTTAAATTGGGTTTTTGCGAGTATACATGTGGACCCAGAAGGCTATCAAATTAATTAGGCCTGCATGCCATGGATATTATTTTAATTAGTTATATTAATTAATAATTGCCAGCTCTCAACACCTCGATTGCAGTTGTTTTGAAAGATTTCCAATTTTCTTCTCAAGTTTAATGCAGCTGTCTGTCTTGTCGTTCTTGCAGCTGCAAGGCTTTGCATCTTGAAGTTTCGGAGTACCATAAGCAAAAATGTGATACAGTGAAATGGCCAAGAATCCACCCAGATAATCGCCTGCCCAATACAACTGAAATTTAAGAATAAATAATTATGAGAGAGAGAATTTATTTGACCAAATTAAATAAAACAACCAAAAGCAGCAAATTACAAGGAACAACAATAAGCAGTAAATAAATAAAATAAAATAAAAAAGTCAAAAGATATGATGATAGGTTTGTATCTTGGTTTGGGGCATGTAATAAGGCGTATAACTATAGCATGCATTGACCATGCCCTGAGTTGGTATATTCAAATATATTTTACATGGGTTGCATCATCAGCATAACTCCTTTGCAGATAGCCCATTTAGTCAAATAGGACATCCGACCTATGTCACTAAACCATGTTGCTAAAATAAGTATCTTAGCTCCATAACTAAACCAAACAGTCCAGCTAAAGCTATCCTTCTGAAAGCTACTGTATAAATATTAATAATGTGCTAAATAATTATCAATATATTAGGTTTTTGTAAACTCTGCAGCTACATCTTAACAGATATTTACAGGTCATGAGTTTAATTTCTATATATCATAAGTTACACTATTTCTGTCATAAGTTGCATTATCTTAATGGCTATTAACATTAAATGCGCTGCTGGTATCTTCAGTTATGGCTTTGTACTATTCATTGATAAAAATAGTTGGAGCAAACTGCAATAAATTTGCTACCATTTTTAGGAACTACTAGACGTGAAATTTTGCATAAACAGTGAAATAGAACAGGGCAACTCGTCACGTACGCCATATTTCTTTCAAATTGTTACTAAGTAATGAATAATAAAAGCATCTATAGGTCTAGGGGGTTTTTTTTTAAGTAAAAATTTCTAATTTTGCACATTTTACCCCAAAATGGCTTGAAGCCTTCTTAGAAAAATATTTAAAAAATAATAATTTATTCTTCAGTAACTGTGCTTAAAGATAAACCAAGCGTTTTAATATATAACACGCATAAACAGCATTAACCTACTAGAGAACATAAAATTACACAAAATTCAACCACCGCGAATGTTCCTTATTTCCTTTTTTCATTTAGGAGCGCTGCGGTCACGTGCATCTAAAAATAGCATTGTGGTCATTAGATACGATTCAGCCTCTCTTTGATAAACAATCGGCCTAAGTATGAACATATGAATTCGTGTCTCTGTGAATACTAGGCCTACAGACAGTTCTACCAATGTCCAGAATCATCTTCAAAGAGGAATCCATTGGTTTGAACGGAATGTCTGTGCTCTACGTGTGCAGCTTTGTATTTCTTCTCCAATATGATACTAGGTCCAAGTTTAACCTTGATGACTCCGCTCTCTGAATAGCGTGTATTTTTATAAAAAAACTAGCCGATTTTGGAGGTCGCTCTAGACTATAATTTTAGACCTAAAAGTCTGAAAATTGTTTTAATTGTCGATTACAGGTATGCAATCGGTTTTTGCATGCACTAAAAATTTTAAAACTTAAGTTTGACTCATTCTTTATTGACCAATAAAGAATGAGTCAAACTTAAGCCAAGCCTAATGTCCATTATTTTCACCGAATAATACTGAAGTTTGGCTGTTATAATTCTTAAAAACACTTCTCTGCATTAAAAAAGAAAATTGACATAAGGTTTTTTTTAAACATTTTTAACAAAGCTCTTTCAGACAGGGGTGGATCCTATGACAATTTTGTAAAACATAGCCAAGGTATGGCAATGTGACTATCTTACAGGCGCGACTAGGCCATATATACGCAGATAAGTATTATCAGACAAAATTTTCTTGGGGTAGGCCGAAGTTCATTTGCGTTCGAGTTCAGCCCCAGATCAATAAACAAGTGTCAAGCCACCCACCCATTTCTTACTTCGTTGGCTGAAGGTTTAATTTATTTCTCACATCCACCATAACAGATATATATATATAACACTTTTATAAAGATAGATTTATTCTTTTTTTTTTAGATTATTTTGTTTCCCTTTTTTTTTATTACCTTTCCCGTTTTTGGGTGGATGCTGGTGGGGGGGGGGAGCTCCCCCCCCCCCCTAGATCCATTCCTGCTCTCAGACAGATAAGTAGATGAAGCTTATTGCATATTGTAAGCAGCTCAAATATATTGAAACAAAAAACTCACGTTATTGCATTGTCCAAGTTATAAAACCCTTAATTGAATTTCCCCGGTTTAATGTCTTCGGAAAGCAACCACAGAAACTTAGTGAATATACAAACTGTTGCAATACAATATTGCCTATAAATATAATTAAACTAGTGAATGTAAAACAAGACAAACAGGTCTGCTATATGGTAATAGAATTGATCTTGACATAAACAAATGATAAAAGTAAACCAACAGTAGAGGAGATGAAATGTGTGTTTTTTGTGGTCTCTGGAAGTTCTCAAATGAAAGATACTGATCAGTAATTCTCATATGAATATAATGCACATCAACTGACCTATAGTAGCAATATTTAAATGACTTTGTGTACCCGGTGGATATGCCTGATCTGGCCATGGAGTGCTTATGACTCCATGATCTGAATGAATTAAAAGTCTGAAGTGAACAGTACAAACATTTTTACATATTCTAAATTCTTCAGTATGGGGAATAAACCAATCTAAATTGGTCACGTAGATGTGAAGTAAACTTTGAAGCAATGTCATTACCAGTGGACCATGGTGACTTGCATTTACATTTACTGATGCAAATCTAGACTGAAGTGAACAGTAAATTTAGGTCTGTGATTAAAAATATTAAATTAGCAGTGACACATATTTTATGGTAATGCCCTAAAATGGGGTCAACAGTAAACCTAGCCTGCTGCAGCATACCCTTGGCAAAGAGAAAATTCAACAATACCTGAATGTGAAATTTTGACTATAGACATGAGAAACAGTGGTGTCAAAATATAAATGTAGGCCTATATACTGCAATATAATTTGCATTGCATCATTCCATGGAAGCTGAAGTGCATGAAGCAGGGGCGTAGCCAGAACTGACCTTAACAGTCCTTAGGGAAGGGATTTGGTAACCGATTTACCCTTTAAAAATATTGAAATAAAAAACCCCAAAAACTTCATAACACAATATGCATGCCCACAGATGGTATTCCAAATTGTTTCAACGTCGGTGCGATGTCGGCGATGTTAATACGATGTAACGACAGTGGCCTAAATGGAAACCATGCTGGGCCAATTTGGAATGCTATCCGAGATACTGACATGATTAAATACTATCTTTTTTGATTGTGGCTGGGCTTTAAGTGCCATGAAGGTTGTTTTTTGGTTTATGGGTATCTTTTCTTTTTTCTTCTTTGGGGGGGGGGGGGGGTCCATGTGCCCCATATCCCCCCCCCCCCTCTGTCTGTCTTAATAGCCACAGGCCAGATAACCCTTCACGGGTTTGCGCTTGTTAACATATAAAGGCAGACATACAATTATCATAGATTATTGGCCTAGCATAACAGACATGAGTCACACTGGCATTGATTTAGCACAGAACAGTGACAGAAGCCTTTTAAATTATGATATAAATGAAGCATGCTCTATATCATATGGGAGACTATTCCATAGGGAAGCACCTTGATAGAGGAATGACTTATGTCCATACTTGAAAGTATTAAACATGGGTTTTACTAATTTATAATTGCCTCTCATTAAGTAAGGAGTGCATTGCCTTTCAAAGAATTTGGATTCAATAAGAAGTGACATACCATAATTACTTTTGATATGGCCTATCTTTACAATCTGTTTTCTATCGTTCAGGTAATTACTTATGTATGTGCATGATTCGACAGAGAAACCGTAAGCATGTAACTTAGCTATGAGTAAACCATGAGGTAAAGAATCAAAAGCTTTGGACATCATTACAAAGATCATCCGAGCATCAGAGTGATCAACAGTCATGTAAAACCTCAATATATTTTTTTATATCAGCCCTGTAAACACCACTAAAATATATACAAAAGTGAAAGACTTAAATCCCAAAAAAGCTACAGGATACGATAACATATCACCAAAATTCCTCAAAACAGGTGCAAAAATAATTAGTGCAACATTAACACCTATCATAAACTATAGCTTAGGTCTGTCAGTACACATCCTACATGTTGGTTGTTGTCTAGTGATTTGCGCTAAAATTCTGCACATTTCAGAAGTACATTTTTGCAACTGTAGCGTTTTCTATAAGCTGCAAGATCTGTGTCTAGTAGGTCATTTATGTGATCTAATATTTGTTCGCAAATAATATTTTCATCTTTCTTAAGATGAAACTTCAGCTCTTTTTGCATAGTCTGGGTAGTTTAGTGTACCTCTATTACTTGGAGAAATGACATATCGTTCATATCATTGGATTCACATAGTTAAAAATGTTAGACAAATCAAATGTGTTATTTACTAATGCATCACTTTCATATAATACAATATTTGATTACTAGATCTGCTTTTGTCTGGGATAAATGGTCGAACTGTTTGCCAAAATGTTTGACTATTTTTATTTTTCCATTTTCCATTGAAGTATTCCTTGAGGGAGGTCTTTTTCAGTTTATTTCCTAGATTTCGTTGTTTGCCGTACTTGGACAATGACTCCTGGTTTTTACATCGTGTGTACTTGCGCTTCAGAGCGGCTTTTACATTTATGGCTTTTCGTATGTTGTCATTCATGTATGGCAGTAGATTGATTTTAATTATTCTCTGTTTAGGTGGTGCATTTGTATCAACAATTTCAAGGAGGAGTTTGGTGTGAAGCAAAGTCAAAATTTAATTAAAGTACATAAGAGGTTCATCAGCCGAGTCCTATGTTAAATGAGAGAACATTTGCAACATTTTCGATGTATATAGACCTTGGACATCACTATTTCTCTGATAATATCTTAAGGCTAAATTTCTCACTTGATTTCTTTTCGTTGGTACTCTCAGACTCAAGACAAACTATTTGCTGCACATTGCACAATACATATTACATATAAAATTAATATTTTTCGACAAACATTCCGATCTATTATATAAACAAATATTCAGAAATGTACATATTATGTATGGACAGATCAGGAGAGCACTCTAAGAAACCAGAGGGAAACGCTAGCGTGTGCCCACCTAGGTTCCAGAGAGACCTCAGCAGATGATTATGTGATCATGGGAAAGATAATAGTTATTTATGTATGATAAACCCCTTTCTAATGATTAATTGAAGACAATGATGATAGTTATAATGCCTAAGGAACAGTTGCATTGGTAAGAATATCAAGAATTTAAGTATGAAAGTCACATGCTAGGCATAGTATGATACTAAGCATTGGGAATTTTAAAGCACATATTAAAATGTGAAACAATGAACAAAGCTTTAAATTTCTTGACTTCAACAAATATTTAATATTCCCTGGCAACCAAAAGATTCAATGTCCTGCAAGAAATTTCACTTTCCCCCTACTTATTGCTGACAGCTGGACGGCAGTGGATGCCTTGTTACACTAGCCAACGGTAAAGATAAAAAATATCAGTGACTAATACTTTTAACATTTGTTGGTTAGTCATTTGATATTTTCCTGAAGTAGTTTTAGCAGTATTATTCCCCAATTGCAGCCATATCACTTAAAATACTGGGTGATATGGGCTGGGTGATCTGCATTTCATACCACACGGAAAGACGTTCATGTAATGCCCAAATAAGCAAACTCAAAACGCGTACGTCGGAAAATTATTCTTGCGCGACTAGTTGATTTGACAGACTAATACAAATCTTATATAATAAGATAAATTACTTTATGTACATAACAAAGTCGAAATTTTGAAAATCGGATTAAAATTGACTGCTTCGCACCCACCTTGTCTGATCTGTCAAAACAGATCAGGGACTCTTGTGGTTTTCCTATAATATCTAAGTAGGTTACGCTTACTGGTGTACTGACCAAGATATTTAAAGCTTTAGTTCTGACCTTACATACTTTATTTACACCTTGGTGGGAATGTAGAAATTTATTGTTTTTTTTGTTAAAGTTAACTGCACTGAACAATAAAAATAAAAACAGCTTTACAGCTTGTGTAATCCATTCACATGCATGATATTCCCAAAAACAGTGTTAGCTTTTGCACAAAGAATGGGAGGTTTATTCGTTCAGAATTTTGCATAGCAATTTAGCTTGTGAATGTCAAGGTCTTAATAGTAGAGCAGCTGAGGGCCTATTTTGAAAAGAAGTGATCACTGAAGTAGAACAGCAAGTTTTATATACCAAAATGTTCCCAGGAATCTCAGCTGTCTGACAATGACCATAGAAATAACATAAACTTAGTGTGAAACCAGTGGCAACTGTTTCTATGGCAACCATTTAGTACCTGAATACAATGCCCATAATAAACTGAACTAAAAGGGTTACAACAATAAAACATGTTATTTTTATATGATAGATGACTTCCTATATATTTCAAATGATGCTAGAATTAAGTAACTATAGCAACCTACATGAAAACATTGTTACACATTCAAAACATTCCCATCAGATCCATTATTTGGCAAAACAAGATACTTCAAAATGCTTGGCATTGCCAAATATTGACACTTTATTTCATGATTTGTACCTTGAAATTAGGTGCACAAGCCACTTGCAATTCCATGTTTGGTGATAAGCAAATGACCTAATTACCATCACAAGATAGTAAAACTTAAGGATGATTAATCAGTTTCATATGATAGGTTTTCGTTCATATTTTGACATAAACTTCACATAAAAAAGAAAACAAACCAGTTTACTTACCTCATTGACATCTTTCATTCAGTCAGAAATGATAAAAAAAACTTTTGTTACCATAGCAACCAACTTGTAACCTTGGGTACCTATTTAAATATTTAGTTTCGAATGTACACTATAAGCATACCATGGCAAGACATTTTTAGATTGTTTATTGATGTGTATGTCAAATTTGATAGCTCAATCTGTAATAATTCCTTATTTGGTAATATTCAAATAAGGCAATATGCAATATACCAGGACGATAAGGCAAGCACTTTGGCTCACAATATTCCAGCCATCGTTGAGTTACCCTGGTAAGCCCAGGTGTGAGCATTTAGGTTAGAAATTACATTTTGGTTCAACTCAGCAATTTAATGTTAACTGTTGCTATGTAAATAAACAAATTTTAGGCCTTGGCTACCAATTTAAAACTATTTATTGAAAAATCCAGTTTCACTAAAATCACTGTCTTCCATGAACACAAAATAAAGTGGATGGGCATGATTTATCATGTGTTAAAGCATGGTATATGAAAAATATATATTGTTGGAAGGTTTACATAACTTTTTAATGGTTTCCATGGTTACTGACTGGGTTGAGACTAAATGTATGGCCCCCTTTGACATGTTTACCCAAAGGAGAATATGATTTGACCCCACAACTTTTGTTATTAACAGCCCAAGTTGCAAGATAAGGCAATAAACTCTGATTAAGACATAGTGATTTTTGGCAGTATTTACAAGTACCTGTTGCCTTGGAGACAATTTCGAAGAAAAATATAATCTTTGAATGTCTGTATGTGGTATCACAGGATAGTCCACCATATTGGCTTCCAACATTATATATCATTATGGTATTAACTACTTACTTCTACTAGCTATAAAGAAAAGAAAAAGGTATATGTATGAAAATTATCTAATTTTGTAATGGTTTTGTGTTGCCAGAGCAACTGTTGCCAAGCCAGATCCAAATGACCTAGCTATCATGCCGCCCACCCTTGACACTGCCATATTGTATGGTTGAACTGTACATGTATATAGTCATAGCCATAAAATACTGCCATGAGCATTAAAAAATATCATGTTTATTTTTACTAAATGGTTGCCATAGAAACAGTTGCCACTGGTTTCGCACTAAGTTTATGTAATTTCTATGGTCACTGTCAGACAGCTGAGCTTCTTGGGAACATTTTGGTATATGAAACTTGCTGTTCTACTCTAGTGATCACTTTTTCCTTAAATATTGCACTTTTTGGGCCTCAGCTGCTCTACTATAAGTAGTATTAGTTACCAAACTCTTTATACTTAATTATCAATTAAACCATACATCCCTGATAGCATTCCAAATCGTATCTAGTTGGCACGATGCCGGCGATGTTGAAACAATGCTGGTCTGATTTGGAATGCTATCTGGGATACGGTAAGCATTTATTTAACTGACACAATAATCAGTTAGTAATAAACTTAACCCCCAATTAAAATTGCACTTTGCACATCGCTTCCAGAAATCAGATTTTTTAAAGCCTAAAAAGTCAATTTTTTAATGGCATTTCTATAATAATATTGCCAAAAGGATGAAGGTTGTACTCACCCAATGGTGCTCCCAGTTGCCACTTAAAAGTGCAAATGGAAAAGCTACAATGGGATTCATAGCTGGGCCAGAGAATGGGGCCTGGAGAAAAATAAAATAAAATAATTAAAACTGACAAATATAACATCAATTAATATTTGGCTAGTGATACTTAGATAATCCTTTAAATAACCTACAATAAGTTTCTTAAATTCGGTAAGTTTAAAGATTCAAAGTTGAGGTGCGATATTGCCAAGTACATTTCAAATTTTTGACAGTATTTCTGGCTGAAAGAATACATTTATGACTACTCCACAAGTGATGTCAAAGAGAGATTCCCAAATAACATACAATGCATCCAATCATTTAGATGTTGGCCCGATATCGCTTGCATCAAATGAACGTCCGGCAACCTAGCATACAATTTTCCTATCCAATATCCAACGATTAACTCAGTATGTACTCTTTCTCAACTACCCAGGCAATCTGCCAAATCTGCTGTTTTTACCTGTCACTAAAATGAAAGAAGATCCATCAAATTGAACACTATATAGTCCAGTGTCAAGAGTTAACAGTGAAGAATCATCACAGTACATTCTCTTTACAAATGAAGATAAGAAAAAATATGTCTAGACAACCAATAACCAATCAATTAACCAACCAACCAAATTAACCAGCCAACCAACCAACCAACCAACCAACCAACCAACCAAACCAACCAACTTAACCAACCAACAAACAAACAAAACCAACCAACTTAACCAACCAACCAACCAACTTAACCAGCCAAACCAACTAACCAGTATATTCCCTTACCCCAACGAGACATCCAATTGTAACAGTGAGTCCAATGGGCAACCCAGGCATGTAGATCTTTTTGTAGTCAGTGTCCAAAGCTCCACAAATAACAGACATGTAGGCCGTGACAAGAATCGCTTCTACTCCAAATGCTTGCAATGGGGTGACACCTCTTCCAGGACCTAACGGGCCAAATTTTTCTTGTACATCTTGCGGACAACATCTGAAAGTTAACCGAAAAGGAAATCAAATATATATGGCAAATACGCCAGATGCTGTATGTCTACTGATGTTATTAATTATATAATACATGAAGGCCAGTATGAATTTCACTAATGTCATATGGTGATCAAGTCTTTAATATTGAAAAGATATATCTAAAATTGATTACATCAAATCAAATATAAACTGATTTTTCATATTTAGAATACAAGGATCATTAGAAAATTTTGTGTTTGTCGCATTCAAAAAGAATTCTTTCGAGAATTATCTGTCACGCATGCTTTTTGACTTTGAAGATTTTTTTTTATCTTCAAAAACTCGTAAAGAAAAAGACACATACAGATTTTAAAATCATAACCTAATTCAAATAATTTTATTAAAGCATGAACGTCTTAGATTCGCGATTTATTTTATGCATAACTCAGTCAATTCTTGTCCGATTTTCAAAATATTAACTTTGTTATATAGATAAATTCAAAAAATATTAGAATATATAATTGTTATCAAGCTACCAGACAAACTGTAGTCACACGGGCGTTTTTTTGCAGTATCTTCGAAATTTGGACAAAGCAACATCGAACGTCATTCTGTGTGCTATGAAAAGCAGATCACCTGCCCCGTATCACCTGCTCTTTTAGGTGATATGGCTGCAATTGGGGAATAAATCCAAAAACCCAGCCATGCGACTACTGATATATTTATAACAATATTACAGTCCAAAAGCTATGAATTTAGCAACATAAAGTTAAAATTTTGAAAATCAGAAAAGAATTAACAGAATTATGGCTAAAAATTATTACGAATCGAAGACGTTTATGACATTGTTGATGCTACATTCAGTCTTGTTTCCATTTCCGATTTCAAAATTAAAATTTTTTACATGGTTGGGTGGATGATTAGGGCTTTACGTCCTGTATTTCTGCACCAGTAGGGCTAATTGGGACATGCAGAGACCATGGCAATGAGACGAAGGATGAAACAGCCATCCAACTTAGGCTCGACCGGGAATCGAAACTGGGACCCAGCAGTTGGAAGCCCAGAGCGCTACCTCTGAGCTAGGCCCCCGCATGGTTGAAATTAATTGGGGAATAAAAGATTAGACTCGGAGAGTGATACAAAACCCACCTCGTCTGATCTGTCCAACAGATCAGTGTCTCGTATGGTTTTCCTACAATGCCATCCTAGGCTCCATTAATAAGTTTCCCTTTTGTCAAAGTCTATGGTATCTGATTAATTTCTGAATGACTGTGCAACTTACTTGTATATCACTGCAGTTCCAGCCACAGCTCCAGCCAAGTCAGCGAATATATAGAAAATATCTGAAAATTTTAAAAACGAAGCAAAAAACATGATTAAGATCTTGCCCCTCACAATAAAATATTGTAGAAACCTATGTTGATGTTGATTTTTTTTTAACTTACATCTTACTACCGAGATCCTTTTCGTACACACAAACACCAACCCAACAATTGGATTCATGACGGATTCTTGGATGTGACCGAAAGCCTCGATGAGAACAAATACTCCAAAACCTCCAGCAAAAGCGATTATTAAAGTAGCACTGACTTCTTGATTTGGCCAAAAGTGAATCGCAGAAGCCGCAGCCATCGTTACGAAAGAAAGAAGCAAAAAGTCGACAACAAATTCACAAAAAAGGTCCTTCCAAAATTTCAAAGTTCTCATTTCCTCAACTCCCTCATTCCACGGAATGAAACCGAACGCCATGGTACAAGAATTTTTTCTATAGTTTGGTCTGAAAAACAATTGAGGAAAACGATATCAATCTTGTTGAAGTCTTATAATAAATTGAGATGTTTTAAGCAATATTTTAGTGGAAAACGTACTCTAAGAGATGAAACACAACAGTGCAATAGTATACGATTCACAGTAAATTTTTGTAGATGTCATCTGGAAATAATTTGACATTGTTACTAACAGGTATTTCAGTTTGCTATTGGCACTGCAGATGGTTTGGCACTGCAGATGGTAAAGCATACTTTGGTGAAGATAATTTGGTGAGACACTGCGAGTACACCTGAAGCCGATGAGCGAGTCACTCACCCCATTGCACAAGTCTCCAGTCAAATTTAGGAGAAAGGTCAGACGAGACCCGCGTTCCCTTGGACCCCTCCCTTGGTCCCCCGTCCAGAGAGAAGAAACCAAAAAATTAGGGTCCAATATGTCTGCTTGTAGGCTGAATGGAGAAGGTAAGGTGAGGGAGCTGACGTGCAGTCATCACCACACCAAGACTACTCAATGAAGAGAGCCTGTCTTCCTGCAGGGTCCAGCCTCCCCAACCTTAACCTTGAAGGGGTCAACCTCCCAGGTGAAGGGGCTAACCTTCCAGGTGAAGGGGCCAACCTTCCAGGTGAAGGGGCCAACCAAAAACTCTTGGTGGCAGCAGCATTCATTTGGTGATAGCTGTCACATTCAATTGGTGAATGACCAGTTTAATCTGAATAACTAAGGAAGGCAAGTACTATGACAGAACTATTTGAAACGATTGGTCAACCAGCGTGTCCTGATTTCGTGCAGTTATGTCACATTGTGAAAATGAGCAAAGACACGTTCCCCCTACTTACCACAGAAAGTACCAACTGCTTTGTGGAGGTACACGTGAACCTACTCTTCCTATAATTGCATATCAATTAGTTTTGTTTGCATTGAGTACACTGAATTCTTAAACTAAGATTGCTCAATTACGTCACTTAATTGGATCTAAGCAGACAGAACACTGTGGTTGGGAGATATTGGCCAATCATGAAGCTCCATCGTGTTTGTAGATGGTGAAATATGCAAATTAGCTGCCACTAGAGATAAATCATGACAGTTATCACTTAGAATAATAAGGAAAATTGTTTTTTTGTGTATCAAAGTTCCATTTTTGAGGAGTCCTTGAAGGCAGTTGCGCAGGGGGAGTATAAGTTGCTCTTGGCAAGTCAGTAGCCTTCGTCTTATTGTATGCTAACTTGCTAACAAAATTGTAATATCCATAGCCCTGGTAAAATAGTCCATAGCTATTAGCTTGACAAGTTCAGAAATTGGAAAATGGCTTTAATTTACATTTATAACTTGCTCATTTAACGGGTGAACAGAAACATTTTTGCACCACTGTACAGTTTGTGCTCAGGAGGAAGTTAACTCCCACTCAGAACAACAGGAAAACCAGCTCGGATTATTATGGTCGTTATTTTGCAACAGAAATTTCCACTAGCGGAACAAGATTGTAATATTTTATCCTTTTTCCAGCAATGCCCATTCTTTGAAAGCTTAGGGTGTCATTCTTTCTGTGAAATTTATGTTATAGTCATGTCCTACTTCTGTACCTACCTGAGTCACCTTGCCATGTAACTTTTTTTTCCATAAAAATATCTGTGCAGTCAATCGCTTATAACAAATGAATTTTGTACCATAAAACTGTCTTTGTTAATGTTATGATAAGGTTTTTTCTAGGCCTTAGTAGTTTCATTTTTCTGCTTAAACATCAAATGTGACTCAAGCCCACTACCTCTTGATAAGTTTGATAAGAAGGTGGGTGGGTGACACAGGCTTTACATCCCATATTTGTGCATCAGAGAGGGCAGATCAAAAAAGTCTGTTGTTTACACCAAATATAAAAGGGCATTTAATCAAACTGACCACATTTCTGTCATCATGTTATAAGAAGCTCTGGCAAATCCCCAAGTTTGTTGTTCGCCCAAATAATTGTTGATTCCAGAGAGGGTCTTGAAGATTAAAAGTGGGGGGGGGGGGGGGGGGGCCAGATGGTTTTGCAGCAAGTTTTATATATTTTAATTGAGTGGCCCTTTCTTCACCCCACAGTTTACTGCTTACTTTGAGCCCACACTTGCATTTGATTGAAAAAGCAGTTAGGGTTAAGGCCTCGAACCCCAGTGGCCAACACAATGCAATGCCCAATTCAGATTTAAACCCAGGACTTAAAGAGGAGCAGCAAAATAAAATAACATTTGAAAAAAAACCTAGTTGCAACAATAATTTTTTTTTCGAATATGTGAACAAATAAATATTATGGTTCTTGAACCAGAGAAAATTTTTTAATGTAGATAATGTAGAGGAAATATATATCTCGAAATAGATATCATAATGAACTACTGTATCAAAAAAGAGAAAGAATGAAAATAAAAAGTTTTACTGCCTACTTTGCATTTAAATGGGATATGCCCTAGTTAAGATGCTTTTTTTTCTTCAATAAATTCTCACTCCTTTCTTCACTGCTTGTTTAATCATACGGACTACAAACAAAAAGCTCAGGGATTGGCCATAGCCTCTAATAATAGCATGGCATCGTGTAACTTCCATAAATCTCAATAGGATCTCAAGAAATTGCCACTCCTTCAGGAGACCTAGGAATTTCAATGACCTGATATTACTTACTTTCAAGAGCTAATCATTTCAAAGCTGAGCTAAAGACCACCTAAAAAATAACCATATATTTCTGTAGGATTTTTCAGCAGATCTATCTCATGGATGAGGACAGATTTTCATTCAAATTAGATTGGATAGATCATAATAGTAAAGCTCATGCAGTTTCCACGAACAAGGCACATAACCATTAAGTAAAACTACGCATTTAACAGAAGCAATTTAAGCCTAGTTCACACTGTCACATTTAAGACTTACAAGTGACCACGTATGTCAAAAATGGGCTATACGTGCTCACTCGTGGCTCTGTTAATCACGTATAAATTATGTGCGTTCGAAGGATGTCTGGAGGGCGAGTATACACAGATGGACAGCTTCCCCTGCATACTCGCGAGTTAGCACAAGTGGTCGGGAATGGCCACGGATATACGTAGATGTACGTAGAACGTTCGCCGATTGACTGCCGAGCGATTCACAGATAAACATGATAAAGGTAAACAATTTTACTCGTAGAATGTCCGCCAAATGTTTAAAAATGTTTGCCTGCCACAGATGGTCACTGATGTTTAGCGCTAACAGGAGCATTCTACAAATTAGCAGGAGTATCCGCACATTGCTCAGTGAGTGAATTACGTATGGCCAATGATGACCAAGAGTAAAAAACTTTTTTCATCCAGGCTCACTCGCCATACCTATTCATGGCAGTGTGAACGCCCCTTTAGGAAGCAATTACACAACAATGAACAACATTTACCAGAATGGTAAATGCCACATGACATTGCATAACTTTGCTTTAGTCATTTTGTATATTTTTGATGAATGTTTTTCAAGATGCTTCTTTGTGGACATATATTTTTACAAAGAAGTCTAATTAGCTAAATTGTAAATCAACCTCATCGGCTTATTGCACAACTTTTATGAGTAATGGAAATAGGAAAATAGCTATTACAAGCAGAGAGACATCTTCAATATTGTTAATTTTAAAAGGGCTGTAGCCAGCCTGAACTGTAGTGTGGTACAGTGTGCGTTAAAAGCCATTCCATACAATCCTTTTCAAGTTACAATATGGTGGTGCTGGTAAAAAATTCGTTTTAATGACCATATATATGAAATTAAGTGTATACGTTTTACCCAATGGAGAAAATTTTACAAAATAGGGACTTGTACAATATATTTCTCATTAAGAATATTGATAATAAAGTAAAAAATGTGTTCCTTGTGCAAATTAGTGAAACCAAACTATATTTTTTTCTCTAGAAAGTGAAGATATTATCGAATCTAAATTTGAAATAAGAAAAAGTAAAAATAAGTAAAGTATGAAGCCTGGCAGAAACGTTAAAACGTATTTTACATTGTGATTTTTAACATTCAGCTGTTATGCAATGTTATTTTATATTTTTAAAGAAAATTATTATATTTCTATTGATGTTTTATATTTTGCGAACATTTAATGCAGTTCAAAAATGGGCATTCATAAAATACTATTGATATAAAATATGCAAACATATGTTACTGAAAATTTTGAAACACAATACATGATGCAGTCACTTTAATAATATTACTGCCTAATAAACCATTAAACATTGAAATCTGACATGTTATATCTCAAAAGACGGTTTAAGGCTGTCCACCTTTAATATATTATGCGAGCAGTAGGGGAGAGTTGTCGGGATTTGACCACTTAACTTTGAGGGGCGCTAGTTCATGATATACTCGATATTTCTATGGCAACCTGTAGTGATTGGAATTTCTCTTTACTGTCCAAAATGCATTGCTTGAACTTGCACCAAAAAATAGAACATTTGAGTTTTAAATGTTTTTTATCCAAAGTGGTCCAATCCAGGAAAGTGTCCTCGATTGGCCCACCACGTTTCCTCAATTGAACCACCATCATTTCACCTTGAAACATTCACATTGCTACTGCAGAAATTTGAAATGTACAATCATAAAGACTGTAAGTGTAATAATTTTAAGGCTTCTGGTCAAATTGCAGCAATTTTAATGGTCCAATTGTGAAAAATAGCAAAGCCGATGCTTTGAATTGTGTTTACATTTTTTGGTTGATGCAAAAATGCAAATGTGTTTTTTCTTTGGTTGATGCAAAAGTGCAAAACTATTGCCATGTATATTTCTCATGCAATTCAAACCACACAGAAAGTTTCCATCAGTTCATTTATTTGTTAAATAAGATCAGAGCTGTTGAAATCTGAGTATCTTGAATAATTTCCGAAATATTTGCAACAACTTGTTACTATTTACAAGGGTTAATTAACTATGCATAAAAACATTTCAAATGACCAAATGAGTATCAAAAGACTTAGTGGTCCAATTGAGGCACTGGTCCAATCCCGGCCACTCTCCCCTATATTATACAACATTGCAATAAAGACAAAAGTGTCTGATCACTTTATAAATGAATATGTTTGTTCTCGTGTATGAGCTATGCACATTATACAAAAACACTTTCGGGTAAACATTTTTACCCAAATTGTGCTATTTTTCTAAAATTTGCCCTACATTAAACGTTTTTTCCAAACTGTATTAATTCATCAATAAAGTAGGCTAATACACTGTCATTTATTGTCTCTTTCAATCGTTAATCCAAATTATATTATTATCATTAAAAACATGAACATTTTGATAATTTTTCCAATTATAAAAAAAAGGACATCAAACACACACAAAAAAGTAAATAAAATTCACCACTAAAACAGAAAACTCACCATGACAACTGCAATAAAAATTTTTAAAAATGAGGAAAACCCACATACCTGTTCTGGGATCTTTTTCTTTTCTCTTCAGTTATGTGCTGTTAACCACAGTTCACTTGGTTATATGTCAGGTTTTATTACCTGCTTCACTTTTGAAACAGAGCTGCGCTAGGGCTCTGGATTTGCATCAGTAAATGCGAGTCACCATGGTCCACTGGTACAGACATTGACATTGTTTCAAAGTGTACGTCACAGCAATGGAGTCATAAGCACTCCATGATCAAATCAGGCATACCCATGGAGTACATGAAATCTTTAAATTGCTGACATTTAAATATTGCTACTATAGGCCTGTTGATGTGCATTATATTCATATGAGAATTACTGATCAGTATCTTTCATTTGAGAACTTCCAGAGACCACAAAAAAAACGCATATTTCATCTCCTCTGCAGTCGGTTTACTTTTATCATTTGTTTATGTCAAGATCAATTCTATTACCCAATAGCAGACCTGTTTGTCTTGTTTTACATTCACTAGTTTAATTATATTTATAGGCAATATTGTATTGCAACAGTTTGTATATGGGTGGGTGGGTGATTAGGGCTTTATGTCCTGTATTTCTGCACCTGATGGGCTAATTAGGACAGGTAGGGACCATGGCAATGAGACAAAGGATGAAACAGCCATCCAACATAGGCTCGACTGGGAATTGAACCCGGGACCCAGTGGTTTGTAGGTGCATGTTGATTAAAGCTCGAGGACGAGATTTGTGAAACCATGCCGAATGAAGCTAAGACCAAGAAGAGTGTGGAACAAAGTAGAATAAAGTTAGATCTTAAGTTTGAGCACTGTCACTGCCTAGAAAAACCTAAAATATCATCTATGAAGCATTTTGAAGTACAAGCGCTAACAATTTGACAAACAGGAAGTGAAAATCCACAAACCCGAAGTTGACAAAGTGATGCTGCAATCTACGAAAAATGCTGTTAAATAAATTATTTGGGCCTGACAGGTGTTAGGCTTATTATATAACGATATTAACCCAAGAGGTCATTCAAGTTTGAAAGTGAGGACTTGACATGGTAGAGCATGGATCAGACACTTCGGTAGACAAGGAGATTCTTTCATCGTCATAATTTCAGTTTAAGAACTCCAATTATTGTATTGATACAATGATGAAAATAAGCTGAGAATACCAATTTCAACAATAATTGAGGGTGTTTGTACTGACTTTAGCCCCAACCAAAAACGATGCAGATGACAGTGATGGCCAAATGCCGGTTTTGACAACGCAATCGAGGCGATAATAAATGGTCATTTCTGCTATTCGAACACAATATAATGTCTTTAAAAATTTAATAATGGGCTAAGATAATAAATTGAAACTATTTCTTCTATTTCTGAATACTACAAGCCATTGTTAAGCTGAACTTTCTGACTAGCTTAGCTGCATTGTGGAAGTGGTTACTAAATTTTACACAAGATGGCGTGGATGTGCCGTGAATGCAAACGTATGCTGACGTCACGTGCTGCCAAATATGGATGACTACGAAGTTGGTCAAGCTATTTCACTCTGAGATCAGGAGAGTTCAGGGTCAGTTTCCTGAGGTGTATTGGCAGGTGATGAACAAGATGCTGTGGTGAGTTAGAGTTCGGAATAGCTGGAAACCATCTTTTATTTCCGATTGGGTGGGTGGGTGGATTAGGGCTTTATGTCCTGTATTTCTGCACCTGATGGGCTAATTAGGACAGGTAGGGGCCATGGCAAGGAGATGAAGGATGGAACAGCCATCCAACTTAGGCTCGACCAGGAATTGAACCCGGGACCTAGTGGTTGGAAGCCCAGTGCGCTACCACTGAGCTAGGCCCCCACCATTTCAGATTGGGGGTATTGCTGAGCTGTAGCAGAAGTACTCCCAGTGCAATAGTTTATACACCGGGCTCCGAGGCTGTTTACTCCATCATAGGTACTTGAGTAATTACGCCGAGTTTCAACCAGTCAGAACTTGTTGCAGTCCCGACACTGCCTGTGGGCAGCTCTTAAGGAATGGCCATATTTGAGGTTCTACCGGCTAAAGAGAATTACACCTAATTGTGACTTCAAACAATAACATCATAATTAACTCAACCAGGGAGTAGGAGGTTGCATAATTATTGGCGCAGTCAAACTAAAATAAGTGTGATGATTTTCCTATTTTAGTTTGACTGCGCCAATAATGCAACCATGGTTGTTTTTGGGTAATTACCCATGTTGGGGTTAGATGTTATGAATTTACTGTTTACTTGTGGTAATAACCCCACATACCCTGAAAGAACGACCCTGGACAATGTAAAGCAAGTAACATGCATACCACAGGCGAGCGTCATCCCCTTTTTTACTTTTAAGCGCCAGAGGGCAGGTTAGCCAGTTATTACTACTAATTACTTTTGCTGGTGTTTATGTGATATTATATTCAATGACACATTAACCTAAAAGATCAGTCATATCTGGACTACTAGGTATGCAAATAAGTGGGCGAGTTTCTGGTGTTTAATGATGTTATTACCAGGATGGCTCACACATAGGGAGTGATAGTAGTAGTACTGATAGTATATTACAGCAGTAATAATATCATGTGGTAACTCCATATTAAAGTTTATCAGCTTATTTAATACTAGAGCAAAAACATTTCTTTAGGTGAAGATATGGCAGCTGCTGCAGACTGAGGTTGCACAATGATTAATAGAAGTCAGGCTTAAGCTTATTATATAACGATATTAACCCAAGGGGTCATTCAAGTCTGAAAGTGAGGACTGGACATGGCAGAGCATGGATCAGACACTTCAGTGGACAAGGAGATTCCTTCATCATCATAATTTCAGCCCCTATCATTTTTTCCCCTGACAGAAGATCTGAATGTTGATGGCGATGGTGATTACGTCACTGATGAGTGGGGGGTGGGTGATTAGGGCTTTACGTCCTGTATTTCTGCACCAGTTGGGCTAATTAGGACAGGCAGAGACCATGGCAATGAGACGAATGATGAAACAGCCATCCAACTTGGGCTCGACCGGGAATCGAACCCGGGACCAAGCGGTTGGAAGCCCAGAGCGCTACCTCTGAGCTAGGCCCCCGCCCTATGTCACTGATGAGGAGCTGATGGCTGCTGGGTGCAATGAAGCGGATCATTAAAGTGTCACTGATGAGAACAGCCTACTGGAATTTATCCAGTCCAACACAAGCAAAAACCACGATCCAAAAGACCAATCAAGTGTTTGAAAGATTTCTGAAATGTGTGGCTGATAAACTGGGAGAGTCTGCATGCAGACACTGCATCGATCCTGGAAATGGATCCAACCAGACTTGACACCTTGTTAGGTCACTGGTTAATCTCCCTACAGAAAACAGATGGGCAGTAATATGAGCCTGGCACCATTGTTACGTATTATGGACATGTTAAATATCGGGCAAGACATCTTCAAATTGTCCAGACAAGTGCTAAGTGGGGTAGAAAAAATAACCTTAAAAAGTGTGGCAAGGGCAATAGGCCCAACAGAGCATACACCTTAAGCAAAAATGACGAACACATTCTTTTTACAAGTAGCCAATTTGATTTCAATCATCCGGATGGATTACAAAATTGTATTTGGTATTCTTTCACCAAAGGCTTTGGTTTCAGAGGCTTTTACGAAGCTGGGCAGTTGCTATAGGGTGATATTAAACTAGGACAGGGATCAGATGGGAAACTTTTTCTAGAATTCTTTGAGAGAACAACAAAAACAGAATAGGGGAAAGAGCCATGAAAGGCATTTCAGACCAAAAATATTCGCCACAGAAACAAATGATCGCTATCAAAGCCTATGAGCTTCTTTCTAGCCACAGACTCAAAGCAATGTTCCACCCTGACTCACCTTTGTTTCTTGCAGTGATTAAAAAATCCAGTTACAGAAGCCTGGTACAAATCCCAGCCCATGCATGGTGTTAATAGGCTTCAATCCATAACGAAGCGAATGTGTGAGAAAGCCAAAATTCCTGGTAAATTCACTAATCACAGCGCGTCACACTGTTTGCAACCAATCGCTGAATGCTGGCATCCATCCAAATGATGTAGTTCAGTTGACTGGACACAAAAACAACGTCTCTGAATTTGTATGCCACTGCAAGTCTCCGAAAAGCTATGTCCGACATATCCTTCTTAATCCCACTGACATGACTGACAATGACATTCCTTAAGACAGACAGTTAGTTCATTAAGGATAAACAATAATGATTAACAAACCTCAGAATGGCTGTTTAGATGGTATTTTTAGCAACTGTAATGTGTCCTTCACTGGCAATGTTACTTTAAATGTTTCCCCATCAACAAAATAAGTCACAAAAGATTTTAAAATGTATTTAGCTTGTATGCTAAATTTGCCATATATGTAAACATGATCTGGTTTATTTAAAGTGAATTGCGGGATATAAATAAAACTTAATAACTGAAGTTCAATGCCCTAAACCACACAGTTAAGTTTTATTATAATAACCATTTGCAATGTGTCGCAAATTTGTGACGTTGTTACTTAGTTTTCATTGTTTCCACGGATATATTTAAATTTGTTATAGACCTGTGTATTCAGAATTAATGATATTAAACCTTTGTCAAAAAGGTAAAACAGTGAGACTGAATAAAAGTATTTTTTGCAAGTTTACCGGCGACATTGTCATTGATTCACTGTGACGTTGTTTACTTTCAATTATGTAATCTGATTGGTCGAGATGACATAGCTTGAATGACCCATATCATTCCGCGTCGGTTGCCAGTGTCAAATCGAAACAAAATAAAATGGGACTTATAAATTTTAATACAACAAATCAACTTTTTAAATTTAACTGTGTGGTTCAGGGCATTGAACTTCACTCATGAAGTTCAATGCCCTGAACCACAGTTAAATTTTATTACAATAAACGTAATACGGTATTGCGAATCCTTCTTAATTGAAAATCACAAGCTACTAGAACTTTCTCTTGATCAACCGAGTTAAAATTTTTCACAAACACCATTTATATGTCCCAAGTTTATCTCTCAAGGGAGGTGTGCCTGCCGGATCATACTTTGAATTGACAACGGTGCTGCCATGATTAAACTCGGACGCAATGAAAAATTGGTATTACATCTCTGAAGCTGAAGAGCTAGCTGTATGTAAACAAAACTGTAGCTGGCCAATGTCACAGAACAAAATGTAAAGAATTAATGCTAGATAAGATATAATCTTCCTCAGTTACTGCATTATAATTTAGGAACAATAGGAAAGATATCTTTGAGTATTTTGACCAAAATGCAGTTTAATGTGAACTAACAATTTGATGAAAATCACAACCACAAGACCGAGCTGCAAAACTTGCCCTGCTTCCAAGCAAACCAAGTGGTTTTTCATAACAGAAAATTCTTCACCAGGAACAAAAGCCAAACAAGTTGATTTGTTATATTATTGCTTTAATATACCTTGTTCATTGTAAATGTTCAATGTAGAATGTAATACACTATGTACACGCCATCTGTGCTTGTTACAAAGTAACTTTTCAGTAATTTTATATCATGATAATTTATAACCTTGCATACTCCAGAATAACTTTGAGCATAATTTAAGAATTTTTGAGCACTGGCACAAATTTCATACATCTTAAATTAGGAATTTTCACATCAATATACTACAATTATACAAGCAAATAAATCATAAAAGTCATGTCATTGCACACGTTCCAGATATACAAGTTCGACAACTGAAACTGTCAAATAATTAATAAATATAAAAATTCACATCACAGGTTAATTATTTTACATACAAAGGCACAATCATCTTCATGAATAAGCATCATTGACACAATCAATACAATATATAAGCACACCATCATCTACTATATCATACACTCATTAATCTACCGATATGTACATAACAAACTTGTAACACAATATGGACAAGACAAAGTTTTCTATAAACTATATTTAGTGATATTGCTATTGTGACACCCTGTTTGTAGGATACTTTAATGATATGGAATATTCATGAAAATAGGATGAGATCACAATTATTGGCATGTGATAATTGGCATGTGACAAAGGTACAGAAATTCAGATATTTTTTTTTTAAAGTGATTAATAATGAATTTTATACAAATAAATCTGGCATTGGTATGAAATTGCATAAAAATACGCATGTAACATAAACTTGAGCAAATTTAAACATTCAACACTCCTATTATGGAGTCCTATGCACTCATAGATAGATGCAACTCATCTTGCCCAGACATGATTTACAAACACCTCGTCGTGCTGGTTAATCTAGAAAATGTAAAGGAAAGAAAAATAAGTTATTATTAAAGGTGCAAAAAACATGAGTCATAGAAAAGACCAATTAATTCAGTGAAAGTGCCAGAATCAACATAGTGCAAACAATGCGTCAACAACCATCACAACCGTGTTCTAAATAAGAGAAGAATTACATTTTAGTAATCGAAACATCAATGACCATATGTCAGTTGCTTTTTTTGGTATAATGGCAAATGGAAACTCTTATCTTAAACACTCGCAAACTGAATAAGATAAACAAAAAAATCCAACCTTAAATATCCAGGTCATTAGTTTTAAAATTTTCCTTATCCTTTATCTCAGACAAGGCAGACTTTTTCATTGGCGTCACAGTCCCAGGACCACCAGCTAATTTTTTCTCCAGACGATCAATTTTTTGCCGTAGTTCCAACTTGTCTTCTTGTAAACTCATGATAAGCTGGGCAAAAGAACAAAACGTGATGGTTAGTAGGTGCACCTCAACTTACGAATATTGAAAATATCAAAATATTAATACAACAAAACTTTTATTAACTCATATCATGCAAAAGTAAGAGACTAACTCAACACCACAAAATAAAGTTAGTTTATAGATGTGTTGGCAAAGACAAATCTCATCAATGAATAGTATTCATAAGCATATCATTTACAAGTTTGAAAGGAAAAATACTGCATCAACTGTGCCTCGTAGGATTGATCAAATATACATAAAGTTAATCACAATAATATTCAAATCATGACAGATACATTTTGTTGTTTCTGGCTCGATATTTGACATATTTAAGGCTACAAGTGGAGCATTGGCAACCTGATTAAGTTTCATATAAAGTCAACCAATGTCCATTACAAGCGAACCTCAGAAGTACTGTCACTGTCTAAAGACAAGTGCATATTGTTTATCATTTCTTGCACACCAAGTTGAATGTTTTGACACATGAAAGAAAGTTCTTGTGAGCGATTTGCAGGCAATTCATCCTCATCTTTTTTTGCAGGTGTGGTGTTTGTGGTGGAGTTAGCAAAAGAGAATCCTTTCAGCCATTCAACTTGATCAGGAGCAGCTGAGACGGGGTAGTCATGAGCAAATTCATCTTCGAGGGAATAATCACCCATCGTATTCCCTTTCTGCATGACGACCGTTGATGCACCGCTTTTCAATGAGTCGGTTCTCACAGTACTGCAAAATTCTGATGTCTCGGAATTCAGCTCTCCCACAGACATCATAGACGGCCCGCTTTTGATAGAGCTGTTGCCAAGTGCATCACCCAGTAGGAATTTAGCGATCTTTTCTGATGCCTTTATGGCCGTTTTCGCACGTTCCGTCAGAGGGGTGATTGGTTGCTTACTTTCCCTAGCAGGAGTGAAGCTGTCCACATCTTTGTCAAACACACCATCACTTCTGGTACCCATATCAATGAAAAGGGGATCTTGATATACAGTGTCATCGTAGGTGACCATTATCTTATCACGAGTAGCAGAATCAAGAAATTGCCAATGCTTTGTTTGTTTCACCTTTGGGATAGCAGAGAATCTCGGCTCAGATTTTCTTCGTAACAAATCCATCTCATAATTATCAGGTGCAGCACTGTTTTCAGCACCAGATTCTGTCCCAAAAATTCTTCTGTTAATCTTCCTGACAGGTGTGATCTTCTGCCCTGATGGCTTTTGTGTAGAAACATTGCGACCGCCTTGCTTGAGGGCAGCGTTGTAGGTGTCGCTATTTGTACAACAGCTTAAGCATCTTTGCTTTTGTTTCGTTTTGTCAAGGGCACTCTTGGATGCTGGAAACACTCGTGCTACACTCATCCCAATAGTGGTCACAGATCCTGGTTTGCCTTTTATACCCTGACTGAGGGGAGTCGTGTAGTTATCTTTCTCAAAGAAATCTGGATACTTTAATCCCTTTACGGTGGTAGATTTTGTATCAGGAGTCTTGGCATTGGATGTTCGGCAGCTGCTGGTATCATCTACGAAATACAGATTTTCGTGAAGTGGGTCAACAATAACGTTTTCAAAAGGAGACTGCCAAGGATCAAGAGGGACGCTTCTCCGTCGCTTCTCCAACTCCAGACCATCCCATCCTGGTCTCTCCATTGCTTGATAAGGTCGCGGTTTATCATCTTTCATCATCTGCTGCTTTGATCGAGGGCTCTTTCTCAATGACTTCTTCTCGTGTTTATCATCTTGCGATTGAGACCATTCGGATGCCGAACTACCCTGCTCAGCTTGGAGACTGTCAACACTCCTTTCTGGTAATCCTCTAGCTGGTTTTGGTGTTTTCGTCGTCTTTTTTGTAGAGCATCGATCGGAGCCTCTCCATTTCATCTTGTCTGAAGCACGTGGTGTTGTCGGTGTTAGGGTGTAATACTGTACGACAGTCTCTTTCGATGGTAAAACCTTAGCTTCAACTACTGCGCAATCATCACTGTTGTAATAATCAGCCACTAAATCTGGGAAATCAAGTCTCAAATCTGATGGCCCACTTTGTGCAATTTCTGTGTCGTTTCTTAGTTCTCTATCCTCATTTCGAAATGACTGCAACACATCCCTGGTCCTCTGTCCCGGAGTACATGTCAATCCATCTTCCACTGCACCATTGATTTCATCAGATAGAAACTGCTTCCAGACATCACCTTTATCCAAATGCTTTCGATAGCAACCCTTTCTCCATTTTGGGGTCGTATAGCTCGTTTTTCCTGTTGGAAAGCTCAACCTTGGTGTTTGTTTACGTCCTAGCCCTTTAGGAGTCGGCAGACTCGATTTTGATGGTACATTTCTCTTTGGAGTTTTTCGGCTAGACCTGGGAGATGACAAAGTGTCTGGGATGGGAAGTCTTTTCAAATAATCATTTACCTTGTGTAGTCTCTCATTCTCGTCCTTTAACTTTTCAACATAATGGATCTTCTGTTGATGGTTGGTGTGTCCTGCGAGACCAGCACATTGCTTCAACAGCGTCTGCCTTTCCTTCTCAAGTTCTTCTTTTTCCTGAAATCAAATGTACAAATGCTTTACTAAACAATAAGAATCATGAGGATTCTTAATCACAAAAAAAAAAAACCAGGTCTAATTAACTGTAATGCGAGAAACTTTGGAACAATACACTTCTACTATATATCAATTCAAAATTTTAACCTTACCCTCACAGATGATTTACATCAATAAATCTAGGTCTGACTACAACATTTAGGGACATTTCATAGGGCATGCCAATTAAGGACAAGGTCTGAAAATGCTCTGGCCCACACCCCCCCCCCCCCCTTTTTAAAAAATGGAACAGCCCTTAGAACAATACTTTAGCACTGAAGTCAACAGTAACAAGAATGCACATGGGATGTGCGGAGCTCTGCCCATAGCTGCAGAACACTTAGATCCCGAATGGGATCGAAACTGCGACATTTCCCGCCACTTTCGCCAGATAATTCTGTGGACGCCCACCAGGGGCGCTGCAATCGCTCCACCAGCGGGCTGCATTGTGGGCTACATCCTTGATTCGCGCGGGGTTCGTCTCGGGCAATGGCGAGAGCTGGGACAAAGTGGAGGGCAAAACGGGGGGTATGAAATGGCTGTGCGTAGGATAATGGAGCCACGAAACACGCTGAATAGCAATAGCAGCATGTAAAAGGGTAATATGTAGCGTTAAACCACGGGATGTGGCGGAAGACGCCATGTAAGTTGTGTTATGACAGATCGTACAGTTTTGCCACAAGGCGACGTCATCTCGCGAGATCGATGTAATAACAAAACCTCTGCCCCTACTGAGGCAGAGCTAATTACATTGTGAGTGCAAATAATCAATATTAACAAGGCCACTTAACACGGTGCATAATAACAGTAACAATATCACCAAAAAAATTAGCAGTCAAACCTTCAAAAGTCTGTGCAACTGTTCTTCCAGATTTCCTATACTACTTCTCAGTTCCTGCGTCTCTTCTGCATCTTTACTTGCTTGTTGGATGTACCTATCCATGTCCTCTTCTTTTAGAGACAACTCTTCTCGTAGCCGTGAAACCTCAACGTTTTTGGAGGCAAGGCTGAAAGAGAAGATGCTCAACATTTTAACTAGTTCAACATCAAGTCAACAGTTACTGAATATGAATAAAACAGAGAAAAATGCAGTGTTATAACGCAAAAGCACATTTGAATTACAACTATCACATACTCAGTCTGGATCCTGCCTTGTTCTTCAACTACTCTGTTTCGTTCATGTTCCAGTTTAGCGAAATATTCCTTGGTTGATTCTGCATTCTTTTCCAACTCCGTCACTCTGAAATATTAAAGATTGATTTAACTTCTTGATGGATAACGAACACTATAATAGGAATATGTAAGATTTTAATTTGAAATAATTTCATATAATTGTATTTCAATACCATTGAATTAGATATCATATGTGCACTATTGTACCTAAGTTTCTGCATAATCCAACAGTAGAATTTGTTTAATGATCATACAGTTCTCTTCCACAAAAGGACATTTTTGTAAGACAAACTTTAATATTGCATACCTTTCCTTAGCATCCTGCAATTCACTTTCTAGCATGTGGGTTTTGCATTTCATGTCTTCTAACTCTTTACAGAGTAACTCTCGACTGTCTGCGAGACAATTCGTCTCTGCCTCAGAGACTTGCAGCTGCTCCTGAAAGCACAACAGAATATTATTTCAGTTTCTGAATTTCGTCAATAATGATTGAAACCGGAAACAAACAAGAGCGGTAGAAGTGGAGAAATTCAGCAAAATAAACAGCTGAAAGTAAGATATGATAACATCATATGGATAGAAGATAGACGGCTAAAAATCTATTACACTATACTTAAGATCTTTAAAATAATTCACCAAAGGATTGATACGTCATTCATTATAACATCACTAATTATGTCCATCATCAACCCATAGTGCTTATCAAATTATTTTTATTTTCCGAGATTTTGCTCCCACCCACCCAATCTCTCCAAGACTATGTTTACAAACATTAAATGTCATAAATGAGCTCACTCTTGTGTCATTCAGGTCATTCAGAGTCTGCTTCAGAGACGTGTGCAGCTGGTCAACTTCAGCTCGGTACTTGAGTAATTCTCCACGAGTCTCATTTAGTTGATCTGAAAAAGAATTACTTATTTTTAATCAGTTACATTACACAAGGCTGAAATCCAAACGACAACAAAAAATTAAGATCGTTGTACGGGCATGTGAATTTCATCTAAGCGAGCTTGAGGTAGTGTACACCCCTTCACAACTCAGACCCTGGAGAAGTGAAGTATGTCACCATTTCTATTATTCTATGCATTGCATTGCATTCATATAAATTTAAATTTATTTTGAAATGGGACTAAAATAATAGATAAATTTCTGTTATAATCTCTTGCGAAAGTCCATCAGTTGATCTCTTTCTTAATATAATTTTATCTGATCTTCATCTCACTCACCTCACTCACATAATATTTGTGTAACTAGTGGTCTCAAAATAACTTTGAATTATATATAGTCAATTATTTTTTTTTTCTATTTGTAACATTAAAAGAATCATTCATTATTATATAATTTTATCAAAGCATGTTCCAGCCTCATTTTGTACCGTTTTGTACGCTGTATGAGTCACAGAAGTCTACCACCAGGTAGCACTACAAGCTTTCCAAAATAATTAATTCGCCATCTGGTGGTCATCCTTATAAACATTTTTGCTTCATGAATTTAAACAAAAGAGTACATCTAGCCTATTTTACGGAGAAGACACATACCTGTTAATTCCTTGATAGTGCAATCATTGGTGTCCACCAGTTTCTCTTCGTACATTCTATCTTTCATAGCATTTTCCTCCCTCAGTTTTGTGACCTTCAAAGACAAGGTGAACTTTAATTTGTATAGTTCCAGTGAAAAAAGAAATAGAAATGCATTTTTAATCAATAAATCAGAATAGATAAAATAACTCTTCTTACCATTTCATGTAGATGCTTATACTCTTCCTCATGCATGGCTTTTTCTTTCTAAAAATAAATTTTAACAATTTACATGCTGTTACATAGGTTACATCAAATGTATAGGTTACATATGAAAATAATAAATAAGTTTTATACAATGCAGAGTAAGTGCATAAGATTTCTTAAAGTAAAAACCTTATGAAAACCTGAAATGTATGCACTTAATTGTTACCATAAAATATAGTTAAAATCAATCATTCTTGGCTTCTGAACAGTGTACAACTTACGTATCGTCGAGTACAACACAATATAAATTCACTACATCACTCATAACATGTTAGTTATACGAGTAAAAATTCATAGGTGAAATCAAATTTATAATTATTTTTTCCAATAATTCTAGTTATTAATTATAATAATAATAATTTTTCCAATAATTCTAGTTATTAATTTCAAATTTTGAAAAGGATGAAATAAAAATATCTGAATAAAAATTCGACAATTACCTCCACTTCAGACAATTTGCCACTGAGATCTTCAATCGTTGCTTCATGCTGACCAATTACACTGTGGAGGTCAGTGATATCTTCCGACTGCATTTCAAGCTGAAACATATAAAAAAACCTTTTCTGACAATACTGTTCAATCAAATATCATATGTGGCCATATATTTTGGAACCTAGCAATCATTGAAACACTACTCGGTGGACGTTACAACAGTTCTTATGACCAGAGCTCGACATGTATAGTTGCCTGAATGTCCTGGACAAGTGAAAAAGCATTGAGGCCTCGAGGCCAGTCAAATTACCACTGCATCTAGACAGTGCATGTCTGTTCAAACATACATAAAAGTAAGAACATTAATACCACCTTTATCTAATATTGCATTTTCGACCAACAGACCCACAAAAAAATTGCCCTGAGAGGATCCGAGAAGTAAAAGATCATAGAAGTGTGGCCTAGAAAAAAGTAACAATATTGATACCATCTCCAAAAGTAAACTTATAAAGTCCACTTACCTGAGCCTCTACCTGCTTAATCTTCCACCTGAGTTCTTCTATTCTGTTATTCAATTCTTCTTCGATGTGTTTGCTATTGGCTTCCAACTGAGCATATTCTTGTTCTAATTGTTCTAGTTTGCTGTGAACTGTGATTCTCTGTTGATTGCTTTCCTCCAATTCAGATTTCATCGACGTCAGTTCGAGATCTGTGTTCTTGCGGACTTGTCTTTCACTTGTTAGAAGTTGCATTGTGTTATCCAATGTTTCCTGTAAAGACAAGATAGCTTGATTGAGCAACGTCTTACCGTAATACAGTTCATACAAAGTTAACCAACTATGGTACTGAGGAAATAAGAACTACACGTTCGCTTCAAGACTGTCAAAGCTTGAATCCTTACAAGTGTTCCTAAACAACAATGAACGACTTCATAGTTTTTAAGAACACTCATCATTTAAAATATTTACTAATGTACAATACTTCTGTTACGATAACTTTTGACACAGCTTTAAACAAACACTACATTAAAATAAATAACTACAGAAAACTTTCCATTTTGTTTCCTAGGGCCAAGGCATAAAAAAAATTATGGTTTTAGTCTTAAACAAGGTTGAAATCAGAAAAATATCTAGCTTCAAATTTGACCTTATTGCCATATTCTGGGATTGTACACCGCCATATCGGTAAAATTTAATGTTTTTGATAATTGTACCTGTCAGGCTTTCATCACTAGAATGAACATCAATCACTCCAGATATAAGCATGAAATGCCTAGAATTTAATACCTTTTGTTGCAGCAAGTCACTTTCCATCTGTGAAATTTTCTCTGTCAGTCCGACATTTTCAGACTTCAAGCTGTGCATTGTTGTTTCCAACTTTTCCATAACTTCCTTTTTCTTTTTAATTTCACTCTCCAGTTGCTGGTAAGAATCAAGAAATTCCTTTTCCTGTAAAAAATTAAGTTATTTATCATAATATGTTTCCTAATCATCCAATACTTACACCATACTTCACAGCTGTAATACAATGTATATATTTATTTCACAGAACAGCTAAAATGTATCATTATAGCACCATTAACTGCTAGCACAAACCACTCAGTTAAGCACTTTCCCTTCTGTTAAATGTGAACTGTATAATGAAATCAGAATTGAATTTTATGATAGTATATTACCAGTCAATCCAAATTTACCTGGTTTAAGTTTTCAAGACAAATGTACTTATTTAATGATTAATGCACAATTGAAAACCAGTGGATTTGTATTTCAATGTTATAAATTAGGAGAAATATCTTATACAATAGTTCGATTTTATTATTATTTTTACACTTCATATTTACATTATCTGCTTAAGTACAATTGATTTTTAGTGACAAATAAGCCCACTTGGGCTGGGTCCATATATTTTGATTTTCTTTGTATTTTAGTGGTATATATTGGACTTGTCAATAAAGATTTCCATATTGATTGTATTTTCGTATCGTTAAAGAGTATCCTAATATGTCCTATATGAGACAGAAACTAGCATAACAAGCTATGATCCACGAGAAGACTACCAATTATAAACACCACCTACCCTGTCACCAGACTGACTGGCCAACTGGACTCTTCTTTCCTGTTCAGTTTTCAGCTGCTCCATAACTTCCTATAAAACATTTTCACATTGTAACCACATATTCTGTCGCATTCACTTTACAGAGTAGCAATAAAACAAGGACATGAATTAATATCTAACGCTGTCTATGATTAAAACCTGTGCATATATGACTACTTCATCATTTTCTATGCAAATATAGTAGCCCCTGTAACAATCTTAGTGAAAATGGTAACAAAAATAAATCGAATGGGAAGCAAGAGTACCACCAGATGTCACTGGCACCAAAGCTGATAAACATAGTTTGATGACGTCATCTATTCAGTGATGTCATCTTTGTTACAATAAATGATGACATCATCTAATTGTGCTTTATCTGCCCTCTGGTGGCAGTGCCCTCTGGTGGCAGTGCCCTCTGGTGGCAGTGCCCTCTGGTGGCAGTGCCCGCTGGTGGCAGTGCCCGCTGGTGGCAGTGCCCGCTGGTGGCAGTGCCCGCTGGTAGTTTCCTCAGATTAAAATCGATCAAACAAATAAGATTTAATTTTTAATTTGAAACTTTTTGTCGGTGAGTTAAACAGTTCAGGAGATCATTAATTGTGGTGCTGAACAACTGAACTACTGGCAAAACTCTGCATCTGATAAGAGCACTTACTTCTAGAGTTAGTTCCAACTTGGAATTAGTAGTCTTCTCCTGAGAAAATTGAGACTGGACTTCGCTGAGCTGGGACTGAGTGAAAGATACGGTGTCTTGGAGAGTCTCATTTTGATCCTGCAAAAAAACAACAACAAAAAACAAACGTATTGCAATCATAATCAGCAGTTAATCATTTAAAATGTTTACAAAAATTGAGTAGTAAGAGTAGAAATGAAACTAAGACTGAAACTTTAAGTAAGCAAGTAACAATAGGCAATTTGGTGCTATGCAAAATGTTCTGCTTTATTACTGTGATGATCTGTTACCGCTAGATGGCGCACTATGACAGTATTTGCAATCGACAGCTGGCCACCTGTATTATAGTTCACATTTGACTTTTATTCTCATGACAAACCAATTGCTGGCCTATTTTGATAGGTATGTGTAAGGTGTACACCGGGAAAGTAGTTACTCCTGGCGCCAACTATCTTAGGGTGGCTGTCATTGCCAACAATTATGGGGAACTATTTGCATTGTTCCTAATGGAACTAAAAAAAAACGACGCTCTGTCAAATTTGCTAGATTATGATTTCAAAATTTACCATCATTAAATGCATTCAATAACCAGCGTGTTGATGTAATTACACAATGGTTAGGTACAGTTACATTTACTATTGGTGAATAGCAGCCCATTTCCCATCGTTAAAATTAAATAATTACTGTACCTTCATGCCATCCAATTCAGCTTTTGTATTCTCAACTTGTTTTTCCAAATTAAAGTTGTCCATTTCTAATTGAACAAGCTGAAAAAGATAAAAACCACATTAATTCTAAACATCATTATTCCAAAAATCATCAGATATGTAATAAATTGTATGCAAAGCAACTGTACTGGAAAATGAACTAGGACTGGCATAGTAACATCATTGAGTGATGCAACCATCCTGCTGCAGAAAGAATGAACGTAAATTGACTGAAAGGGGCACCTAATAATACAAGCAGACTATTGATTGATACTATTGATTGATGACATCATGTAATTGCGATGCCATCATCTGTTCAATGACCTGCTGTATAATTTTATAATTTTCAACAACGTTTGGACGGTCTTGGCGGTGGCTTACTGTTAGCAACTAGAAACAGAAATCGGTTAAATTTTTTGCAATCGATTAATGGGGGCTTCTGGCAACTGATTATCGATTATCGAGCCCTATTAGCAACAAGAAGCCATGCTCACCGTTGTTTCCAGCTCAGCAATACGCGCTTGTAGTTCATTGCATTTCTGATTGGTGTCTCCCACTCTCTTCTCTTCACATTTCCACATGATCGAGAAATCTTGCGCTTCACTCGTCTTGTCTGGAAAAGAAATATTAAACACATTTAAAATTAAAATGTTAATGGAAATGGTGCAATCGAGGATATACATCAACAACAATGTTACTCTCTAGTGATGGCACGATTCTTTGATTTTAATTGATTTGGTCGGCAAAACAAAGTAACAGCTGATAATCAATGCTAGTGTTGAAAATGTTAATGTTCTTTGCATTTGCTCTAAGTCTATGGAAAAATAAAATCAATTTAAAAATCGATTATCGCATTGAACAGCTTACCGATTGTCGGTTTTGAGTCGATTTGCCATCACTATTACTCTCATTAAAACCTGACACACTATTACTGATCTTTCCTTGATAATTTTAGCGCTAATGGCATTCAAAATGTTAAACAATATTTGATACACGAATAGCAATAATAGGGAGAATGAAGAACAGAGCCAACAGAGGGAGCTACAACCATATCTGCTAAAAAGACAATATGAAGACATCACCACATAATTGTTACATGGATGACGTAACAATATAGATGACGTCATTAAAAAATGCTTATCTGCTACGGTCTTAGTGACTTCTGGCAGTACTTTTACTCCCCTAAGTTTACTAAAATTGCTCAAAGAAAGTTATAATATTCATATTAAATCACAAAACCTGCCATAATAGCCTGCCAGCTCAACCGACATCAGACGTCTGCCCAGGGCTTGTTACAATAATTGGCCCAACACCGACAAGACCAACACCAGGCAAACGTCACACAGATTTGAATAACATTACAGCTATTATCTTGCATACATTTTAAACAGACCACATTTTGCATTACACATTAGATTATCATAGACGCATTGTCGGTGCCGTGGGTCTAGTGGATAAGGTGTTGGACTCGTATGCGCATGGTCGTGGGTTCAAACCAAGACTCGCATGGAAGAACTGAGCAGATCCACCTGAAACCACTGCTCCACTCAACCCAGGTGTAAATGGGGAGGTTTGCTACAGGTTGAGATGGCATTGGACTAATCAGTGATGGCACAGCATGATGTGACAGCTGTATGCTCCGCAGGGAGTAGAGAAAGTTCAAGAGTAAACAGAGCCTGCTGACCGAAGGCATTGTGTGTGAAGTCGGTTGACAGCCCATGAGGGCTAACACAGACTAACAACCCCAACTTTACCTTTACATTTTTGTAGGGTTCTTAATTTTTCTTAGCGGCAAGTCAAATCAATCGGCAATACTTACACTGAAGAGATTGGGAAGCCCTTTCTACTTCTTCGCTCAAGGTCTTTATTTGTTCATTTAATTCATCCACGTTCTTTGAACCTGATTTCTTCAAATCTTGGTGTAAGTTTTCTAGCTGTTCTTTCTGCATTTCCAGCAACGACTGGTTCTCCGTAATTTTAGCAATTTCATTGTCTTTCTGTTCCAGTTTCTCTTTGTTTTCTCGCAATTCTTCCTGTAAGTTCGATAAAAAGTAAATCCATTTTATCGTATACATAAAGAGTGATTCATAACCTCGGACACTGACTGCTGAATGCAACAAGTGCAGCAAAATCCAGTTCAATCATGGTCTGTGACATCAGTTTACTTTGCATAAGTGATTTTAAAAGTCAAGACAAGACAAGAAAGACTACATTGTTTATGAACAGCCTCAAAAGCCCAATGGTTGTCTATTTATCAGCTTCAATCAAAAAGCATCAACACTTGGGTGACCAGGAATTCAAAAGCAATGTTGCAAACACACTTGTAATGTGAACTGCACTACACTTCGTTGCACTCAGTTAAAATATCATCCGTTACAACAATACTGAAAGACAGGACCGCTACCTTACAGGCCTGAGCATAAGCAAAAAGATGGTAACCCACACATCGTTCTCCTGAAAATGTGCCTAGGTAACTGCAAAAAATGCCAGGTGGCAGCGCAAAGGGTTGCAACTAGGGTAAGGCGAACGAATTTGCGTTCGCGGCATTTCAGTTTAAGGCAACCTCCAGGAGAACGAAACGATCGTTCGCCTGTTAGGCTCAGGCCTGCCTTACCAGCATAGCCAACATCAAACAAAAGGTACTTATTAAGAACTGACCCGCGACAATTGTCTCCATCTTTACTCATACAAGTTCACTTTGAATAAAACACAGCAAAAATGGCCATATTATAAATCAAAGAGCTCCAGACCAATGCCACAAGGAAGTAAATATCATATCAATTACTTTAATACAAACCAAAACCAACTCTGAAGTCAGCTCATGTAATTAACCTAATCACTTGAGTAAACTTACCTCTTCAGTTTGACATAAAATTCTAAACCTAGATTATATTGGGTGGTTAAATTTTGATGCAATGGCAATGGTCAGATTTACAACTATAATCACCAGGTTTTTTTAAGGAAATAAATGGAGTAAAAATTACATAAACTATTGAACACGTCGTACCTTGAGCACCCTAATTTCTTCACACAATCCGTCCACGTACTCTTGGGGAGGCGCAGTTTGGTCGATGTCCAAACTTTCAGGTGACAGACTTCCACCGAAAGGTACCAGGATCGTTCTGTTTCGCAGGTTATATTGCTCCTTCTTCGGAGTCGTGATAGACTGTAAAGATTTTAGAACAATGGTCGTTAAAATATTTGACATTTAGCTTTGCAAAATATCTGATACATCTCAAATTTCTGGTGGTTATTTGGTATTCTGATTCAGTGAAATTCAAATCAAGTTTACTTCAAAACATGAAACTTATCCAAGGTTCCCACAGTAATCATGAAATTAATTTCCACGACTTTTCCATAACCTTTCACAGAATTTCCCCGACTACTTACGATAAAATCTGCACAACAAAGTCAACAACTGCAAATTATAACGGCCTCCACACACCCCTTACAGCCGTCCTTACCACCCTTTTTGATTGCAGTTGTCTTTCTACTTTTCCATAACCTTTTTAAAATTTCTATAATCTAATGACTTTCCACGACAACCAATTTTTTGCCATGACTGTGGGAAGCCCGCATATCGTACAAATGTACATCATTTGTACATCACTAACAGAAGAATAATCTGGTGCCAGTTTGATGCACCTACTGGCATATTTAGTTGTATATGATTACAATCCAATTTTTTGGACTCAAGACAGTTTTGCAATGTCTGATATGTGAATACAGGCTGATACTTGAATACAGGCTGTTGTAAGCTATATAATAAGACCTACTAGGCCATCACAGCCTTGACGGAGCTTGTATCTTAAGAGTTGATTAAATATCATTTGAGATGCAAGCACCCTTGATGTAAACAGGGTTGGTAATTTAAATCGGATTTATTTTATTTAAATCAGATATTTTTGAATGATGCAATAAGGGCTCAAGTACTGTCTAGCATGAGCCAAGTTTGATCTTTTTTCCAGTATTCCTTCTTAAACTTACTGAACTGTGCTCCAAAAATGAACAGGACTTTGATTTATTTAACAATTTGAGTTTTTGAAAAAAATAAACTAAAAATATCATGTTGTATTCTAATAAATCATGTTTTGAGTCGTAAAAATAATCTTTTTTTTGCCATGATTTAAATCCCTTGATTTAAATCTGCCAACCCTGGACATAAAAATCTCAATTTAACTATCACCCCAAAAAAAAGGAAGTTCATATGTTCCGATTTAACAATTAAATACCTCCTTAGATTTGGATGAATCACCAGAACTCTTAATTGGCTCAAAGTAATGAATTTCCCGTAAAAAAAAGGTAGTTATTCTCCTTGACTATCTCACACAATCTGCTACAAAATTCCACACACAGATCCTTACCTTAATGGTTTCCATGTGAAGAGTATCCAAACTTTCTCGTTCTATCCGACTCACTACTCGATGTGTGTTCAGTGTCTTTTCCAAGTTTTCTTTGCTTTTTATTGTAGCCGATAATGAGGCTTTGACCTCTAACAATTCCTTTTGCAGTTTTTCAATATGTTCGTCTTTTTCAGCAATCTGTTTATAAGCGGAACTCGGCGTGGCAGCTGTCCGTTGTGGAGTAGACACCTGATTGGCCTGCACATTATCGGACAACTCCTTTTTCAATTCCTCTGTAGTAAAGAAAAAACCTAAATAAATCCACAGATAACTCACACATCATTATGCATAACACTATTATCTGTAGAGAAATTCTAAAGTGCCTATGCTGAGGCAAGTGACAGTGCCTACCCAAAGGGTAAATGCACAACATGGCATGGACTTTATCATCTCATCATTACATCTGACTCTGGCAGCTGGTCATAAAAGACCACTGAGCGCCAACCCCAGCAGCATAGAGACATTGAACATTTCAAGCAATTAAAAATAAACTGGCTCAAGTGACCCACATTTTGGATGACAAGGAAGAACTCCGCATTACCTCATTTACCTTGTTGCCATGAATTTATTGGAATACTATCCCATATTTAATAAATGAAAGAGGTTTTCAATACCTAAATTAGTCGAACTTCTGAGTACATTAAATGCCTTTTGTAATTCCTGCAATTTTGCTCGTTCCTTGTTGACCTTTTCTATGCCTTCTGCTTTGAGTCTTTTTAACTGAAAAAATTAAGAAATATTTATTTAAATTTGCAAATAAATGTAAACCGCAAAGTATTAAGTCTGCTAATTGAATTAATAACACTCACTTCTTCTGTTAAAAAGTTAATTTTGCCTTGCAACCGAGGTACATCGGGATGAGATACATTGATTTGTTCAGACACACTGAGTTGTTCCAGAAGATTTCTCTGTAAAATATAACATTTTCATTTAAAAGCTGGAAAATAACTGGGTGGAATCATAAAAGCGATCATACAGCACTGAATGTTATCAAAATCTTACTTCTTACACAATGAAGGGTAGTATAAATAACTCATTGTGGAAGTTTGAAAAGTTACAAGTCAATGGTCAGTACTTGGTAAGATAGCAAAGAAACATGTTCAGATGTTTTTACTTTGATTTATAATTTCGCAGAGAAAGACAAAAGATGGAACATATTGACATGCTTGACAAGATTATAAAAATATATTTATGAAATAGTTTACAGTATTATAACACTAACAGTACATTTCAACCTTGTCAAAAAGCATACAGGTTAAAACCATGACATTATACATTTCAGAAACAGCTTGCACCTTTTAAGTTTTCCATTAAAAAATTTGTCATGCATTCTTACGATTTCTTGATCCTTCCCTGAGTCTGCCAACTCCTTCTTCTCAATCTTTCTCAAAAAGTTGCTCCGGAAAGTGAGAATTCTTTGTGTATGAGTCAGTTGGATATGTTTCTGCTCCAAGGCTTCTTGTAAAGATTTATTGAGATCCTCTAAGCTCTGAAGAATAAAACGAGCAATTATGATGACAAACATAACGGCATAAGCGGTAATATTTCCAAGCTATTCTCCCATGCCCACAGTCTGACCTCTTTTAGCAATGACCCCAAGGGGGTAAAATGTACTAATATACAATGAAAATTCAGTTTGGGTGGAGTTGACGTGGTCGTTTAATGCATGTGATCATTCTATACAAACGGCAGGTTTAACTAGTTTGTATCAAAAACATCTCTCACAAGTTTATTAACAGTGTTCCAGCAAGGCAGTTTGAGCATGACGCTGCGCCATACTCGATGCCCCTAGCACCATGCCCGAGCTCATTTGCTTTTTAACTAGCTGGGCGCCCTATAGGAGTCTATTTAGAGCTGGAACACTGATCAATAAGGGAATTTTAGAGTTTTGTTACTTAAAAGAACATGTATGGAAGCAATACATAGAGGCATTATTCCTCTGAGAAGCAATGATTTAAATCAACATGAGAAGAACACAGGGTTGACTTTGTACTTACTTTTCTTTTCTGTTCGCAGATTTCTCGGAAGTACATGGCTTCCACAAAATTTCGCTTCCATAACTTCTCAGGGGGAAGGTCTTCCTCATTTTTGCTCTCCTCATCGAGAACCTCAGATGGATCTGAAACTGATGAACGACAACTCCATTCAGAAAATGTTTGCTGAACATTTCAAATTTTTAAGATGCACACCATCATCCCTGTTTCTCCCAATCGACATTAGATTATTTGGATTACTAATTAAAACTTACAGTCACACCGAGAATTTTTTGGACACTTTTGACTCCTTACAATTATGTATTAAAGCATAATTTTAACAAATGACAAATAAAGTTGAATTCATAGCCATTGATGGACAGTAGCATATGTACAACTGAATGACAGCAAACAAGTTGACACAATCTGAAGCTTAATCACTTGTATCACAGTTTGAAATTGCATCACAATCTCCTATTCATATCTCGCTTAATATTTTTGACCTGAATACACCCAATTGAAAGCTTAACTACCAGATTATTGATTTTAATGTACGCAGCCTCTGTTACATCAAATTACTTTAAAGTTGTGAATTGACGACCCTCATCATGACATTTGCCTCGCCGTTGGAAAATCCCGCATGAAAAAAGACTCCCAAGGGTACCCTTTGCGCATGCGTGAGATTGACATTTTGCTGAATTCTACGATAATCATTATGATGTACTGACTAACCTTGAGAATCCCCCATCTCAGTGGGAACACTTCCACCCTGTTGCAGACTAAGAACCAAGTTTCGCAACCTCTGGACCTCTGCTTGCAAAGCTTCTATGTTTCCAGTTGCATTCTCATTTGCAACAACCTGCGAAAACAAATTAAATCATAAGAAGGTGAATTCGGAAAAATTATCAATTCTCTGAGAAATTTGACACAAAAAACGCAATTAGCATAACAGGGACCATATAATAATTGAATAATCATTGAAGCCAGTGCCAATCTTAAAATATCACCGCTCTTCAGCTCAGAATGATAAGCATACCTTATTTTTGATCATCTTTGCTCTCCTGGCAAACTGAAGGGTGGACAAAGTTTCTCCAAAACACCTGTAATAAAATAAAGTAAATTGTCACTTAATTTAATAAAAGCCAGTTTGTCTCTGCAAATAAATATTAGAATGCACAAACTCACTTTGATCCAGGGTGTATGCAAGCAACCATGCAAGTTTTGGCTGATCCTCCGAGTGAGTCCTGTAAAGATACAAACAACTGATTACCGACCCACCTAACGATGAAGCAATAAAACTAAAATAATTTGACAATCCAGTAAAGGGCTGTTCCATTTTAAAGTGTGTGATGGGGTGGACAAGGTTTTTGAAAAAGCGGGCAGGGTTCTTCAAAAGAGAAAAAGAGAGGGAGGGTGATTGACCAGTATCTTCTTAATGTCTTAAGTGTAGAAAAAAGAGGGGGTGGGGAGTCTGCCAAAAAACTAACAGCGGAGGTGGGGGGGGGGGGGGGGGGGGGTCTGAAAATGTTTCTGTCCACCCCCCACCACACTTTTACATGGAACAGCCCTAATAAAAACCAAAAAAACGAGAACAGCAACTCACCCTCAATAAAAAGCACAACTTTGATTCCCTGTAAGGCACATGGCGAGTCTTGCCATTTGCGATGTCGACCAGAGACATGATCACATTTCCTAGGACTGACAATGATTTGTTGATGCTCCCCGCTTCCTGAAAAGGATAAACAGAATTTACAATGAAATCACAGAAACAAATGCTTATCTGCAATAATATTCTAATGGCAAACTATAGAATGCTTGACTGTATGGACAATGCTAGTACACTACGGTCAATGGAAACTTTTCCAATTAGCCTGCTCTTGATTGTTCCAGCACAGTTATTACATGTTTTTTTCAAAATGTGACTCGAGTGCAAAAATTTATTTCCAGCCTGATAGGTACTTTGAGAGGAACAAGTACCCCATCATTTTCCCGCTGGCAAAGGTCACAGTGGAGCTGACACAGCGACACCCACACCTCCGATGGCCCAAATAAGTGTGGTTATCATCGGTTATTCTTATCCTTTCTGATTGGTTGCATCAGGGCTTCATTGACCAATCAGGGAAGAACTGACAAAGCAGTAAGGCGTCGTAGTGTAACTGGTGTCTGATTGGCCTTTACACTGGTATTTTTTTACAAGAGGGCAGCACCTGCAAGTTCTTTGATTAGCCCAGCTGGTATATATTATAGATGACAGCAGTTGCAATCCGTGAGAGGTCAAAGTGTTGGTCTTTGCTCCACTTGCGTGACAGGAATAGGCACCTTGACAATGTGAAGACTTATCAGCAGTCATTGAAGACCTATAGACTTTTTAGTCATTGAAACTTTCCAATATTCTTTAAATTGTCATGAACATTTCCCCTTTAAATAGTTGTTAAAAATAACCAGTCATTTATTAAACTATACCTTCAACCGTGTTCCAAATGTATTAGTGTCTTTCTGCCTTTCACTTCCAGCCAAATCAACCAAATTCAACTGGGACGACCTGATTTTCCATACAGAATTGTGCATTTCCTAAAAGCAAAAAATGTAGTAAAACTTATAACTTGACAAATAACACCCCATGTCACATACCTACTACCTGATCAATTTGTCTAACAATTCTTAATCAAATGCATAAACTTTATTTATAGGGAAACATCAAGACTTTTCACCTGCATTCAGAACAAACGCCTTAAATTTAGCATAATAATTATCAATCTATCACAGACAACTAGATTACCAGCAAACAACTTTTACAGAACCAAAAAAGTTAACATTTCATACCTTGGATTCAATGCTGACAGTGAAGACTGCATGAGACCTAGAACTCTCTCGGTTCATAGAAGTTGCGGCTACAGTTCTGTTTCGCCATCCTATTGTCAGCACCTAGGTAAGAAAAGCTAAAGTGGTAATTCAGAGTACAAAAACACATCCAAATTTGACATTAATTAGAGGCTACAATATTTTAATGCACCTAGGGTTGGGCCCAAACGTTTGCATAGATTTTAAAAAAAGGAGATAGAAATAAAGAAAAATGTTTTTGGAATGTTAACAATGGTGATTACTTGACAGATGTAGAAATTGAAGTGAACTATATTCAGTGTATGTAAACTTTTGGGCATTACTGTAATTCTACTCAGTTGCACCCCACTTCAAACTCTTCTTGGCTATTCTGATAATAAACTGAAACCCTCAGATTATTACTGCCATCACAGGCAAATAACAGGCAGTTATACCTCATAAGCTTGACTGGCACTGTCGACTGTCTGCTCCGTCAAGCCATCAACAAACACTCCTTTCTTGATGTTTTCTCGTAACTGCAAATTCATTGATGCGGGATCCAACAAGTCATACACATTTTCATTGTATATTTCTAAGAATGAACAGCGACATAAGAACGTCACATTATCACCCATCTGAAAGACAGAAAAAAATATCGTAATAACTACATAACTATAGACACCTTAATATCACAAACAATTTACGATATCACCAGCTGACCAATTCTTCCGACAAAAGGAGCCAACATGAAATTTTCAATGTTTTGATACAATGATGTCGTACAACTACATAGTAATTTGAATTGCAATACAATACACCAACCAAAAAGTTGCAAAGCCCTTTTATGATTCACACATACAGATATGCAAGATGAACAACAATGAAATTTCCAGTTTGAGTTTGTCATCTGAAAAAATTCTTAAGTAATACATTATCCGTACTTATTACTTACCAGTTCCTTTTTCCTGTTTATGATATTGAACAAGTACTCAAAACTTCTTGGAATGATTCCTCTCATTGCATGTTGAAAGTTATCAGAATTTTCAGATGGCCCTGTCAAAAGAATGCCAAAAAAAACATTTAAAGCAAATAACTATTTAACACCTACAAGTATTTAAGTAAGTAATACATTTAAAAAAATATATATTTACATCAGTACATTAGATATTGAAAATTGTTTCTAACTTACCCAACATACTAAATGTTTTTCCTGATCCTGTCTGTCCACTGGAAGAGCATAAATTAGTTTGAGTTCTCATTATTGACCACACATTCTCTCTAGAGTTCTTAAATATGAAAAAGTCATATGTGATGATGATAGGGTCACACTTTTTTATCTTTAGCTTCTAGGATCCCCTAAAGCAATTTCAAGTGGTCAGTCAGTCGAAAAAGCAAAAATTAAATTTCTATCAAATGACATTGGGACATGTTATTTTATTTTTCTGTCAGCACATGTATTCCTCATCACGTCACAGGGTATTTAACTCAATTTTGAAAATGAAATTCCCTGTATTTTCCCTGCTGTACCAGATTTTTCCCTGATATTTTCTGTGACTATTTATGATGCTTATGACGGACTCCAGCCACCCAAAATAGCCGTACCTTCACCTCCATGTACCATAATTGCCTGTATAATTACTGACTGTGATATTCCCAAGTTAAATGATCCATTCGACTTTGAATGAAATAAGTCAGAAACAAATTTTGAAGATGCACTAGAAATCACCAGTAGCTGTAAACAGTGTACTTTCTATCTGTGTTTTGCATATATATGCACGATTTACAAACTCTGCTCATTTTCAGAAAATTCCCTTTATTTTCCCTGAATTCATACTCAAAGTAAAATTCCCTGTATTTTCCATGCAGGGAATTTTTTTTTGCCATTACTCTCGTTTCCCTGGTCCAGTGGATAACCTGCGTCAAGATCCAAGAAGCTATAAATTAAAAAAGTGTCATCTTATTTAAATAGTTACTAAACATTCCACTTACTATGCAAATATGGTTCCATTATAACCTCCTAAACAGGAGTCAATGATGGACTTTCCTACAGCTCCAAATACACCCTCCTAAAATAAAATGTATTTGGAATGGGATTGGTTATTTTTGGAGATAGACAGAAACAGAATTATTCAGGCCCAAGTTAAAAATGTCATTGTAAAAAATCACATTAAAAAGACGTAGAGGACGGTTATCAAGAAATTTTAAACCTACTAAAGAATGACCCGACCCGTCATACCTGAGTAGAGAACATGTCAGCAACCTCGTCGAAAGTGAACACCTTGCGTTCAGGTTTCGCATGCATAATAATCGCATGATGGGCGCTGTCCACTTCCAAACAAACACTCTCAGGTCCTCCACTTTCTTTTGCAGGCGGACGCACCCTAACCATAACCTTGATACTACAGTCCTGCCCACTGAAATGCCAAATAAAATATTAGTAAATACATAAGATAAGTTAGGCGGATCAGGATTGAAAAAATTGTCCTGCCCACTGAAAGACCATTAAATGGATTGAAAAAAAAATATTTCCGATTTCTGGCTGGTTATTTTGATTTTCTATACTTCTGTAATGTTTTCACATGACTTTAATTTTTACACTTAATAAAAAACTATCTGCTGACATACTTTTCAACAAAATAATGAGAAACAAAGTTTATTTTCAAACTATAGATAACTGGTGACTCGGAGTGTGAAAAAAATGATGAAATGTGCTGTAAATCCACAAAATCACTTGTCAGAATCACTGTGTCCATTTGTAAATGCATTGTGTGGTTGAAATTCATGAACTGCATACATTTTCCAAAGTAATTTTTTCTGATAATATATATGTATACCCATTATACATTAAGTATTTTGGGCATGGTAATGTTAGTGACATGAATAAGATTTGCTTGAATTAGAAAACTAATAAATTAATCTTGATTGCATGAATAAGATTTGCTTGAATTAGAAAACTAATAAATTAATCTTGATTGCTGAAGGAAAATGACATTGCCATGATTTAGTTAACTGGATAGCAGATCAACTTTTCTACAATAAAGCAGTTGTCTCTTGATGACGCGACACATATAGCAGTGTGATGCATAATATCATGCATTGCCAATTGCAATTTAGTCTGAAATAACTACCATCCTAAGTGGGACAGATTGCTATTAGTACTAAAAACAAGGATTCAGTGATTCATAGTAGCACTTGACATTTGTCCAATGGACAAGTGGCTTTTGATTTTCACTTGTCCAAATCAAATTTTGCCCAGTCGCAGACATTCGGACGAATGTATTTTCGCACACTTTGTCACCTGGTCGAAGTTAATCATGTTAATGAGCAAATTTTACTTGACCATTGCATACTTACCCAGGGGCGACCTTTTCATCTTTAGCCCTCCCTGAAAAATGAAAAAGGCAATAAAACTTGGCTGTTGTAACAAATGATTTTGAACATGAATAATTTACGAAGTTGTCATAATGGCTTTGCATGTATAGATTAAACATTGCCAGTGTTTGCGCTCCAGGCCTATATATATATATAATAAAGAATCTACAAATCTCTTCAATTTAAAAAAAAATTAGTATATTATTAGTTTGCAATACAAGAACTTCTAAATAGTAAATACAGTGTAGTATATCAGTGTTGACATGGCATTTGTATGCAAAACGACCGAAGAAGCAAGTGCCTAATGACACATGAATTAAACGCCAAGCATTTCATTAAGTCATTGTCAAGCGTTCCCGAATCTTATTTAATTTGCCACGAACAAACAATTTTGAATCAATTCATCACAAAGAAACGGGATCCAAGATCAACAAAAAAATGGAAGAGGTCAAGTGGAAGAGCAGTCACTTTTGGAGACGGCGCCAGCATTCCCAAAACTTTTGGTGACTGTCAGAGTGCTACAATCGGTTTACCAGGTTAATTAGAATATTCAAGCTTGTCAGACTGCTTAGAAGAGTTTTTAAGCTACTAGTAAGCCAAAAACCAAGTCACTTACCGAAGGAACGGCTCGCCATTCTCCACCGAATTTGCGCGCTCAACTCCCACAATGCATTGCGTTTGAATTGATATTCACAAGAGGGCGCGCAAGTGGACCAAGACAGTGGCGCCTTCATACTGCTAATGAGAACGACTCATTTCCACCCACAGTTATCTATTAAGTACATGTTACTGTTTAGTTTTTTCTTTGCTGTAATAATTTATTATTAGCTCTTAGAGATATTTTTAGACTAAATGCAGTACTTAAAACATTGCGAATTATATTACATTCTCAAAACTTATGTAAGTATTCACCATTAGTGTACTATTCAGAAATGTTGATATCATACTTGGGCCAAAGACAATGAAGGGTCTGCCGAAACTTGGAAAGGGAAATTACATACTCCTGATATTTCATCATAACAATAATAATTAAGGCCAGATGCATTGTATATAGGCTGCATGCATCATGTATCTGAAGTAATATCTCTCAAACTATAAAGTTCAAATTTCTTGGGTTGCCTGAAATGAGAATTTCTTTCTCACCAGCGCTTGGGCATCAGTAATAATTAAGCAACTATGAAGAGTAGCGATGTGGACCGGACCGCCTCGGACCGGTCTAGTTCGTGCGCCGACCCTGGACCGCTAAAAAACCGGACCACTAAAAAAATACCGGAACCAGACTGGTCCGATGACCAGGATTGGCAGTCCAATCATTGCATGTTGAATTTATTATACTCTTGTGTGCAAACTTTCCTGCACTCTAACAGTAAGCTGAAGAGCAGCTGCCCACCAGCCAAGTGCTAGTAGGTGAGGTAGTTGTGTACCCCTGGATCGTAATACTATATCCCCAATGACCACCTGAGGTTTTGACCACTCCTAGTCCCCCACTAACGGGATTCGAACCAACTACCCTACACATTTAGGTCAGAGGGGACCGGATTCTACACCATCTTGTGTGCAACTTTCCTGCACTCTAACAGTAAGCTTAAGAGCAGCTGCCCACCAGCCAAGTGCTAGTAGGCGAGGTAGTTGTGTATACCCCTGGATCATAATACTATAATACACCAGATGTTTGTCATCTTGGTTTGTTTCAGTTATTAATCATTCCCGACTGACGGTTTCTTTGTTTTACATAAATAAATATTGCAGTAATGAAATTATTAGTCTGTCCTGCCTGTCAGTACTAAATATAATTCCATACATCAAATTATGTTAAACAAGAACCAGTTTTTTTTTATTTGGTGAAACAACTGTTATGTTAATAGACCGCCTCCTGACCGGTCCGATCTATAGTACCGGACCGCTCACCACTGGACCGGACCATTTTTTAAAATACCGGACCGCCCCTGGTTAAGCGGTCCAGTCCACATCTCTAATGAAGAGGTGTGTTTTTAGTTGGTTTTTAAGATTTAATAGTTTTTAGTCTTAAGCCTAGTTCACACTATCACGGATTAGACCTACAAGCGACCACAGACATAAAAAATGGGCTATATGTGCTCACTTGTGGCTCTGTTAATATAAATTCTTTCGTCAACCGCACGACAAACGTCGATCACCAAGCATCGGTGCGACATCCTTGAGGCATCAATGAGGCATCCGTGAGGCACTCCTGAGTAGGTCAAGAGCGAATGAGGTGAGGGCTATGGATGGGCTACGGATGGGTTCGGTGCCAGGGCGGATGGTCGGCAGATGTCCGCCGAGCGTTTCCCGAGCAGTCCAAGACTGACCACGAGTGGATGGCGAGCATACATGGATAAACAGATTCCCCTGTGTACCTGCGAGTGAGCACGAGTGGCTACAGATGGCCACAGATGGCCAGGACGTATGTAGAACGTTCGTAGAACGCACATAGAACGTACGTTCTATAGGGACGTCGAACGTTTGTAGAAGACTTGCCGATTGACTCTCGAGCGATTCACGTATATTTTACATGTAGAACATCGTTAAACATTGCTCGGCAATTGAATTACGTATGGACAAGGATGAGCAAGAGTAAAAGGTTTTGATCATCCGCACTCACTTTACATTGTCAGCTACAATATTCCAAGGTTTTGGTGCTTCGAGAAAAAGCCTTATCTTGAATGTTATCTCTTCCTTCAACAGGTGGAGTACAAATAACCTGTTATTAGGTGCCTGGTTGTTTAATGCTTTCCAAACTGTAGTCATCAATTTAATTTTATTTGCTCTGGGATTGGTAGCCAATGGAGCTCTCTTCTATATGGTGTGATGTGTTCTCTTTTCAATGATTCAGACTGCGGCGTTCTGAGCAAGGATTTGTTCTGAGTGACCTGTAACTTGCGCTCTATCTTCTTAGAAATTCCGTATAGTAATCCATTCCCATAGTTTAAGTGAGGGGTGACTAGGGCACAGTTTTGGTAGTGTCTTTGCTTAATTTTTTTTTTCATTTTTGATACGTTTTTCAGTTGAAGAGGGCATTTCGGCACATCCTGTTTGTTCATCCATAATATGGTGCTATATTAGTTAAAACAGAGTTTGCAGATGCCATATCGACTTAGATTTTAAGAAACCAGATGTCTGCATTAATTTAAATTTTTCTTTTTAATTAATTTTTTTCTTAAAAATCATAATAATCATAATTTTAGTTCCACAAACCAATGGTTTCCTTGACAACAGGTGAAATGAACTTTCACTGAGTCTCATGTTTTCTGCTTAATTTAGAATTTCTGAACCTCTAATACATGATCATCTTATTGCTGTATTCTCTGTACATTTATATTATGGGAAATTTAAAATCCAAATATACCTATTCCATAATGGGTCATTGCCCTACTAAAAAAAACACCAAGTCTCAGCTCAAGGCGCAAACGTTTACCCCCTTCTGTTTGGTGTAAGTTAATCTCAAACCTCTCCATTGTACTGCCATGCAAAATACATATACATATATAATTAATTGTCATTTTTTATACAGATTTGAAATTGCCTAAAAAATGACAGTTGAAATATGCAAATGGTGTAAGAATCTAAAAGACACAAGGTTTAAAGCCATACAGGAAAAGTATGGTAACTTGGCAGACCAAAGGGGAACTGCAAGTACTGATGACAACAACAGATACAATATTTGATAATAAATCAATTATAATCATCAAACAGAGCTGTGAGAAACACCATATATGAGTTTGCCGGCCCTGTGTGCTGCCTATTTCGAATGTGTTTAGCATTGTGTGTGTGTGTGCGCGCGTGCATGTGCGTGTGGGTGTGTGCGTGTGTGTGTGTGTGTGTGTGTGTGTGTGTGATTAGGACTTTACGTCCTGTATTTCTGCACCAGTTGGGCTAATTAGGACAGACAGAAACCATGGCAATGAGACGAAGGAGTGTTTAACATTAGACACACAAAGCTGTTTTGGTGTGAAGTGACAAGTCTGAGTTTATAGCATGTATAGTGGCCATATTAATCTAAATATCAAACACATAAAAGAAGGAGACTAGATATTTTGGACAGCATTTATTCCCAATCAACAGTAACAAATGGCATAAAATTGTTTACAACTTCATCTCCATCTGGACACAGTAGTGAAAATAAACACAAACCAAAATTGTTTAATTTATAATCTTTCTAGTGATAGTAGCCATAGGCACCATTGTATCCGTATCCGGGGTAAGCATAGTTTCCAGCGTATCCGTATCCTCCAACTCCAGTGCCTGGGACTCCATCTTTGCGGAAAGTGGCTGAGCTGGCTCCAATTGATTCAGCAGCATAGTTGACACGGGCCTGGCGTACTCCATTGACGTAGTTCACTTTCCTTTCACGGGCACTAAAAATAATAAGAAGGAAAAGTTTAATATAAGCAAAGTTAGTTTGAATTAAGTTAAATCGGTTATTTGCCAATATTATGCTAAACTTTGAGGCATTTCATTTTTATTTTTTTGCTGCATAAAAAATATTATGACAAGTAGACATATTATGCAAAACAATACAACCCATCATAGCACACAATATTTTAAATTTAGAGTTTAATTCATTATTAAGCATTAAAAGACCAATGTCTGTTTTGAAATTGCTGTTTTTACCCCGTTTTACACCACAGCCTACTAAGTCACATTAAAACACATAAGCTACTATTTTGTTATAGCTTTCATATTAATAATTTCTGTGATTTATCTAAACTCTACAACCAAAGGTTAGCATGCAACTAAACATCCAAACTGTAGGATGAAGCTGATATCAAATGAAAAATGAATAAAGTTGATACAAATTCTTAGAACACCTGTTCAACATTAGCAAAACTTAACAAAAAATTACATATTATAATAATGCCATATACTACCATAAATTTGTAACTTCATTAACTGCCGGTTTTACAACTAAGTAGCATAAAGTCACAATAAACTATCTGACAGTCTCAGGCCATTGTGCTGTTAATTTTCTTTAACAAGATTTCATTTAATATTGTGACCAGCACAGGCAACTGGATCATGCACGAAATGAATAAGATAGAATTAGTAGCACGAAACTAAGGATACATTTTCAAATATAATTTTAGAGGTGTTCTAATGATTTTGACCAGTCCTGTATGAATGATATTTATCTAATACTCACAAGTTCTCAGGCTTGTCGAAGCCATAGTCCCTGTATTCACCATATCCTGATGCAGACACAGCTGCAACGATGCAGAAAAGGAGAGCAATAGCGAACTTCATCTTGGAGAGATGTGTATGTGTGTCCAACTCGAATGGCTGAATGACTGGTGTTGAAGTCACTCAGTATTTATACTGCACCTCACACAGGAAGTCAGTTTCATCACGTAGAAACCCTCCCTTTCTCATTTTTTATGTGATATGTGACCTACGTCCATAAAATAGTGGGCAGTGATTGTCTACGCATCACCCATTGTTTATGAATAGTCGCACGTTTAGTTATGACACATTGTTCTAGTTGCCTTGGTAATATATTACGTGACCTCTGCTAGCAGACACAATGTATGGGGCTCACATATGTCTTTCATATTCATTCATAGGTTATGAAACCGGGAAATATTATTTTTAAACCTGGCAACAGAAGTCAGACACAATGGCATGGAATATATTATTAGTCCTCAACTGTCATTCACACTAGGAAAATACCGTTACATATCTCAACTTGATGAATGACATGACATCTCTGTGATCACGTTTAGCTATTATATATTTATTTGTACTTACTTCCTATACCAAAAAAAGACACATTCATTTAAATGGATGTTAAGTGTGTTTATACTTATCTGTATTCATGTTTATATATCTTTATTGAGTTTTCATATGTTAATTAGACTCTCAATCATTTAGCTGTTGATTATATTGTTTTATGTTTATTTGTATATTTTAATAACCTTTCTGCATATTTGACACGCTTAAATATATTGTTCATCTGGTACAATGAGTTTAATTGTCTTTTTTTTTTTTTTAAATACATTTTGGATTTCCTATCATATCCAAATGCAAAAACATGTACACTGTGTGCTGTTACCCATAGGTTGAGTATAGACTTAAGAAATCTTCCCTTAAAAATACAAGAATTGGATTCATATTTTTGGAGTGTAGGACATTTTTCTGAATTGCCTGCTTGTCAGATTGTTAGACCTATAAGAGAAGTTGATTCATTTACTTTAGATGAGTAAATGAGCAAAACATTTACATAATTAGGTTGCTGGGCTGTGAGGTGACGATACACAGTGTGTATATAGAGTTTGATTATGTTTTCATTCTTAGCCATTGAGTTTTGTTTGTCTTTTTCCCCTTTTTTCAGCATTTTTCCACTAATTTATCATTACTTTTAATAGTTTTAGACAAATAGACATTTTGTAATTTTAGACAATTTGACTGTGCCTAAAATGACTGGCTACCACAGCATATTTTGACTTAAAAACAAGTTAATCAGTACTTGGAGAAATTCGGATTTCTCCAAGATCAGTCCTAGTCATGTTTATGCCTGATATTAGTCATAATGACTAATCTATTAGTCAAAAAGTCACGAGACAATTTAATTTGATATTAAAAATTTTGTCATATTTTTTAAACGATACCTTGTCAGATAATGAAATGTATTAAGTTCACGGTCAGATTATTTATTTATCTAGACTTTAGAAATATATCGTTAATTGTACAAGATAATACTTACAAAAATCATAAAAGCTTAATAATAGAAAATACACTAAATTAATTGACCTATAAATCCTGTACTTAATAGACAGAAATATTAGAATAACTTATAAATTAGATACTTTCTTTATGATAGAGGCCTAATAATTAAACATCGAAATTAGAAGAAAACAACCAAATTGAATAAATTCATCTCTCGGACAACATCATCATTGAATATATATAAATAAATTAGGATATTCATCATGAATGATAATTTTTTTTTCTCCCTCTCTCTCTTTTGGTATTTTGTTTGTGTGTGCAAACTCTGATTGATATTGTAATAATTTTGAAAGGGTGGCTTTAATCCAGAGTATACATGTAATGTACAGCACAATGTAAAGTTCAGCTACAGCTGACAAACTGATTTCCTTTTTCCAAACCCAAGAATATCAAGAGCTCTTTTGCCAGGAGTCTCCATTCTATTGGCTATTCCCCTTCAATGCACATACACAGGGCCTCCTACTATTGGCCTGTGTTCTGGGGTGGACAGGAGTCACAACCCTTAAGTCATTCTTAAGTATCTTTATGTAAGACATTTGTTATTAAAGGGCCTATCTCACATAGCCGAGTGACAATGCCGAGTGATGCCGAGTGCTTAATAAATTAGGCAGTCGGGAATACACGGCTCTGCACGCCGACCACTCTGGAAAAGCTCGTAAATACACGGCAATACTCGTAGAACGATCGTAAAGTTTTAAACATGTTTAAAACTTTTTAGGATTGTCGCCGAGCAAATTTGCTCTGAAATTGCTCGGGATTTACACGGGATTAACTCGCCGTGCACTCTGAGAGTACACTTGGTCACTCTGAGAGTACACTTGGTCACTCTGGGAGTACACTTGGTCAGATGGATTGCTGTGTGGACGTGATTTCCTCGCCGAGTGGTCGGCGTGTGAAGAAGGCGAGCAAGCGGTGAGCAATCTGCGAGCGATCGGTGAGCAATCTGCAAGCGATCGGCGAGCGATCGGCGAGACTTTGCTGACTTGCTTTTTCTAGTCATCAAATGACCAAGAGTGAAGCCGATTGATTGCTTTCCAGCGATCGTCATTACTCTGCTTTGTCACTCGGCTATGTGAGATAGTGGCTTTAAGGCTCTAAATTCTTGAGGTTAAGTCATATCTTTAAACTGTATTCTATACTTTGACTATATTTCCTTATATAATAATACTCTGAACATTTTAAATACATGACACTATGCTTCACATGGTTATGATTTTTTAAAGGGTTTTTTTAAGATTATTTCTTATACATAAACTTCTTATGTATACATATTTAATATGCATATAACACAGACAGAAAATGCAAATGAATGTATTAAGAAATAATATAAAAGTAAAAGGAAAAAAGAAGTTCAATACGCAGAAATATTTGGTTTGCTTCATTGATATCATATAAATATGTATAATATTATCAATTTGATCATATTATATACACATTTATGTGATAGAGGCTGTGTAAAAGAAAGAAAGAAAATATTTAATAAGTGATACTGTTACTATGCAATTTATTTATGTGCAAATTATTTAAGTGATACTGTTAAATGCCAAGACCAAGCTGTGATATGTCTAAAAGAACTTAAATTGCTTATTGTGGTGCTACCTATTGGAACCTTTTATCCAATCATATTAAGGATATGGATAATATCAATGCCTTTAAATGCGCACTTAAGCTCATGTTTTAGCAATGTGATTATAATTATTATTTTATCCATTTAATGCATGTTTTTACTTTTGCTTTTAGTTGTACTATGTATTTGTACATAATGTACAGGACCTACATGAAAAACAGTTCCACTGATTGTTTACACCCTGTGTAAATATGTTTAATAAATAAATATAAAATAAATAAAATTGATAAATAAATAAAGAAGCACTTTTGAGGTATTTTTTGTCATCTTCTGCTGTATTGAGATCCTAGCTCATTCAAATAAACAATTCAAGGAAATTTTTAATGATTTCTATCCATGATTTCTTATTAATATATTAACGCTTTATCTTGTAGGTATGCAATTTCCCAGAGGTTTCTTTTGGTAAAAGCACACGACAGAATAATGGGCCACCTGATCCAACTGAAGGCATCCATGCAGGTAATTTAGGCCACTGGTCAATTTGCCCAATGCTAATCTGACCAGGTCAAGACATGTCAAGTTTGTCTCCTGATCCAGACAAATATTGGAAAGTCTTCTGACTAAATAAGCACCTGGGGTCAATTTGAGAATTAATGCACTTGAAAATATCTTTGCCCTAAAAATCTCCTAGCCATTGGACTGAATTTAGGCTTAAATTTTTTTTCTCCGAACCAAGTTTACCAGCTATACATTATGTATATATGTTATTCATAATGGCTAATGACATATATCACAAACAATGCTGCTTTTTAAATGTCTGCTCGACAAAGCTGTATCAGTCAAAAAATATTTGGTGGAAGAGGGGGGGGGGGGAATTATAATTGTAGATTCTCATTATATTTTTCCTTAAAGTGATAGACAATATAACACTTAATAAGAATGGATCTTTATACTATTGAAGTAAACTACTAAAGCTGAATAACAACACGAACCCCACCAGCAGGCCTGTTCAAGCATGAGCCTTTTTTAAATTCTCTGGGGAGTATGCAGACCGTCACAACCAGCTTCCCATTTATACCTTGATGCAGTAAAGCAGGGCCTACAAAGGATCTGTTTGATTCATCCATGCTATGGCAGGGGTTTCGAATCCGCAACTTTGCGACTTGCAGGTAGGCACTATACCACTAGACCACTACTACTGTAGGCCTACCTTCTTTTTAGCAATATAGTTTAGAGAGGCCTCCAAAATTAACATAGAAAAAAATATATAGAAAATCTGAAAATCACTTTATTTGGTTTTGCGTGTTTGTTTATCTATTTTGCTCAGACACACAGAATCAATCAATCAATCAATCAATCAATCCTATGAGTATGTTTGTACCAAAGGAAACCATCAATATCATTTATGATGGTGTTTATGGTCATGTGCACTGTGGCATATCAACTATAAAGCAATTTTTAATGTGGTATTCAGTGCATAACACCAATTTTAACCGTGCTCTATTTCCCTTGGCAGCAACACAGTAATTTAGTATTCAGGTACTTTAAATGGCCAATTGATTGACAATAGACTGCAAACTGTCAAGGTCATTGTCTTTTGTATTTCACATGTGAATATTGACAGGACAATGATCATGCAAAGTTAAGTTATTGAATGTACAATGATCCAAAACTTTAGTCTTATTTCTGAAATTGTCTGAATAGGCGTTGTAAAGGCTTTACGACCTGTTTACTTTGCCTGGTTCCCACAACTTGGCCATGACCTAACAATTCTTATCAAACGTAACCAATGAATTTGCCAAACGAATTTTTTTTTTTCTTCTCACTTTTTTTTGTGCTAATTTTTTCCCTAAAAAGAAGAAGCAGAAGAACGAGAAGAAGAAGAAGAACAACTATAACTAGTAGAAGAAGAACTGGAAGAACTAGAAGAAGAAGAACTAGAAGACTAAGAAGAAGAAGACGAAGTTTAGTTATCTAGTTATCTTTAAATATTAATATATTAGTGAAATGGCTCACAAAGTTTGAAGGTTGATATATTTGATTCACGTATAAAATTTAGTGTTGTATCCAGCCAAGACAATATAGAAATAGACTTATGACTCATCTGTCGATACATCAATTTACCCTGGTCATAAACACATTGATGATATAAAAATTACTTATTGTGTGACTCAATTTCTAATGAAAATGAAGAAAATAAAGGTATATTTGATAAAGAGAGCTGAGGGGGGAAAGTATGTAAAAAATTGCAAGGACGGAAATAACAGTAAAGTACAGTAACGTAAGTAAGTAAGTATGCAAGTATGTAAGTACGAATGTTAAAAAGTAAATAAGTAAGTAAATTTGTGAGTGAGTTAGTAAGTAAGTAGGTAAGTAAGCAAGTAAGTAAGCAGTTAAGTAAGTAGGTAAGCAAGTAAGTAAATAAGTAGGTAAGTAAGTAACTAAGTAAGTAAGCTAGTAAGTAAGTAAGTAAGTAGGTAAGTAAGTAACTAAGTAAGTAAGTTAGTAAGCAAGCAAGTAAGTAGACCAGCATAGCACATACGCAAGCATGCATTACTAAATAAAGGGCGCAAAATTCAAATTTTAGCTGGGGTTTCATCAGTGGGTATTTGTCACGGTTGATCACGTTAAAGACACCTCCCCCTTTTCTTGTCAATCATAAGGGCCTTAAAAATAACCCACTCAGGGCCTCTTACTGACATAAGTACCCAGGTCTTCAATATCCTGTTCAAATTCAGTTGAGCCATTGGTAGTGCCATATATGTTATGATCGGTGGTGATTTAAATGCATAGTCAACAATTTTAAAAGACATTATATAGGCGGACGTGAAACTACAATTAAGAAGATTCAAGCAAATTGGACATAACTGTTGGCCTACAATAGGCATTTAGTGGTCAATAACCATTAGGCACAAGGACTTTTAGTTAATGAATAATTAAATGAGTTGACCAAGCTATAGAAATTGGCATTGCATTTTATCGATTTCTGACATATTTTGGACTACATATTGGAATTAACAGCAAGATCTGCAGGCGACCTTGGATCATTTAGCCCAGCAAACATTATTACATGAAGCACATGTTATGAAACTTGTTGCTTGAAGATATAGCACATGTAAGGTTAGTGAAAGATTTCTTCCTTTTTTTAAATTCCAAATTGGTGATTTTATTTTATTTAGTAATAAGTAATTGAGCAATATTGCTACAAAAATAATTTTTAATTTAACGTCAAACAGTAATAATTTAAAAATAAATCACAGAAAAAAAGGTTTGCTGAGACAGGCATTGGCATTAATTCTATTGTAAAGAGAGCCTTAAAAATATACATTGAGCCTTAAAAAGACACCATTCATTGATTGTGCAATTTAATTTACTTAAGGCGCCTAGAATATATTTTAAGTCTCCACTCTCTTACTTTTAATTTCACAACAATTTGTTTAATATGCTTGCTGATAATTATAAGTATTTTTTATACAATTGTTTTATATATTACAATTGTTCTTACTTCTCTGGGTACATGAGTGCAATATAGATAGGGTTACCACTAAGAATATATAAATAAATAAATAATAATAATACAAATCTTTATTTAAAGTCAGAATAAATTAACAATCAACAATAGCACAAAGGCTATTATGTGACCAAATGAGCGAATGAAAAAAAAAGAAGAAGAAAAAACAGTGCAAGGGATATATGTTTGCTATTATAATAAATCCTTACCCTGAGAAATAATTCAGTTTGACTGTCATTTCTTCCACGGGTTTAAAATAATTCACGCTCACATATGATGTTCCTTACTACTTTAATAAAAAAATTTTAACAATTCATAATGCCCTGAAATGATTGTACTCTAACAATTGCTGGTATGGCAGCCACAATATTTCTGTATTTTCAAATTAGTATTTTGCAAGATAATAATGTATTGGGTGCAAAATATGGCTTGCTGAAAATGAACAAGGCCATACTACTGAAAATAATTTTCTGACTAAAGCAATGGTTTTTTTCTCTCCTTAAACAAACAAGACTAAAAAAATAAAAATAAAATAAAATACTTTGGCTGCATGCCTATGGTTCAAATAATAACTATCACTTCTTTCTAGTAAATATTACTTAACACAGTATAGATAAGATATTCATGGTAAACACGAAAATACTGCCTTGGCTTTTAATTGAAAATAATTTCACTGCAATTCTGTTTTGTTTTTCCAATCCATTTTGGCATTGCAATTCAATGTCTTGTGAATACTTCTAGAGGGTAAGACCATTTGTTGTTCCATGGTATGTCTTGAACTTCACAAATTTATTTCAGATAATTGGAATCTGATCGAGTTCAACATGACCTTGTGGACAAATATTTTCACACTTTTCCTGTTTACAAACTGTGTTGTATCAGTAAACACACACGTTCGAAATGAGCGCCATTTTGAGGCGGCAGGAACGTTCCAAGGGGTGTCAAACAATGCCCACGTGATCAACACTGAGGATTCGGATGGAAGGCACATGAGCAAAAGGGATGTGGACAGTAGGAGGAGAATTAAGAGGTAAAAATATCAGATCAGATCAGATCAGATCAGATCAGATCAGATCAGATAAAATCAGATAAGATAAGATAAGATAAGATAAGATAAGATAAGATCAGATCAGATCAGATAAGATAAGATAAGATCAGATAAGATCAGATAAGATAAGATAAGATAAGATAAGATAAAGCCTTTAGAAAGTACATTTCCTAGGGTCAAATAAAATTCACTATAGACCTCGCATCATATCTGGCAGGCTTTTACAGATTTAAATTCACCAGTTTATTAATCAATGAAATTAGTTGCACGATCCCAATTTCCATTTAAATTTTCAGGAGCTACTCAGCAGTGTCCGCCTATTCTGCTGAGGACAAGCAGGCCATCCTAGATGCTCACAATCTTTACCGATCTGCGGAGAAGGCTTCTAACATGTACAAACTGGTAAATAGATTCATTTTGTATTAATATGTATAACAAGCTATATTGACTCAATGTTGGTGCCATCATTGGCATTACTGTTTCAATACTAGGCATGGTGTATGACAAGGACGTGTATTAGCCATCATTATGTAAAATTATTATAATATTACATGCAGAGCATGGAAATTTGTCAAGTAATTTTCATCCAAAGGCTGACAAGAAATTTCATCAACATTATTAATAGCTGTCTTAAATATAAACGAACAAATGAAATTAAATTCTGCAGTCCAGGTATAATAAATTAGGGAGATAAGTCTTAGATTAAGGCAGGTTCATTGCATAATTGAAATACTTATTGCACGCATATGTTCTTTTGCATGAAGAATATTTGTCAAATTTAATTAAATAATCTGGTGTTAAGACAAGTCAGATATTCATTGATTCTGCTCATCATAATCCCACATATCATTGATTATACAGAAATTTACAGCTTTAATTTAACGAGTACTTCCTGCCAAATTATTATGGATCAGCCAAATCTTGGTTTGTCAATATTTGTTAGCTGAAAAGTTAGAGACTTTTTGTAATTATCTCCACAAAAGGGTTTTTCTGTCAACTGTTAGGTCCTGCCACAATGCCAAATTCTTGAAATAGTCTCCATGTACCTACGCTGCCCTTCAAAAGTTTGGAAACGCCCAGTATAGAATGACCTTTTTTATGATATTTCCATTTCTCATCATGTAATTGTGCACGAGTCACCATGGACTCACCAAACACCAGGTTTCGATGAGTCCTCTCTTATTCATAATGAAGGTGGGTGGATAAAGGCTTTACGTCCTGTATTTCTGCACCTGATGGGCTAATTAGGACAGGCAGGGACCATGGCAATGAGATGATGGATGAAGCAGCCATCCAACTTAGGCTGGACCAGGAATTGAACCCGGGACCCAGAGGTTGGAAGCCAAGAATGCTACCGCTGAGCTAGGCCCCCACCCCTTATTCATTATGATACACTGTTTTATAACTGTCATATTTTGTCAACAGTAAAACAAAAACGCAACACTTAAGCATATGTGTTTTTCTTTAAAAGAGATAATAATTGTTTAATGCAATACAAAAATGATTAATCCTGAAGGACCTGGAAATGTGCGTTCACCCCGGGCGTGACTTCCTACCCAGATAGCATTCCAAATCGGCCCAGCATCGTTTCCATATAGGCCACTGTCGTTAAAACATCGTATTAACATCTTTGACATAGCGCCGACGTTGAAACGATTTGGAATGCTATTTGGGTATGTCTTGTTTATCACATAAGGGTACGCAGGTTCAACAGACCATAACATTAGCCTTATCTTTCACAAGAAATCAAGGTATCATGCGTGTAAGCCCATAATAAAATATAGCAAAAGCCAAAAATTAAAGAGAAAAGGAAGAGAGCATCTTCGCACAGAAATAAATAACGCAGCCTTTCTGAAAGGATGGTATCACACCATGCTGGTTTATCACTAACAATGTGCTCATCCGAGAAAAAGTTGGAATGTTGACTAATGTTTTAAGTTGTATACATCCATATCTTCCACAGGTCTGGAATGACTGGCTTGCCTCAAGGTCTCAGGACTGGGCTGAAACTTGCATGTGGGAACACAGACAGGGAACTGAGCCCAGTGACTCCCCCTTTAACCCTGTCGGAGAAAATCTCTACTACAACACAGGCCAATACATTGCCAACAAATCAACCCAAGTGTGGGTTGAGTTCGAAAGAGATGATTATAATTATGACACTGGAGCATGTGCTGACATCTGTGGGCATTACACACAAGTAAGTGTTATAATTAAATCATGGTAAATAAACATCTTGAAATTTGAATTGCATGCAGGTATGGCCACAGGCACTTGTTAATATGAATAATGAGTATCTGATGACATTTCATTCATTGTTTCATTGGTCAATGTGTTGCCTCTAAGGTCCGCGCCACAATTTTTGTGCATTGATAGGGCGTGCCACATGCGTCAGGTTCCTGTGGGGTGTAGAGCATTTCAATAATTTCTAAAGCCTCTGAAAAAAATAGAAAACCCAAACAAATATGTATATATAAATAATGCTATATTTTTCTGCCATACAATTTATCTAGACATCATGTTTCATTGGGCAAACCCCAACATGTTATCTGGAAATCTCACCTCTCACTTATATTATGCCAGGCATTTTCATGTCTTTTCTTCTCTCTATGTGCCAGATTTCATTCCAAATCTGGACAACATTGGTGCGACATCGACTATCTTGATACGATGTTGTTCCAATGGCAGCCAATACTGAAATGACGTTGACCCAATTTGGAATGCTGTCTGGGTTATCCATATTAATTTCTTCCAGGCAGTGTGGGGAAATACCATGGAAGTTGGTTGTGGTATCCATTACTGCGCTCCTCTTCAAAACACTGTCCATAATGCTTACTACAGTGTGTGCAATTATGGGCCGGCGTAAGTATTATTCTAGGTATATTATTATTATTATTAACATCTTTATTCACGCTCAAAGAGCACATGTGAAAAATTTATCAGTTACATTTTACTTAAGAAATACAGATGAATTCAATTATATAATATATTTCATTCACATTTAAAACAGTTGTCATAAGACCATCTCTGGTGGCACATAACTCTTTTATGGCAAGTCCATCACATTTTGTAGTCACGGGCTTACAGACTCTATCACAGATTTCATCAATATGATGTATAAGTGACTCAGGATATGTGCCAAATTCGAGCATATTCAAATCATCTAAAAAATATTTCACATTACTGTGGAAAAGTGAAATGTCATATTGCTTTGAGTTCTGAAAAATGTACTTGATAACATCTTGCTTGTGATGCATTGCCAACATTGCAAATTTCATGAACCATCCACAGAGCATATGCTTCTCACACTTCCCACTGTCTAAGCAATGTAAAAGTTCACAGTGGGTTCTAGCAGGAAGTTTCCACACCTTCCGTAGGGTCTTTCTTCATGCCACATGAAGTCTGTCATAGTTCTTAGCCTTTACAAGACAAAGGCCATAAAATGATGAGCAATACAATATGTACATAAGTAGTTAGAGACTTCAAATAGAATTTCCCAGATAACACGTGTCACATTGACATGACATTAGGCCCATGTTGCTCATGCGGGATTGACTGCGAGCCAATGTCGGCCAATCTTAGATGCTGGCCAGTGTTGAATTTATTGCATGCCCTGAGGACATGCTACGTCGGCCCGATGTTGGCCTGATGTCAGCCCAATGTTGGCCAAATAGGGCCGACGTCAATACGATGTCAAATACAATCTGGGAATCAGCTTCTGGTAAATTGTTGAGCCGCCTTGGCATGCAGTCGTGGCTACACCCATCAGTAATTTCACAAAAACCGTTATAATATTTATGTTAATGAGATGGTCATAATTCTGAAAATTGAAAGTCACAACACTTCATTGTTGGTCTCTATGACGCAGTGACCTTAATGTTCAGGTAGAGTTAAATGGCCAAGACCAATAATTTTAATCTTCTCAGGTTAGCTGTAGTTTTAAAGTTTGATTTAATTTAATTTGTGTTAATTCATTGGTGTCTCTTTCAGAGGAAACTGGGCAAACACAAAACCTTTCCTCAAAGGTGTTCCCTGCACAGAATGCAAGTTAGGCCAGTACTTTTGTAAAAAGCACTTATGCAGTGAGTGGCTTCATTATATCAATGTGCAGAATGTTTTATCCATTAATTCATTGAAGCAACTTCAGGACTTGTGAATATTTTTTAAGGTATTCTAATGTCTTTTTTCAGCTGATTGCAGTGGAGATACTGATTGTGGTGAGGACTTCTAAACTTCACTGAAACTATTCATTAATGGCATGTTCATGTGTCTACATTTCAAATCTAATGGAATTGTAGACATCCAGTAAGATCTGATTGCTCTTTATTCTTCCCAGAATGCCGTGCTTATTGTTCTAATTGTGGAACAGTGGAGAATAGTAACTGCACGTGCAGTTGTGTTGGGACTTATGAAGGAACACATTGTCATGAGTGTGAGTATTTATAAGGAAATTGATATATATATATATTATATTATTGAGAAAATGGATAAGATAATGTTAAATGTATTCAGTGGATTTTTCTCATTCTATATTTTTGTTAAAGGTCACATACATTTTGTTTGTTGTAAAAATCCACCTAAAATGACTTAATATCCTGCACAAGAATAAAAAAGGATATGTACCATGTTACATATATTAATTCATCTATGTTAAGATATAAAGAGTAAAAGAAATATTTTTATCATACATATGGATTAAATGTTTTTGCGAGAGGCACGTAATAATTAATGGTAGTTTTTATTTCAAATTAAACTGTTTCATATCAGATAGATAGATAGATAGATAGAGTAAATATTCTGTTTGAATAATGTATATAGCATTGATGTTTTCGTGTTTCAGATAATGGTCCCAAATGTGATGGTGATAACGCGAATTGTGGAACTCAATGGCCACAAGTCATTTGCACCAACCCATCGTATGCCCAAATAGCCTACAACAAGTGTGCCCAATTCTGCGGTCTGTGTGGTAAGATCATTTTGGACAATATTCTACTGCTTGACATCCAGATAACATGGCACGTCAGCATAGCATCCGGCCGGTGTCACATACAGTTAGTTTCATTAAAAACGGCCTGTAAAATTGATCCTAGACAAAGCTAGACAACATTTGCTATATGATGCTACCTGCCACTAAATGGAACTGTCTGGCTATAGCTGGCTACTCAAAGCCGGATCTAAAAGTACATGCAGCACCATTTGGTGCATAAGTTGAGAGTTACGCATATTTGTAATCTTTTGTCGAAAATATGCATGTCGACTGCACATTTATATCTATGATATATTAGATACTTTTCTTACATTTACCAAGGTTTATGTTTTTTTGGTGGTGGTAGTTTCAGCCGACTACAAGGTAGAAGTAGACAGATGCGGCTGGCTTTAGCCAGTTACAGTTAAAGCCAGGAATAACAATAGTCCACAATATTTTATGAAACTAACTTTATGTCGCATACGTTGCATATGTAGCATATTTCAAATGGACTTCAGGCCAATGTTGGTCTGACCTTGGATGATATCTGCGGCTTTACGTCCTGTATTTCTGCACCAGTTGGGCTAATTAGGACATGTAGGGACCATGGCAATGAGACGAAGGATGAAACAGCCATCCAACATAGGCTCGACCGGGAATCGAACCCGGGACCCAGCAGTTGGAAGCCCAGAGCGCTACCTCTGAGCTAGGCCCCCACCCTTCAATATATCGCATATTAGCGGGATTGATGACATTGCAAATAGAATGCAGAAGCAAATGGTAAAACTGAGAGATCTTCGAGAATCTCGAACTCCAGTGGCCAACACAGGGCCCTGCACAATGCACACTCCAGTTATGCCTGTCTGGTTACCCCATACCCAGCTCAGACGTGACTGACCTTTTTCCAGTTAACGAATTGTTGAGTATTATATTACTCAATAATATTCACTCGATTGTGCCAAATATTCAATAATGTATTGTATGGAAAAAATCAAGTTTATTGTAATTGAATTTGCAGATTCAATAACCGAACCTCCCTGTGGAAACCATACTCATGCTGACTTAGACGCTGCCATTGGTGGAGACACAACTGCTGCAGACACCATTACTACCCCTATGACAACAACATCTACTACAACTACAACTACAACTACTACTACTACTACTACTACCACTACAGCTGGTATGTCAGTTTTCTGATTTATGATAAGGGATCTATGACATTGTATAATGATTGTCATTGGTTTAATGTTATCTTGTTTTTTCCTCATTTAAGATTCAGGTAAAACACATTCATTTATTATTTGCATGAACTTTTACATCTTTGCCTTCCTGCAATACATTATTATGCATGGTGCATGGTCTTTACTATCTGGTGACATTCCGTCTCAATCAATAATTATGAATTCATATTCCTTGATTCCTATTTCATGTCGTTCGGATGAGACGTTAAATTGGCGGTCCCTTGTTCTCAGTGTCTATGCTGATGCAAGTAAAAGATCCCATCCATGGGGTAAATGTGTAACATGGGTGGACTCCTTCTCTCTCACCTCATCAACCCTCGATGGCGGCAAGAACTTGCTTTAGAGAGCTGCACTATCGATCTATCTATCTGTCTAAGGTCACTTTAGGGGCTTTATATCTTGTATTTCTGCACCTGGTGGGCTAATTAGGACAGGCAGGCTCCATGGTAATGAGATGAAGGACGAAACAGCCACCCAACTTAAGCTTGACTGGGAATCGAACCCGGACCCAGTGGATGGCAGCCCAACACGCCAACACTGACCTAGGCCCCCATTGCCATATTATAGGTAGCACCTCAAATTAGATGCAATGGTCTCTTGAACCATAAGTGTGCATACATCTTAATTTTTTAAGAAAGGGTGGGTGAATAAAACGGGCTCTATGTCCCATGTTTTTTGCACCAGAGAGGGCTGATTAGGACAGACAGGTGCCACAGCAATGAGGCTTAAAATGAGGCAATCTTTCAATGTGGGCTGGATTCGAACCCAGGACCCAGCGGCAGCCCAGCATGCTGCCACTGAGCTGGGCCCCTGCTCTCATTTTGAAGGAAATGATAATAATCAAACTCATATACACAATTTTTGCATCAATTTGTGAGTGAACCAGGGCAAAATGCATAGAAATATTGCAAATGAATGTGACTCAATTTTATCTGGTAATTACACTTCTCAATCACAAATAATAAACAAATTCCTCCTTATAGCAGCACTTCATTGGTGGAGGTTAAAACTAAAATGGAAAAATTAAATGACAAAAATCACTGTTTAATCTTTTGCACATTTCTAACCAGCCACAACTGTAAGTTCCACTTCCACAACAAATGCACCAGGTGGTGGGTCAAGCACTGCATCAACACAAGGAGGCAGCACTAGCAGTACCGCCAGTATTCAAACGCAGTCAACTAACACAACAGGTGACAATGGAATGAGTTATAAACTAATGAAATACAATGCAAACCACCTATGCCAGATACTTATTTAGAAAAATCACCGTAGCTAAAAAATTTGTGTTGAAATACAATTTTTACTGAATACACTTATTAAAGTTCAGTTATAATGATCATGTCATTTTGCAGGAGTTGATGGATTTTTGCTTATCACCATGTAAAATATTTGTCAATAACTCTGAGAAAGCATATATCTTGAAGTTGTTTACATGTGGGCTCATATCCGGAACACTTCATCTGAGCCTAACTTGCACATGGTCAAGTTGATACGTGCGCTAAAAATATACAGCAATCTTACTCATATTCTTTATGACAACAATGTACAAAGAATTACATGCTTTTTTTTTACACCAGGTGGTGAATGTGCAGGAAAGACTTGTCAGAATGGTGGTAATCCCACTCCCTCTGGTGGAAATGGCTGTACTTGTGCTTGTGTAAATGGCTGGACTGGTGATGTCTGTGATGGTAATGATAACTTATATTGAATTTAAAAAAAAACTATAAGTTGACACTATTGTAGCTCTTTTTGGCTAAGGGCTTGATATCATGTCATAGAGATAAGTTGCAATCTACACACGAAACCTAAAGAAATAACCGGGTCCTACTCAGATAGCATTCCAAATTTGGCCAATGTTGTATGTATATTGGCCGGGTTGAAACAACATCGTATCAAGTTGATACTATCAACATCGCCAATGTCATGCCAATGTTGTCCCAACTGGAATGTTATCTTGGTAATTGTTAAGTCAGTGCATGGCAGAGAAACAGAAGAAAGTAAAGTTATCTACATTTAACATATATACCCAAAGGCTGATTGTTAAAAATTTTGCAGTTTCATTGATAGTTTTGTTTTATTTGAAAGTAAATTTCTGGAGAAAAAAAAAGTTGACAAAGTAAACTTCCGACAAAAAAAGAACATCCCATATGACATGTCAAATCTGAGTGGCATGCTATCTAGAATAAAGTTATATAGGCCTACAGCGGGATAAAATGAATGATACTGGGGAATCATTAATTAATTAACGGAAACCAAAATTAACGTTGCCAATAAAAGTAAGTTTTGCTGGTCAAATTACAATCATTTTTTCTTTTTGTTTCCAGAGAGTGCAGAAGAACTGGATTCTGGAGTTGACGTCACAGTGACATCATCAGCTGGAAAGGTAATGCTGTACAGTTCTCTTATAGGCCAAAAGTAATTCCTCCCAGCAGGTGTAAAATGTGCACAAAATAGCTGTTTTTGTTATAAAATGTGTGTGTTCTGCGAAGAAGTATGATTATAGCAAAACAGCAGTGGGCAAGACTACCAATTTAGGATGTTTTTGTAACACTTAGGTCGGGATGCCTCAAGGGTCAATTTAAATAAAGTTAATTATGGTCATTGTATGGCCGTATGGTGTGCAAAAAAACTTTTGAAAGTGACTTAGGTTACACAACTGCTTTCTGAACTTTTAAATCCTTTATAAGTTGAACAAAAATCACAGAATGTATCAACGACTGTAACAGTTAACGTTGTGGTTAATGATATTATTGAAGCAGGCAAAGAGACTCTTTGGCATGGTAAGCATTGTGTGCTGTCACCTCAAAACCAAGCGACCTAATTATGGACATTAATGAATCCATATTTTTTTATTTTCTAATTGCCTGCTTGTCAGAACAAGAATTGTAAAATCAGTACATGAACATCAAATTATTCTGTAATTTCATTGTTTGACAACAACTCAGCCCCAGCCAATGTCATGTAAAGTATTTTAAGGGAGACATTCTGGTCAACAGGAGGAGCTATATGCTGGTCCTGAAGCCTTTGTTTGATGATGTCATCACACAATCAGGTCCTTGAGTGTATTGATGATGTCACAATGGCAGTGAGGACCGGCATGGAGCTCCCTCTGTTAACTGACAAGTCTCCCAAATAATTTATAACATGTTAAATGTAGAGAGAGAGAGAGAGAGAGAGAGAGAGAGAGAGAGAGAGAGAGAGAGAGAGAGAGAGAGAGAGAGAGATAATGCTAACAATAAATATAATAGTATACATCAAAATACATTTTTTAATTTGCATACAGCCGCCAGCATGTCTGCTATCTTACTAAGATGTTTTTTTTTATTTGAATTAGAGCTGCATTGTTTAAGAGTCTCATTCTGAGAAGAATAAATCGGCTTACTTTCTTGGAGGATTGTTTTATGCGACTCTCGAGGCCTCATTATAGCAAAATAATTACCACGGACCAAAAACACAAGGATAGTGCTGACCCCTATGGGGATTCAAAACGAAGTAATTGCAGAAAATATGTCAATTTTAAGTAATTGGAAATCTAAATGTGTGTTATAAATTAGGCGCTCGAAATCAGTTTCTTAATGCGGATGGGTCCCCGGGGCTATCTCGTGGGTGGGGTCTTCTATTGTGGAATGACGTACAGTAGAACTATTCCAATGAATATTTAACAGTTAATCTACTGGTTTATGTGGTGAGGTGGCTTGATTATGAGATAAAATATAATCAATTTAGAATAAAACACATTTGAAATTATAAAACTCTTATTTTAAAATCGCTCAAAACCAATAACCAGGCGCTCGAAATCATCTTCTTAATGCTGTATTAATAGAACAGGCACCAATTCACCGTAATTAAAAATTTTAAAAATCACATATCAGAACTATAAATTAAGTGCTCATTGAATCAACTTTTAAGGCTGTCTTTTTTTAACAAAAAAAAAAAAAAATGCACCTATTTATTTAAATATAAATTACCATTATGCTGTTTCACCAGAATCAATTAGAGCCAATTAAGAAAATAATGCATTTAATACAAATGTATTGTAATTTGGTTACTACCATTTTCACGACATTCCCAAATGACTGATTTTGTCAATGGTGTTTTTAGCCTCTCCTCTCCTCTCCTCTCCTCTCCTCTCCTCTCCTCTCCTCTCCTCTCCTCTCCTCTCCTCTCCTCTCCTCTCCTCTCCTCTCCTCTCATCTCCTCTAATCTCCTCTCCTCTAATCTCCTCTCCTCTCCACTCCACTCCACTCCACTCCACTCCACTCCACTCCACTCCACTCCACTCCACTCCACTCCACTCCACTCCACTCCACTCCACTCCACTCCACTCCACTCCACTCCACTCCACTCCACTCCACTCCACTCCACTCTCTTCTCTAAAAAGGAGCATAAATTAATATTTATATAAATTAAATTTCTGCAAGATAGATAGATAGATAGATAGATATGGAAAGTACAGCCCTCTAAGGCAAGTTCTTGCCACTATCGAGGGTTGATTGATGAGGTGAGAGAGAGGAATCCCCCCATGATACACATTTACCCCACGGGTGGGATCTGTTACTTGCCTCAGCACAGACACTGAGTACAAGGGACCACAAATTTAACATTTCGTCCGAACGACATCCAGCTAAGATGTTGCTCATGAAGTGTGCCCGGGCCTGGGATTGAACCCGGGTCCTTCAGAGGAGCAATTGAGCGTCTTACCACTTGACCACCCAGCTGCTATGAGTATTGACCTAGCTCACTCCTTATTTTCTTGCCCAGCATCACTTGCATGGAGTTGAGTCTTGTAGGTACAATATGGTGCTTCAAATGAATTTTAGTTAAAGCTGCAAAGCATGGCCAAGAAATGAATATCAAGAATATTATCTGTTCCCAACAAATTCCCTGAAGGATTCCCTATATATGATAATCATTAGATGAACCAGGACTTCCCAGATACCTAACATGCCACATCGAGCAGACGTCTTCTACCCAGATAGCATTCCAAATCGGGACAACATCAGCGCTACGTTGAAGATTTTGATATGATGTCCCAACGGTGGCTAATATTGAAATTCAGAAAAGATTTTGGCCCGATTTGGAATGTTATCTGTGAAGTTTTTGACTTTTCTTCTTACATTTTTGTCATTTAATAATCATTTGAATGCACTCTCTTTCTATAGGCCCACATCTGCTAATTGTAACTTCTAATCAGATAGCCCCAGACAACAGGCTAGATTGGATCAACATCGGCGATGTCCATACGATGTTGTTCAGACGGCAGCCAATATATAGAAACGGTGTTGGCCCGATTTGGAATGCTATCTGTGACATGCCTTGCTGAAGGCCAACATTCAAACGATGTTGACCAAATTTGGAATGCTATATGGGCATTATGGTTATCCCCCATACCGTAATTGGCATATTATCAAGGAAAAAATAATAATTGTAGTTTCTTTTATCATGTTTTAATGTTAATTTATGATTTATTTTTCAGTGGAATGTTTTGTGGACCACCGTGAAAGTTGTTGTCCATGAGACGGTCAATGACCTTTGCAACAGCGCCCTCTACTTTGAATCTTGCTGCCCTCAAGCGCCTACTTCGCCAACTAATTTGTGAGTGCTATATATGATACTTCCGGTCAATTTCGTAAACAAAAACAGGCTTCATTTATTGCTTATTTATTTATCTATGCATTGAAAATATTTCTAATGAGCATTGAGCAGCACCATCGGTAAAACCTGTTGTACTAGAGCCAGTTATATACAGTGAATTTACCCTGATTCAATTGTTATATATTTGCAACTGGGCAGTTTATGATATTCAGTGGCAATGTAAATACACAACACCAAATGTGTGTCTGCTTTTTTTTTGGGGGGATGAGAAATTGATGGAAGGCCTGTTCCACAATAGCAGGGGTTCCATTTTCCTATTCTGTCTGAGAATTGGTCATCTAAACTTGCAAAACTTTTAAGTAGACATCTCTGTTGTCGTTTTGTCCCACAATTTTGGAAATTCTGACAAAAAATAACCTCATTATTGTGAAGAATTTTCCTGACATTTGAATGATATTACTGAATATAACAACTAGAAGTGTGCACTATGATAAGACAAGTATTACAATATCTAATATAACATATAACAATAAATAAATTTTTTTTTTTTATATTGGTAAATAATATTGTTAAATAAGAGTTAGTTATTATACATAATTTGATAGTCAAATATCTGAAGAAAGATAGGTTCAAATTACTTGAATAGTGGAACTAATTAAATATCTTATAACAATTCATAAATGAGTTATAATATTAAAATGTAATGGAAAAAGCAGCACCTGGATAAAGCAGAATTATTTGTGATATCCTGGATAAACTAGAGAGTAGTCTTCATTTTGAAGTGGTCTTAATAGCGAGGTGCACCAAATGCGGGTTCATTTATACGTTTCAACTGGTAAGTAGTGAGTAAGTAAGTAAGTAAGTAAGTAAGTAGTAAGTTAGTAAGAAAGTAAGTAGTATAAGTAAGTAGTAAGTAAAACTTTATTTAATGTTGGGTATAAAAACAGTAAAGCATAAACACCAGGACCTTCGTCCGACAAATAGAACAAAACGCAATAAAAACATGAACAGTAAACATGAAAAATTATAAAAGCATGTTAAAAGCATTAAATTTGACATGAAATAGCTACCACAACAGCACGTTGGCTTCCATGTTTTAACTTTTAACATAAAATCTTCCACATTAGACGATCTAAAATCATTTGGGATATTATTGTATAACATAGCACTGAGTATCTTAATGACCTAAAACCATACTTGGATGTCCTGAAACTAGGCTGTAAAATGGTGGTGTTTCTCACGTCACATTTATATTATTTTTATTCTGTAAAACTAGTATGAGAAGAACTTAAAATAATTTCCTTGCCAAATTGTCCACCATTTCAAGGTATCCGAGATGGCTGTAAAAAAAAGGAGGCTGAAATGTACTTGACTGTTTAGGTTAAATCTTGAGAACTCTTTGAACTTAAGGAAACGAGAGTGATTAATTTGATGTCAGCAATTTCCAAATATCACGCAACTTAAACATTAACCTATTGACAAATGTGTACTTTGCAAAAATAACTCTTTGATCTTTCTAGATCTTTGATCATTTGGATTAAAGAAATAAAAAATCCCCCGATTGCACTGATCAAGAGAGTAATAGAATAACCTGGAAATGTACCATTTGTGGACTTTTAAATCTAAAAAATATGTTTGCGTGATTTTCATGTACACATTAGGACTTGAGCTAATCGATCAGAAAAAAAAAAGCCATTCAAAATATTTGAGCACTGGAAAGATATCTAGACAACTGGTTTAAGCTGCTTGCAAAGATATTGGACTAGATGTTCATCAAAGCTTAAAAGTGTTTGGGAACAGATGAGATGTACATATTTCCGAATATACATTTACTTTAAAAAAAACACCAAGCGATTAATGGAATCAGATCTATGATTCGGAAGTGTTTTCAAAAGAATTTTGGATAAAATAAAGCACAATAAAACAAAGGAAACTTTAACAAATTATAAAGCCTATATGTTTATTGAGTGCATTACTAAAACTGTCCTTACAGTTGTATTATATGAGACCTGGTAGTACAAATTATTTACCTGGGACTTATTATCTCAACAGGTATACTGTAATACTATGTTGTTAAGTAGCAATTTTTTATGACCAGCTTTCAGAGGCAGATGTGATGAAGAGATGAGATCTAGGGTTATCTCCGTTTATCCTTGCCACTCCCTTTTCTATCAGAAAATGCAACAGCTGAACAGAACGATGCAGGATCATTTAATGTAATTCTGCAAGGGTGCACTAACAGCTTAAATGTTGCATTATCCCATAATATACTCAAGGGAATATTTTGCTTTCAAAATCCTTTCAGATCTGCAACAATTTAGGAGCTTTACAAAGACAGGGTTCTCTTGAGTATGCAAAGGGTAAATAGTGTCTTCTAAGAAGACAAATTAATTCCCAATTGACCAAAGGGCTTCAGCTGTCAAAATTAAGGGCCTTTTGTCCTGCTTAAATTGTTGAATGTGTTTGGCTTTCTGATGTAAATCTGAAAATCTCCTCTAGTGCAACCCTTGTGAAACTGACTACCGTAAAGGAGGGTATTATCGACAGGGTAGGTATTATCGACACTCACATTAGAATGTTAACAATCTTTTTAACAAACTAATTTAAGTATCGATAATACCCGCCCTTTCGATAATACCATATCCTTGACGGTACTACTGCTTAAAATGTTTTAAAAATTTCTGAAATAAAGGCTGGTCTTTTTGACTGACAACTCAAAATGCAGTTGCAGTGTGTATTTGGAACTTTGAACTGAAGCTGACAAAGTTAAGCTTCTGAGCACAGGCGCTTGCCAGCGCAATCATATCTGATCGTTGTATATAGAGAGATAGCAATTTCCAGCTTGGAATTACTTTAATATAACGATGTTATTGATAGTATAATGTCATTAATTTATCTGGACATTTAAGAAGTTTATGGGTTGTGTTCAGTGTAAAATGTGCGCAGAAGTCGTCGATTCTTGGCGGAATTTCAACCAGCAATTTCTGAAGGGAAATTTGGAATATTTTTAAGGGAAAACTCAGGGGAAAATTCAGTTTTCTGGATGTACTGGCAATCCTGTATAGTTTTTATGAAAGATTTCCCTTAGTGGTATGCTGGTATGCCAACGTTTGGCCAACATGTATTTGGCATCAAGCCAACATAGCCTTATATTGACTGTTAGGTGGTAATCCTGGCTTCTAATTGGTTGTCAACAGTTGATCAGAGAATATAGAGTCAACTTAGCATTTCATCTAGATCAGACCTTTGGAGAAATAAGTAACATAGAGACGACCCCAGTTGGCCAACTGCTAGCTCAATGTTAAATTCAAACCAAGAGTTAGCTAAATTTGGTTCTTCTATGTCGTCTGGCTTAATTGATCAACTTATCATGTTATTTATGACATGCATTTCCTAAACTTCAATTCAGGTTTATCGTTAAAGTAAAATGGACACTAACAGCCTCTTCAGTTCAAGTAATTTCCAACAAAATAACCAAAATGCCATCATTAATATTTCTCAATAATTTCTGACTGTCAGCTGCAGATTTAATTTCATCGTCAGAGTAGTTTTAATCAGACAGAATACCACTTAATATCTTCTGAAATTATTCCTTCGGCCGTGAGTGCCAGAAATAATTGAGGGCAATGTGTTTCTTTTTCTGCCAGATAATTTACCACCAAGGTGAAACTTTTGGTTACGTGAAATGGTGTCACAAAAAGATAAAGTTTTATCTCTTATTATTATACACAGATTGCATATTACATCAGCTTTACATCGGTCAGCCTATCTCCGCAGATAGCGCGAGACATCGGGCCAACATCATTCCAATGTTGGCTGCCGGGGTCCATAAAAAAAAATAATTCTGTGAACAACTGATAGTGTCTGAGCTTTGTGTTGTCATGTGAATGTTAGCCAATAAGGTATGTTATCTTTTGTGATACTAATCAGCTGGATTATCAGATATAAGGAGGCATTAATTCTGATTAGATGCCAAATAACTTGCCTCATCGGTCCGATGACGGTCGCTAACTGCCACCGACAACATTAGAATGATGCCCCAGATGGCATTCCAAATGGTATCAACGTCAGCGTGATGTCAAAACGATGTTGTACTGCCACGGCCGATATAGAAATGACGCTGGCCCGATTTGGAATGCTATCTGGGATAGAACAGATTCAGCATGCTGTCTGTATGGGTTGTCGACAGAAAACAGACTTTCGTAGACTTTATGACAGAAACGATCAATAGGCCTATATCTGGGACCCTCTCAAAATAGTGCCAGTATCTTTTTGATATTTGTTTTAACCTTCTGTGCTGGTCATGACTGAAGGTTGAATTAGGTACGCACGAAGTAGTCTCACAAATAAGTAACCTTTCAAGAAGTCATGCATCAGCACATCTTGTGATGTATTGCAACAAGATTGTTAAGAGAGGCTGTCAATAATGTTGACCCTTTGATGTTTAGTGCTTACATACAGAGGAACCTTATAATCACATCGCAACCCATGCATAGTAGTCAACATTTACGTAGGATCACTCATCATGCTGATGATTCTGTGAAGCGCATATAATTTTTACCAACAGTGTTAAATAAATTGCGATGTCTTTGCAGTTCGGTAAAAACATGCAATATTACCACATTTGGCATAAGGAGGACCAACACTTCTAAAGGCCGTTAAGCAGTGGGGTAGGTGGGTGGATTAGCTTTATGTCCTGTATTTCTGCACCTGATGGGCTAATTAGGACACAAGGACCATGGAAAAAGGATGACGGATGAAACAGCCATCCAACTTTGGCTCAACTGGGAATCAAACACAAAGCGGTTGGAAGTCCAGCACGTTACCACTGAGCTAGGCTCCAACGCCGCCTTTAAGCAGTGGCGATATTAGTGGTTGAGTTGTTGGTAACGGGGTGTGTGGTTGCAGTTTAACCATCTACATATGTATTAAGGCTAAAGTGTCTACAGATAGGTAAATGACAAATGGGTCAATCCATATGAATTCACCGAATGCTCCCCAGGTCAGAATCTCCAAAAGAAATTAAAAAAATTACCATTTGTAGGTCTATATAATTAATGGAAAAATCCAAGATTTCAGTTCTCCAGTGTCAATGGTTTAGAAGATACAGCAATTTGAAATTTTAATATTTTTTTGTGGAAAAGCACAACAGCATGAATTTCCAAGTTAAGACGTCCATATCTCTCTTATTTTTCATAATGTAGACATGACATTTTGTACCTAGAGTAAAGAAGTTGCATTGAAACCATGTATGCTGTTACATTAGGGCTCTTGGGGATATTTTGCAAGATGGTGACCTGGGAGGTTTGTCTGAATTTCGGTGAATTCATATGGATTGACCCAAATGTTACAGTTTAGCTTGGTCAAGATTCAGATCACAGTGGTGGGGTTCTTTGTAGTAATCTTTGATTTCTGACCCGCTTCCATAACACAAAGGAGACACCATTGATTGGGCTCTCAGTACAAACAGATGACTCTTCAGGAGTCATGTTGCAAATAGATATTGTCAGCTTCTGTTGTTGGGAATTTTATGATCATATCTTCATACTGTCAGGTTAATGTTGCATAGAAATGATGAAAGAAAACGTGAGAGGTCGTAAAATTTCTTCACACTCCAGCAGAGGTGCTTAGAGTTATGTTCATAAGACAGACTCCATCGTAAAAGCATGGCATGACATATAAAGAGATATGAGCTCACACCTAAAAACTTTCATCCTCTGTTGTGAGCACGATTACATTTTACTCATATATAGGTGGTAAAAAAATGTGTAACTAATGTGAAAAAAATGTTGGGGAAGTTCTGACTCAAGTATAGTATCCAACATGGAGTGTGAACTGATTAAAGGACACAATTTGTAAATCCCCATTCCTTGACCATCTTTCAATATATTTTGATACTAAACTAGTCCATATATATGAAGTTTACTTTTGAAGATGTGATGTTGATTGAGTTAGCATCATACACATAGACAAAACCTCTATTAATACATTATTAGTACAAAAGGAAAATTTCGAATTCTTTCACAACTAATAGAAAATATAAAGGGTCTTACATAAACCTTACTTGCGCATAACCCACTTCACAATATACACCTTTCTTTCATGTGAATTACACACACGAAATAAGATAAAGCATTATTCAAAAGCACCATTTATATAACATCTGAAGTCTTATAAAATTGGAAGCTGTGTTTTGCCTTTTTCAGCTCTCCTCAGAAAAGCTACATTGACGAATCGAGCATCACCTTGGGCACAGGATTCCCCAAAACTGAAGGCAATACCATCCGTTTTGTATTTTATGTAACAGTAGCTGCCTCAAACGACCTCTGTAGTCTGTCTTCCAGAAAGAAAAGATCAGGTAAATATTTGATGTGTTATACATACGCTGAGACTTCATTATTGAGACCACCGGTGGTTAGAAATTTACTGGTTTTTGCAATGGGTTGTCTCATTGCTTTATCTTGAAGCTAAGCTTATATGACCGTGGTATATGGCAGACGTAATGATGAGATAAGGCTTGGGGTCCAGTGGCAGTTTCAGAAATTTTGATCATGACAAAACATGCATGTCATGGTTACCCTGAAACCTTTGGAGAGGGCCAGTAGTCAATTTATTTAGTGAAGTGAAGTGGAAAATTATGTTGAATATATCTATATAATAATGTGACTATACATTATACAATTAACCTATATGGGTGGACACCTTACTTGCCTGGGCATAGATATCGAGGGCAAGGCACCACCAATGTATTAAGCTCATAAAAATTCCTCAGCCAGCAATCGAACCCTGGACAATGGACATTCAGCAGAGCTAGCTAAGGTCTGAACCACTAGACCACCCACTGGCAGCTTATTCTGTAAATAAATGTTTGTCTAAATATGGTAGTCATAATTAAGTGTGGTCTTAATAGGGATGCCATTTGTTGATAAAACAAGGCACAACTTATTTGAATTTCATGGGATAAATTTGTTTGGATAGCTGGATGTTAGGTAGGTGGATAAGGGCTTTACATCCTGCATTTCTGCACCAGGGCCCAGGGGTTGTAAGCCTAGGGCGCTACAACTGAGCTGGGCCCCCGACCCCTATTTTATAAAATAACATGCCAATTAGCCTTCCATGATGTCATGCCAAATTAATATTGGGCAATTGAACCCTGGACCAGGTGGTTGGAAGCCTAGGGTGCTACAACTGAGCTAGGAACAAGCCAATTAACCTTCCACGATACCATGCCAAAATGGCTAGATATTGGGCTGAGGTTGTTAATGTCAATGTCCTACAGTCTGGCATCAGCCCAATGTTGTCAAAAGTCAATTTGACTCAGTCTTGCGTGTTGTGTTAGAGTATAATGGGTGGTGTGTTGATTAAGGCTATTGGGTTAATTAGGACAGGCAGGGACCAATGAGAGGCTCAACCGAGAATCGAATCCGAGACCCAGTGGTCTCAGTTACTGATCAGCAACTCTCAGAACGTTCTAAGTAATTCATATTGACCTGCCATGATACGTTTTGATCCAAAGTCGACACATTTCTCAGCAACTAGGAGTGTACAGAAACAGTGACCCCTCGTTTTGTTTCTTTTGCTGATTTCTGAAGTAGTGATGGCCTCAGAGCATTTGCCGTTACTGCTTGTGGAGTATTCACAATTATGACAGCAAAATGACAGTGACTTCCCTACAAATCATTGCAGAGCATTCAACAAAATTTTATATATGTTCAAAGGCGTGTTGAGGTAATTTATAATGCACATTAAAAAAAAACCGGTAAAGTCCATTACAGCCAATTCCATAGACTTGGAAACTAATCTCATGGAATTAGAAACTAAACGTCAGAGGAAACTCTGGAGTTTAGCTTCCAAGTCTCTGGTTTGATTTCCAAGTCTATGACTGTAAGTAATTTGCCATCTTTTATGTGGAAGGTGACAACCACAGGTAGGGCTTTGAATGCAGCATTGCGTGGGAGTGACACCCTTAGCTTTCTGCTGCATTCGTTCCACTTCCATGGGAAAATTGCTTTAATTGGTGTTATTGTGAAAGACTGCCAACCCACACAGTTGTACCATAGATGACCCCAGAGCTGCTGAAAGGGTTTGTCATAGAAGACAGTTTCAGACAGGCAGAACCAGAAATAGTGATAGATATAAGGTAATTTGGATAATGAGATATATTATGATAAATGTATTGTCACTAACAATGAGAAGTAGAAAACTGTTGAATGTTCTAGTGGTAAAAAAGGCTTATTACTACTTACAGTCAAATTCATAGAGTTGGAAACCAATATTGCTTTTGGACTTGGAAGCTAAACTCCAGAGGACGTCATGTGAACTGAGGACTCCCATTGGTTAAGGCAGTTCCTTCGCCAATGAGAGTCCTACATTCACATGATGTCATCTGGAGTTTAGCTTCTAATTCTGTGATATTGGTTTCCAACTCTATGAATTTGGCTGTAATGCGTTCACATCGTAAAAGTCATTCACTTGAATCGTACAGAAGTTGGTCAGTGATCAGAAATTTTGACACAATATTGGTCCAGTGTAGAAAGACTACTGATTGGCCTGATGTTGGTGGGATTTGTCGTGCTGTTAGTACTGGTGGTGGATTAGGGGTTTACGTCCTGTATTTCTGCACCTAATGGGCTAATTAGGACAGGCAGGGGCCATGGCAATGAGATGAAAGATAAAACCGCCATCCAACTTAGGCTCGACCGGTAATTGAACCCGGGACCCAGTGGTTGGAAGCCCAGCGCACTACCACTGAGCTAGGCCCCCACCCCTCTGTTAGTACTGGTAGTGCTCTGTTCTCTGAGAGTGTGCTGCACATTGATGCAGCTTTGTAACAGTAAAAGCCTTCTGATTTAATTCATTTGTATGTTTCAAATAGTGTTTATATCTGAATTTAATCTCAATGTGTGAGTAAATGTCTTTGTCTGTCTGTCTGTCTAGCTGTCTGTCTGTCTGTCTGTAACTCATATAACAATCCATCACTTATAATGTATCCGAAACTTAGTTTGTACCACCAAGGTGGAGATTCGAACTCCCAACACTTAGCCAAAGCAGCTGAAGTATATTGGTTTATTTCTCTCTCATCTTTAAAACTGTAACCAGGTTTAATTAAATGTTACCTTTCTGTAATTGCTAACAGGCTAGCTCAAATCCATTTGTTTCAGTCATTAAAATGGACCAGACTACTTTGTACGAAGCTGTGACAGCCGCTAAAAGTGATTTGTCCACTGCACTGACTGGGTGTTGCAACGCATCTATTGTCAGCATGGCAGAAGGCACTTCCGGTTCCGGGGCATCTGTGGGTGCGCACGCATCTTTGTACAGCATACTCCCTCTTACTATATTGGGAACACTGCTGCTACTGCTTTCATGGAGAAGTTAATATCAGAATTATCATTGGAGGTTTTTGTTATATTAGCAATATTGTTTGCCACACATTTTTTATATTTATGGAATATTGTCATGGTAATGTAACGCATACAATGACCTGTACATATTAACATTATTCTGTGATAATGTACTTGAGGTTTATAATAATCTTTATTCTTACAAACTTGTACAATATTATAAAAACAAATTACAATAAAAAAGAAAGTTAAAAAAACAAGTGTATGCATAAAAACGAGGAAATTTTAACCCCATGACCAAAATTGACTATGATGTCTTGAATCTCCTGTCTATTCAACAGGAAGGTGTCTTGGAAATCATTATCTCTGATTTCAATAAGCAAAACTTCTAACATCCCAGTCAGCAAATCAACATTTTCCAAACACAAATTGACCTCATTATTACATATGTTCGCCTAATTACACATTTTTAACGGATGATTTGCGTAAGTATTTTACACCTTGAACTAACATTCCTTAATTTTTAATAATGTTCAGTGTTAATTGATTCATATTTGTATGCCTATATGTGTATTTTGTGATCAATGCATATATTGCATTACGAAGCTTATTTTTCATCCATATGAGTGAACCTGAAATCTTGCATTGTCAACTCTCGAATAAACGCCTATCTAGACGCCGGGGGAAGAGGCCCGTTCAAATATTAGACTTGACTTGGTAATAATAAAATTGCAGGTTAATATGTAAGTTGTTTTTGAGTGCTTAATTGCAAGATATGTAAATATTACATAGATTTGACACTATTGTAAATTATATGTAAGACTTAATATGCATTTACAATGTACACTTAATTGTTTATACTTATTTTCGGAATAAACAGCCTATGTACACGCACACTAAACACGTTGATTTTATCGATTCAGCATGAGTAGATAGAGATCTGTTTGTAGTAGAAGTCTTTATTTCATTTTTTATTTGGAAATTAAACACGTAAAAACTTTGATTTTATTTGTTCAACGTAAATGAATAAACATAGGTCTTCTTTAATTGTAAACAGGATGGGGATTCCATTTAAAAATCCTGCAAGAAAGATTTTCACTTTACCCCATCAAATTAACCGTAGAGACAAAGAACTCGGACAAAAGAGCTCAATATTCATGAATTGGGTTGTCATGGAAAAAGTTGTGCCCTAATGGCCAACTTAAGGGACACGAATTAAGGTCAAGTTAAACCTAATGATGTGGAAATTTAAGGCAATTGCTTGGAAACACAGAGCCGGCTAATTACAATGGGAATTCTGTCTCTGCTCGGGACCCTAGAATCTTCAGGGATCCCTGGAAACTCAGGTGACCACACTCGCCGCTCTAGATTGCTTTGCTAGGAGCTTATGATATCCTAATTTCGGCGGTTTTATTCTTTTAAATTATAATAGACAAAATTGAATTGAGGACCATAGGTCATAAGTGGCTAGGTTAATTTTCCAAAACGTATTGTGTTGTTATATGTGTACGTCTCAAGGGTATACCCTGGGGTATACTATACCACCAAAGGCAAATAAATTCTGGGCACGAAATTTGGGTCAGGCTAATTGACTAGTTTTACTGGCCTTATTCTTTTCTTTTTCTTTTCTTTTTTTATTTGCAAGCTTTTAATTAATTTTTACTTTAGGCTTAAATATCTAATCCTTTAAATAGGTCACTAACTTAATAAGCACGTTAAGTGGGGCAGTTGAAGGAAAATGGATAATTAGCCTTAACATTAAGGCGACCTCAACATTAAGAGATTACGTCATCATTTAAAACACGAACTTTTAATCAGGAATGTATCTTTCATAAGATACACAATTGCATAATTTAAGTTTGATAAAAAAGATATAGTAAATGATAAAAAAAAATTTTTAAATTATCTTTATTGAGGCAATTTTCATTTATAGAAAAGTTTTGACCTATTAGATAGATATAGATAATAGATAGATACATAGATAAAATAGATGCAGTAAAATATGGTCGACTTTAGACAGCTGTAGCTAACTATTCCTGGCTGTAGCTATAACTGACTAAAGCCAGCCGCTTCTGTCTACTCCTAGCTTATAGTCGACTTACTGGGGGGGAAAAAAACCATGGAAAATGTAAGAAATGTATCTAATATATCATAAATATACTTTTGGGTCCGTCTTTGAGTAGCCAGCTATAGCGAGACAGTTCTGTTTAGTAGCAGGTAGCATCGTATAGCAGAAGTTTAGGGTTAGCGTTAGGTCTTTGTCCAGGTTAAATTTGACAGGCCGTTTTTAATGAAACTAAACTGTAGATAGATAGATCTAGATATATAGATAGAAAGATAGATAGTTAGATGGATAGAAAGATAGAAAGAAAGATAGATATATAGATAGATAGATACGAATTCTCACTAATAATGCCCTGGTTTAACAGTCCAGGTTTAGTGTATTGCTACCAATAATGTTTTTGTCATACTGTCAAATTAGGGTTGGGGAAAATTGCAAGTTAACATAATTCGTATTTTTGTCAACTTCAATTTTCTGACCTTTTACCCTAGTTATCCAACTAGACGAACGGTAACTTCTTACCTTAAAATAAATAGCATAAAAGAAATCGGGTCACCGTATTGACACAAAATGTACAAAAATGCAAAAAGAAAAGAAAAAGAAGCTTCCAAAGATAGTCTCCTTTCTATAGAAGACACGAATCTATCTTCTCAATTACTGCAAAAGTTTCACAGTACATTCTAACAAAGAGCAGACGGAACAAGTCCATCTAACTATTGTCAGTCTATTGATCGTGAACATCAGTGCAGAGTGGAGGGACTTCAGTTGACCCAGATTATTTGCTATGCAATTTTTCTCTTATTCTTGGACTGGCCAAGAAGGGCAGACCAGTGTCAGTGACTTAGGAGTTAACCACACAACAATGAGCTTGTAAAACAATTTACAAAATCAAAAAAGTCATTCTAGACACTGACCAATGAAAAATAGGTAGTCAAAATGTCTAAATTATGTTCACCTTCATGCCAGGACTATTTAGTCATACGAATGGGCCTTAATATTAACATTTCTTTTGTTTCAAACCCAGAAGAACACTGCAGCACAACATGATGACTGTGTTATGTAAGATTTTTGTAATCACCCCAAAACGTTGCACTTTTCTGACTTGCATACACAGAAAATACAGTAGGATGCGTGTTTTTCAGCCAACATGGAATTAAACTCAATTATATTGGCTGTCAAGGAAGAGACTTGACGCTCACTCAAAGCTCCACGACGCTGCGTTTGTCACGTCATTGCGTAATTTCACGTAATTTCATATCTGTGGGATGAAAATAAGCCCGAAAGATCCAATTTGCCTTATGAACAGGAGTTGTATATGAAAGAAAATGTGTATTTTTTTTTCTGACTGTTACAAAAGATGTCATACACAAAAAAGCCATACTTAGTTTTTTTTTTTTTTTTTTTGCAAACAAAATTACTATTTAACTAAATAAATGTACACACAGGTTTCATTCCGTAAGCAAAATAGCTCGGATAATTTACGTTTATTTTTTAAATTATGTGATTTATCTTTTGGGACTTCCTCAACTCGCTAAACTTCATTCATTTATTCATAAACTGTAGAGAGCAACTGAGTACGTCATAATAGCCTATTAGGTAGGTCAATCCATAATGCCATATCGGCTGGACGTCAGGCCGATGTGGGCCAACATCGGGACAACATCGGGGCCAACATCGGGACAACATCAGGACAACATCGGTGACATTATATATATGCATTAAGCTGCCCACCAAGCCAATCAACTGAAACAAAACTAAAGCGTGTGCACCAAGTGTAATGTCAATAATATATTCACAGTAGAGATAGAGTGTTTTTAACAATTAAATTATGTTTTCATTTTTCATTTTGCGAACAGTTACTTTACTTAGTGTTTTATTTAATTTAAATTAGGGACGACTTACGAAACACTCCATGACATTTTACTGTGCAGGCAATGTTAAGTTCAAGTCATTTTTAAAGAGAAATTCGTTATTATATGGCTTCAGCAAGATTGTGGATATTTAAATCTAATTACTAGAGATGAAAAAAAAAGAAGGAGTATTATTTTTTCATTAGCATAATTTAGCGCATATAGATCACTGAATATTTGCATAAAATGACTTAATTAAATATCTTTTTGCATAAAATATGAATTATCTGGCTTTTTCAACAGTTTTGACAACTGATTAATGGAATATTTCAGGGTGCAGTTGTGTTACCATTGTTGGACATATTTGTGTTACTTGTCTCTTACCCTTCCCCACCCAAACCAAATCAATATAAGGATCTTATTAGAAGCTGGAATTTAGTATTCACAAATATGAAACTTATATTACTTATTATGTTTAATGTAAAATTTTTTGTCCAATTTTCGTACTTAATTTCATCACAGTTGGGTCAATCCATATGAATTCTCGAATGCTCCCCAGGTCACCATCTCCAAAAAAATTACCATTTGTAGGTCTATATAATTAATGGAAAAATCCAAGATTTCAGGTCTCCAGTGTCAATGGTTTAGAAGATACAGCAATTTGAAATTTTAATATTTTTTTGTGGAAAAGCACAACTGCATGAATTTCCAAGTTAAGACGTCCATATCTCTCTTATTTTTCATAATGTAGGCATTTTTTGGGAAAAAAATATGGAAGTGATGGTGAACTCTCTTGTTGGTCAAAATTACATTAGAATAAAGGGTTTTTTTTCACAATCATATGTTATTTGTCTTTTTAAAACTACTCTGGCTTCGATCTTTTTGCAAATAAGGTGGTTTTGGCCATTCATATATGTGCAGGTGGACCATAAGAAGCAAGAAAATAAATATGAGCTCTTATTCTTGCATAGATTCCACACAGCCCTGTAAAAAATAAAGTCTCGTTTTGCAACATTTCACATTTTCACCCTTTTTTCAGAAAATTAAAGTTTGAAAAATATTGCCAATAGCCCTGATGTAATATAATACATGGTTTCAATACAACTTCTTTACTCTAGGTACAAAATTTCATGCCTACATTATGAAAAATAAGAGAGATATGGACGTCTGAACTGGGAAACTCATGCCATTGTGCTTTTCCACAAAAAATTTATAAAATTTCAAATTGCTGTATCTTCTAAACCATTGACACTGGAGACCTAAAATATTGGATTTTTCCATTAATTATATAGTCCTACAAATGATATTTTTTGCAGAATTTTTTGAGATGGTGACCTGGGAAGTTTGCCTGAATTTCAGTGAATTCATATGGATTGACCCAGTTTTTTTTTTTTTGTAAAATATGCAAGTTCTCATTAATCTGAAATTTACTTAGCGTACTGATTTGGAATGTGTAAAATAAGTTGCTTTCTGATAAAATTATTGCGGAATGAGCCTAATAAAAAAAACATCATTTCAAATTATACAGATAATATGCGTTGTAGCTATACTAGTATGTTCCATGGCCATAACAGGACCTGAAAAATAGAGGACGCAAAACTAAGTCAACAGGGAATAAGGGAATAGAATAAAAGAGGCATACGCCATGATGAAATGATAAGGTTTGGAGTGCACACTATGAAAGAGATTTTACCCTAGGGTGGGTCCTTGTACTTGCTTCAGCATAGACACCGAATACAAGGCAACACAAATTTAATGATTTAGTGCATGTATATACCAGGTATGTCAAATAGTGGTTTTCAGCGGTGGCAGTTTAAGCCGACTATAAGGTGGAAGTAGACAGAAGCGGCTGGCTTTAGCCAATTACAGTTACAGCCAGGAATAGGTTGCTACAGCTGACTAGAGTCGACCATATTTTATGAAACTAACTGTCTTATCTCACATGTACCATTGTGTTTACCTCACTAACTGGGCGCCATTACTTCCCAGAAGAATAAGAATAAGTGAGACTAAATATTGATAGGATATGTCAGGGCGCAGGTGTGTGTCCAAATATTATTCATGGACCTTTTCGTGCTGAACAAATCACCATTCCTCCCCCAACAAGTCAACATTTAGCTGTGACACGCTATTGATCCAATAGGTATTTGACACCTAACATATTATTTGATACGTACAATTTCGAAGCAGAACCCAAATTATACTATTGGTTCTAACATAGATGACCTTCTCTATTTAACAGGAGCTAAAGTATTTCATAAATGACAATGTTTATTTTTAATCTTATCAATTTACTGGAACTCAGGTGAGTAGTTTAAAGATGAAACTTTTTTGTTCATGCTATTAATTCTCCTTTATGTAAAAAGCTCTCTCTCTCTCTGTCTGTCTGTCTCTCTCTGTCTGTCTCTCTCTGTCTGTCTCTCTCTCTCTCTCTCTGTCTCTCTCTGTCTCTCTCTCTCTCTGTCTCTGTCTCTCTCTCTCTCTCGCTCTGTCTCTCTCTCTCTCTCTCTCTCTTATGTATTACTTATGAATACGTCAAAATATTTATGTGCATTTGACCTTTATGTCAATCGACCCTTTTATTTGTGACTTGTATTGATTCAAAGGGCTCTTGGGTCGGTGATGCTTGATATTAGGTCTTTTTACATAATTTTTGTGTCTCTCGGCTGACTTACATGAGTTATATGACATCAAGGCCATGCAGAATAACAAATATATTTACTGGAAGATAACGACTTTTGCAGAGGCAAGGCAGGTATGTATTTAGGCACTAAAGGAGATTATTTGACAGTTGAACGCATTAAAAAAAGCTAGCAAAATATCGACTGGCAAAAACAGATTCTAGTGCTGTTTTGTATAAGTCCCAGTACATAAATACTGCTCTCCCTCTCTCATTTGGGTAAAAAAAAGGGTGCGATTAATTTGGTTTTGGGACTGTGGGTGTCCACGCCCCAGTTACAATACACAATTACCCTCCTGGGAGGGATCTTTCACTTGCCCCTACATAGACACAATCTACATGACACTGTCAATATAAGGTCCTATGCCATGACAATGTCATTGTAATGCAGTTCAAACGTTTAAAAGCTCATAAAGAGTGCCTGGGTCAGAATACCAAGCTGTAGCGGCCATGCACTGAACATATATTTGAATAATATCTTTGCTATGTAATGGTGTCTACGGATTGACTGCCTCACCAAAGTTATTAACAAATAAGGTTTTTCATACTTAGGCCAAATTTGATGTATAAAAATGCACAGATGTTTTGAGCATTTTGAATTTAGTATTTGGTATGATGCTACCTAAGTTTGCAGCATTGGTTTGCTGTTTTGCAGTAGCGTTTACTGATTTACGGCAGGTAGGTCCTTGGCCCACCAGAATACACACCGTATGAATATGGAACATTTTTAAATTCACCACAGTTAATGAACAATTAAACAGCCATTGAATTCCATTCATTGCTTGCCATGCTTATGATGACGTACCATGTTACCATGTTACTGGAAGGAGTGATAGAGGTCACTTCACAGCCAAGATCGTTGCTGTCCCCTGTATTTTTAGTACACAGTGTACAGGTGTATTTCAATGATTCAATTTCCTGGCTGATGCCTGCGGGCTGAGTCAGTATTGTGTAAAACAAAAATGTTAGTTATTATGACTCATGCATGAGTCAGTTGCCTAAGACGTTTGCTGACGATCATAATGATCCCAGATATGGTATTTTATTAATTTTTATATTTTTTTTATAAATATAGTAACTGAAATAGACCATATAACTGGATATACAATCTGTACATATTTAAATACCCACTTCTGCTTATTTGTACTCAGTATTAATCTTCTATGGTGCATTGATTCCTGCTTATTGCCCTGATGGTGCCTTGTTTTATTCATATGCTTATAGTTGTACATAACTATCATATAGATGGTTTTAATATGTAACTAAATTATTTTCATGTAGATTGTTCTTTTATTTTACTTTATCGTTATATATATGAATATTTTAATATTTTATCCTTGTATTTTTTTTTTATTACACATGTATCTTTTTGATGCTCTGCGGTAAATATAATTATATATATGTTGAGTGGGTTTTTCCATTCTCTTGAATGACGCCACATTTTATTCACTTGAATATCAACAATTTAATTATTCATAAATTTGCACCAGAAACAAACAGAATGCGTGGTAATGGAGCCATAATTATTTAGCAGGTACTAATTCAGAAGCCGAGAATGAGCGGATTCATGATTATGCATCTAGTGGCGTCTACATTGTTTCCAATTTAAGTTTGTCTCCTTAAATTATGCAAACTGGAAGAATTAATTTCAAGCATTTGCAACAGGCATTCCATTAATGGACATCACACTGTCTTCTCAAATGGGGATTTAGATGGATCTTAATTGATTTAATCTGTGTTGAAGAGAAAACAGGATTCTTAGAACATGCAACACATGTGCAAGTTCCATATTGTCATGAAATATTAACATATAATATCTCATTTGCAATATCACATTTTATAATGATATCTTAACAGATCCGTGCAAAGTACATAATCATCAAATTATCAAATATAATATTACGGAGAGTGTAGTTTACGACAAATTTCACAAGTTTTAATTGAATCAAATTAAGCAAATGTTTTCATGAAATTAAGCTGCCCGTTGTAGACGTACTTATTTGCATGTATTATGTATAATATGTTATGTGAAATGTTGAATTGGCAAGCCTTACATTGTCTGGTTTTCACAAGTGTACACTGGAAAAGGCGAGTATTCTTGCAAATTGTAAAATTAGGAAATTACGGTGGAAAAATGCTGGGGTGATAGCCCAGTGCAACACACTTGTGAGCATAAAATCAATATGGTAATTTGTTCTTATTTAGGTATACTGAAACAAATTATATCATTTCTAATTAAAGTGCCCTACTTAAATTGTGGACTAAGAAGTTTTGAACTCCATTGATATTAGTAGCTCTGAGCAATTCAGTTGTAACTTGGTTGCAACTGATGATGACCATCTAAAAACGAAACTAAGAACTGCCTGATAGTGCTGTGCGGGGTTTGAACCTACAACCTACCTACTTACTTAAGCCCTATAGTTCTACATCCTAACCACTACACCAGCCAGTCACATAGAAATAGGTTTGCCTGTATTGGTATACTTATGAAAAATGATAAAAAATTACCATGTATTTACATATATTAATATATTTGAGGATTGGTGTAGTGGAGCTCTCTGAATGTCTTGCTGTGTGCTATGTCAATCATAGCAAATTACAACAGTGTAAGTATTACATAAAGATTGAAAGAAGATAAACTTAATTTTGGCACAGGTTATGCGCATTATCGATAAGATACTTTTTCTTTCGCCTTATTAGGGGGGTGGTCCGATATTCCTTAAAGTGGTCAGGTACTGGTCCGGTCCAGGGTCAGGTGGTCCGGTATTATTACTGGACCGGTCCAGAAGTGATCCATCGGCATTTTTTAAAATTATGATAAAAACAAAGGTTTTGCAAAAGTTTTTTATTTAAAAAAATAAAATAAAATTATGTTTTTTTTTTAAATAAAAAACTTTTCCAGCGGTCCGGACCGCGGTCCAGGCACCCAGTACCGGTATTTTGTTGCTGGTCCGGTGCCGATGCGGTCCAGGGTCGGACCACGTACCGGACCGGACCCATGCAGTCCGGTCTGCATCACTAAATGAAACTGTCTAATGTCAAAAATAAGATTAAAGAGAATATATTACATACTCTGAGACCAGAAATATAGCAAAGCTCTAGCTGGTATAAAAGTGAACCTTTTGTATCAAATGAATGTTAGAAAGTTGTAATTGAAAAAGCTGACATATATTTGGGGCAGCAATACATAATAAATTTTATAATTATCACTAGGTGGCATTTGCATCATGTTACAATCATCACTAGGTGGCGTTTGCATCTTCATACCTTGTGCTATTAATAGCATTTTGAATGGCAGGCGCCAATGAAACCTGTGAACAACCACCTCACACATTGAAATAATAGGTAAATTTAGGGGTGGTGGTGGGATACTTAGTGGCCAAACTGTCTAAGGTGTCAGCCAAGCACAGATCCAAGAAGGGGAATGAAACAACCCTGCCAAAATCACCCTGGTTCGAACCTCACCTGGGGCACCTGGGCCAAACTGAATGACCCGTTCCAAAGGATTCAGCAATATATTTTTGAAATCTATACTTCATACTCTAGCACCTATATTATATTATATGATATGATACGATATTATATATTTCTTATATTATTTATCAATATTATTGCAAATCAAGTGGCATTATACAACATGTAATAGTTCCCATTCTCCCATCATGATAATTATTGTACTCAGAATCAAGTAAATTATTAGCAGTTTTCGGCCTCATAATTCCAAAGGATTCAGCAATATATTTTTGAAATCTATACTTCATACTCTAGCACCTATATTATATTATATGATATGATACGATATTATATATTTCTTATATTATTTATCAATATTATTGCAAATCAAGTGGCATTATACAACATGTAATAGTTCCCATTCTCCCATCATGATAATTATTGTACTCAGAATCAAGTAAATTATTAGCAGTTTTCGGCCTCATAATTCCAAAGGATTCAGCAATATATTTTTGAAATCTATACTTCATACTCTAGCACCTATATTATATTATATGATATGATACGATATTATATATTTCTTATATTATTTATCAATATTATTGCAAATCAAGTGGCATTATACAACATGTAATAGTTCCCATTCTCCCATCATGATAATTATTGTACTCAGAATCAAGTAAATTATTAGCAGTTTTCGGCCTCATAATTCCAAAGGATTCAGCAATATATTTTTGAAATCTATACTTCATACTCTAGCACCTATATTATATTATATGATATGATACGATATTATATATTTCTTATATTATTTATCAATATTATTGCAAATCAAGTGGCATTATACAACATGTAATAGTTCCCATTCTCCCATCATGATAATTATTGTACTCAGAATCAAGTAAATTATTAGCAGTTTTCGGCCTCATAATTCCAAAGGATTCAGCAATATATTTTGAAATCTATACTTCATACTCTAGCACCTATATTATATTATATAATATGATACGATATTATATATTTCTTATATTATTTATCAATATTATTGCAAATCAAGTGGCATTATACAACATGTAATAGTTCCCATTCTCCCATCATGATAATTATTGTACTCAGAATCAAGTAAATTATTAGCAGTTTTCGGCCTCATAATTCCAAAGGATTCAGCAATATATTTTTGAAATCTATACTTCATACTCTAGCACCTATATTATATTATATGATATGATACGATATTATATATTTCTTATATTATTTATCAATATTATTGCAAATCAAGTGGCATTATACAACATGTAATAGTTCCCATTCTCCCATCATGATAATTATTGTACTCAGAATCAAGTAAATTATTAGCAGTTTTCGGCCTCATAATTCCAAAGGATTCAGCAATATATTTTGAAATCTATACTTCATACTCTAGCACCTATATTATATTATATGATATGATACGATATTATATATTTCTTATATTATTTATCAATATTATTGCAAATCAAGTGGCATTATACAACATGTAATAGTTCCCATTCTCCCATCATGATAATTATTGTACTCAGAATCAAATAAATTATTAGCAGTTTTCGGCCTCATAATTCCAAAGGATTCAGCAATATATTTTTGAAATCTATACTTCATACTCTAGCACCTATATTATATTATATGATATGATACGATATTATATATTTCTTATATTATTTATCAATATTATTGCAAATCAAGTGGCATTATACAACATGTAATAGTTCCCATTCTCCCATCATGATAATTATTGTACTCAGAATCAAATAAATTATTAGCAGTTTTCGGCCTCATAATTCCAAAGGATTCAGCAATATATTTTTGAAATCTATACTTCATACTCTAGCACCTATATTATATTATATGATATGATACGATATTATATATTTCTTATATTATTTATCAATATTATTGCAAATCAAGTGGCATTATACAACATGTAATAGTTCCCATTCTCCCATCATGATAATTATTGTACTCAGAATCAAGTAAATTATTAGCAGTTTTCGGCCTCATAATTATTTATTTGTATATTTTTCCTTTTTTCGGCCTCTCTAGCAATATTATACAATATGTATTTGAGGTATTCAAGCTCTTATGCGAATAAATGAAGTGTGAGTCGGAGTCTACATGCAGATTTATGTAAAAATATTACATTTTGGTCATATCTACCAGCACCTCAGTGAAGATCCAAATTCAGTGAGGATCCAATCACCCAAACAGCGATTAGAAATAATAACATTTCACCCAATTACGGTGTTTGTAAACCACTGACACATATACTGGAAACTGCATTCAGCTGCATTGCAGTTTTCACCGACTTTGTAAAACACATTTTATATTCTGTCGTCTGCAAAAGCATTTTTAACAACAAGCTTACAATATTCAATCAGTAGTGTAATCAATTAACTGCATGATGATTTTAATGGATTGATATTGTCAGTGATAAAGATTAGAATGAAAACTTACATCAAACAATAAGAGGAAATTTTCTTTCCACACATTTCTATGAAGTACTGACTTAAGGATAATTTAACTTATGTAGGTTAATTTAAGGAGTATAATAGATCACGCTGATTGTTATTGTTTGCAGATTCTGATTGCTTTGATTGGCTGTCTGGTCAACAGTGATTCGCTAGGTCAACACTGAGTTTCTCTTTATGTGGACAATTAACACCAAAACAATGAAAGGATTTGTTCATTAACTTCTATGTAAATACTTTAATTCGGTGGCAGGAACCATCTGTAACTATAGTCTTTGTTGTATTCCCTTTTTTAAATTTTTTTAATTATTTTCTGATTGCTTTTAAATCTTTTTATCTTTTGTACTTGTGACATATATGTATTTTCTGACATCTTCCGTCAATAAAAATTATATATATATATATATTAATCTTATAGATTCATGAGGGAATCACAATAAAAATAAATTAATGCTTCACATTATTTGAAGCACAGAAATATGTTTGGAACTGTCGGAGCAAAAACATGAGGCTGTAAATTGGCAGTGCCTTGTTCCAATATCATTGTCTATCCTGGGGCATATGAAATACACCACCTACATGGTTATTGTGTATTTAATGACTCAAAGTCTCGTCCGGTCATACAATGATAATTGCAACGATGAGACATTCCTTACAATGATATCAATTGCGATTGTTATGATTATGAAGTAATATATAGCAAAGTACACTTATTTTCGCCCAAACAACAGCCTAAAATGGCGGCTTATGGCTGTATGTAAATGAAGAACTGGCCAATCTGTGTATATCCATATGTGGTTATGGCTTGGTTTGTATTGCTGTAGCTTTAAGAAGCTGTTCCTAGCCCTGGATAATTAACATAGTTGAACGTTTTTAAAGACTCAAGACGAATTTCTTCGCCCTCCTTGCATTTTTAAGTACACAGTTGGTGACATCAGCTCCGTGACAACGGCACCAACAAGTTATTTTGAGTATGAAATTAACTATACTGTCGTTACGTAGGTAATATCGCCAACTGTGCTACACATGAAAATATATTTTTTATGAAAGGCCTATACAGGAATACTCTTGTGGACGAAAGGCCACCTGGGTTTCTCAGAACAAAAAGTTCACTGAGTCCATGTTATTTTGATGACACCCACATATGCTATGTAGGAGCTGAGCATCTTAAAGTGGCATTACTATATTATATATTATATTATATTCTATATCATATTATATTATATTATATTATATTTATATGATATTATATGATATTATATATTTCTTATATCATTCATCAGTAGTATTGCAAATCAAGTAGCATTATACATGATAATTATTGTATCAGCATTTTTGAGTGAATTATTAGCACTTTTCAGCCTCATAACTGGCACCTACTCATATTATAACTTGCAAGTACTGGTGACCAATAAAATGAATCACCAAAAAAAAAAAAATGTAATACTATATATTAATGGAAATGTATGTGTATTAGCA
>OW028582.1:19764065-19841565 GCA_932294295.1 Alitta virens
CAGAACTTACAAATATGTTTGTCACTTTAAACCTTATAAACTATCAAGGGTATTTATATAATCACTGCATAGTCACAAAAAGTTGTCATGGTTACCTGATCATTTCTTGGTTGACATGGATACCATATTCCTACAAAAAGGGGTCAAAGGTTAAACTTCGGCGTCAATAAATCACATAGGGTCATTGAATCTACGTTGTGGAATATTCATTGAACCGTAAAACCATGGAGATGATGCTCTGCTCAATAAAAAAAATGTATCCTAGATGATTATGTACATTCTTTTAGAAAATTAAATTGTATAAAAACTTTTAGCCAGTTTCATCAAATTGTAGATAACAAATTAGGTCAAATTTTATCATCTTTGAAATCATTCCGACATTCAACGGATATGATAGATAGATGTGGAAAGTGCAGCCCTCTAAGGCAAGTTCTTGCTGCTATCGAGAGTTGATTGATGAGGTGAAAGAGGAGTCCACCCATGTTACACATTCACCCCATAGGTGGGATCTTTTACTTGCTCCAGCACAGACACTGAGTACAAGGGACCGCCAATTTAACGTCTCATCCAAATGACATCCAGCTGGGACGATGCTCACGAAAGGTGCCTATGCCTGGGATTGAACCCGGGTCCTTCAGAGGAGCAGACGAGCATCTTACCACTAGACCACCCAGCTGCCCATGGGTAGGCTCCCACAATTGGAACTGCCCACTTTTATTTTATTTAGAAAATAATTGCTTCAATTATGGGCATACATTTCAACAGCTTGAATTAACAAACTGACTTACCATATCCAAGGTCAACGGTCGATGACCTTTCATTCAGTGGCTCATTGAACTAGGTTCCATGTCTGAGATTTTGCAGTATTTCTGAAACAACTGGTGAAGATGATTCAGTTAATGCATTTTCAAAGAAATAAAGATAATATATAAATTAGTGAAAAATCTCCCGTTTGGCTTGCACAAGCAAATGTGAATAAAAATAATTTAACCAATTTATTTCACAAATATCTTGGCTGGATCAAAATCTGACCCATTTTACTATTTGATGCTCATTGAACAATATACTATTATCACAGACATCTCAATACACCACATTTCATATATATGCAGCTGTACAATTACATTTAAACACAACACCTGACCGAATGACTTCAATACCCATGGACTTGTTAATAAACTGGTCAGTGCACACTGCCAGTTTAAGACTCTCAACATGTGTAAAGAGACTTTAGATTTTTGTATCAACTATTACCAGATGATTTGATAGAGTTTCCGATTTTTCGTTTTCTCCATTTTTACTTTCATTGCTAGTAGATTAGTTCTTCCAGAAGCAATAGCTTTTCATCAATACAACTTAAAATAAAATTTTGGATTTGGGTAATAATATAATACAATATCTATTGAAAAAGTTGATTTGTGCTTTTAATTATACTCCATAAATTAATGGTTGTGTAAAGATGCGGGCACAGTTTTCCTTTGTTTTTTTAATCTATTGCCTTTTGAAACTAAAAACTTTCAGGTTCAAAGCTAATGAGATCGTCTAGGACAACTTAATGCAAGTTAATGCATACTCAACCTGAATTACTGAATGGTAAAACATCGAAGTATTGTATCAACGAATCTCTGCACCAGTTCCAATGTAGGCTTGACGTACTGTAACACTACTGTTACATACATACATAAACCTTTTGTTTTGACAGCTTTAACGCAGAAGTATGAAATGGATGTGTCTGGTGACAATCCTCACTTTCACTCTCAGAATCGATAACAACATCTTAGAGGCTTATAAATCTTTAAAACAAACAGAAGAAGGTGAAGCAGAAGAAGAAAAATGTGGAATAAAGAATAAGAAATAGTAGAAGTGGATGAAGAGAAAAAGAGCAAGGAGAAACGCAGAAGAAATAAAAAAAAGGAGAGAATGAGAAGTTACAGGAGGAGTAAAAGAAGAAGTAGAAGACAAAGAAAAAGAAGAAGAAAAGATGACGACAACTCTCATCTGAAGTATCTGATGGTGGTCTCCCCTTTACGATTGTCAGCTCATGTAGAAATATTAATTATGCAATCAAATAGTGGATTTTCACGGAAGGTTCTCTGTATTTCCACCAGGTGGCTAAAACAGAATACTGCAACTCAATTGGCTGAAAAAGTTCCAGCCCTTGACTGTGATTGGATGAAGCAAAGTGCATCCAAGCAGCAGTATTTTTAGTGCATTTTAATGTATATTTGACACTTTAGTTGAATTTTGTTATTTTTCTGAGAAAGTTATATTTATGGCATCAGTTAGTTATTACCTACTGTGTCTGAAAAGCAAAATGAGTACTAAGAGGAGAGGAAAGACTTATGTCCTGCTGAATTCAGGGCTGTTCAGTGAAAAGACTCTATTGGTCGTAATTTGAATGAAGTATCCATTTATAGAGAAATGCAGGAAACTCCTACCTCTCAATTTTCCACTAACAACACACATTCATAGTATCGTGCTTAAGAGTTAGTCTAAATGCCTTCAACAATGTAAGTGAATTTACCTATTGAGCATAAGTAAATTATCTTCCTTTTTTAAAATGTGGCAGCTTTGGAAAATGTTACCTAAGCTTGCTTCAAACAATATAACTGAAAGAAGTTGGTTTTTTGTCTGACTGGCAGCCTCATTGGATTCTGTAACTTAACCCTAATGACATATTGAACTGAACTTAAAAAGCTAAGCTCTATCGATCAATGTACAGAGCCCATGAGTGAGTCATGGGTGGCACTTTTTTGCAACCGTATTTCTTGGAGATGTCACCTGTGTTACTTGTACCTTTACACAGGCGCAGTTAGAAAAATAAAGATATTTTTATATCTATAAGCATTCATATTCTCTGGTTAAGTGTGTTTTTCAGATATCTTCATTCAAATGTCATTGGCCACCCAGATAAAATCATGCTAGATCGGAACAACGACGGCGCAACATTGACAATGTAGATACGATGTTGTCCTGACAGCAGCCAATATTGAAACGATGTTGTTCCAATTTGGAAAGCTATCCGGGATATAAAGGATGTAAGAAGTATATGACATTTCCAAAGTCACAATCACCATTGTAGGAATCTGTGATGTCTTTTAGTAAGCAGGGAAATGGAGAATATAACAAATAGTAGATGGAAAGGCATTCAATAAGATTAAAGTCGGTGAATTAAAGTTAAATTTTACCTCAACGGTTCAACCATACATGATTTGTATACTATAAATCCTTTTTGGTAACAACAGCGTTTCTTACCATGGTCAGAAATTAAGTTGATATGAATGAGATATATCCATTTCAAAGAACTCCTCAATGACAGTAAAAATGCACAACAAATTCCCAACTCTCATTGATCATAGAATGGAAATCCAAGGCCCAATGCACAGTAAAGAAAGCTGTTTATACAATTCATTCATAATTCATGAAACACACCTCTTATTTGTGTGCTCCAATCAATTAGATACTTTTGTGTAGGAGGAAAGCAGATACATCTTTTATGTGTCATTATTTTGTAGATTGGGTTAAACAGGATGAATATTTTGCGGTCGTAAACATCTCTCAGACAGCATTCCAATTCGTATCAACATCGGCGCGATGTCGGTGATGTTGAAACGATGTTGTGCTGACAGCGGCTGAAAAGGAATGCTACCTGGGCTGTTATATTGTAATGTATTAAGGAATAACATCGAGTGTAGCTTGGCATAGAGAGGGTGGCTTTTAATCCAGAGTATGCATGTATAGTACAGCATAATATAAAGTTCAGCTACAGCTAACAAACTGAATTTCTTTTTCAAACCCAAGAATATCAAGAGCTCTTTTGCCAGGGGTCTCCATTCTATTGGCTATTCCCCTTCAGTGCACATACACAGGGCATCCTGCTATTGGCCTGTGCTCTGGGGTGGACACTGGTCACAACCCTTAAGTCAGTCTTAAGTTCCTTTACATAAGCTTTTGTTAAGGCTTTGAATTCTTTGAGTTAAGTTATAGTTTTAAACTGTATCCTAGACTTTAAACTTTCTATTAAATTGTAATCTGATCATTGTAAATACATTACAATATGTAGTACACAAAATTGGGTTACTTCCACCAACGCAGACTCATTGCTCGACATTGAGCCAATGTGACAAGTTATCTGAGGAAAGACTTACCCAGTCAGCATGCCATGTCCGGCCGGCATTGATCCGACAAAGAGGAGATCGATCGGATGTCAAAACAGTGTTATGTTATATGGGTTTCAGATAGCATTCCAAACTCAGCAATACATCGATATCTCCCTTTTCACGGACCAGCCATGTTGGCATTTTTTCCTCATTGACCTCTCTTTCTACTGAGATATACGTATTGTGACGTCATCAGTAGAAAATCGCCATGCTGAGGTCACAGGGTGCAAAAATGGTCAAGTAATGAGGTCATGATATATTATGTCATTAAAACGAGGTCAAGGTGCTAATGGTTGCCACGTGAAAAGGGTGCATATTGTAGCTCAATATGATTTATATGCACAGATATTGCACAATGGTGCACCTATGTTGGTAGGCTATCTTGAATTCATAAATGCATCATTCAGGGTTTCCTGGGTATCGAAGTATTTGGCACCATGGGAGTTAGAGATGTTGGGGAAAACATAACTGCATTGGTTTTTGGAAAATATTTCAGGAAGTTACTCTCACTTTTACAGAGAATCCCCTCCCTCTCCAACCGACCCTCGATCACCTTTCCGCAAGAGAGATTACTCCGCGGTCTGAGGGTCTGGATTCAGACTGTCATATGACCTTAAACAGCGAGGTTCCATTCAATTTGCAATTTGCAATATTAGCAATTCTGTCTGTCTGATTTGATTATTCGATTCGTGTTATTTTGTCACGTTTGTTTGTTGAATAATAGGTATAATGTGATATTTTCCTTTACAATACTATGCAAAAATTTAATTTTTCAACTTCATATGCCTGTGCCTAATATCAATATACAACTGTACATATATGTCGAAAAAGAAATGTGATACACTTCATAAGTAAGATTTCCTAATCTCCTTTTGGTTTCAGTATCTTTGCAATGTATACTGAATGGAGCTTCCTTCTCATAATAAAAGTAGGGCTATGAGGGGGAAAATTTAATAGACCATTCCCTTTTCGCCAGATAGATGTATATCTGATCACCATGGCAATAAATTATCACGTTTTTTTAAAGGAGAAAGTCCTGTGTCCCTTTATATATATACTTTGATTTGGTGTAATGTACCTCAAACTCCAGCAGTCCGTAATCAGACCAACAGTGAATTTGGGAAACAGCATAAACAGCTGAAACATGATAATTAGTCAACCTCCGGCTACAAGCTCATTTTGGTCCTAAAATAGTCTGTTTTTTAGTTTGTTTTGTAGAGAAGTTCAACACTCCCTTCTAGAAGTGTGTAAAAAGAACTTTAAAGGACTAAAAGGTGACCAAGACTTGTTATGTAAAAAGGACTCTAAAGGACAAAAAGGAGACTTGTTATGTAAAAATGACTTTAAAGGACAAAAAGGTGACCAAGACTTGTTATGTAAAAAAGACTCTAAAGGACAAAAAGGTGACCAAGACTTGTTATGTAAAAAAGACTCTAAAGGACAAAAAGGTGACCAAGACTTGTTATGTAAAAAAGACTCTAAAGGACAAAAAGGTGACCAAGACTTGTTATGTAAAAAAGACTCTAAAGGACAAAAAGGTGACCAAGACTTGTTATGTAAAAAGAACTCTAAAGGACAAAAAGGTGACCAAGACTTGTTATGTAAAAAAGACTCTAAAGGACAAAAAGGTGACCAAGACTTATGTAAAAAGGACTCTAAAGGACAAAAAGGAGACTTGTTATGTAAAAATGACTTTAAAGGACAAAAAGGTGACCAAGACTTGTTATGTAAAAAGGACTCTAAAGGACAGAAAGGTGACCAAGACTTGTTATGTAAAAAGAACTCTAAAGGACAAAAAGGTGACCAAGACTTGTTATGTAAAAAGGACTCTAAAGGACAAAAAGGTGACCAAGACTTGTTATGTAAAAAAGACTCTAAAGGACAAAAAGATGACCAAGACTTGTTATGTAAAAAGGACTCTAAAGGACAAAAAGGAGACTTGTTATGTAAAAATGACTTTAAAGGACAAAAAGGTGACCAAGACTTGTTATTTCAAAAGGACTCTAAAGGACAAAAAAGTGACCAAGACTTGTTATGTAAAAAGGACTCCAAAGGACAAAAAGGTGACCAAGACTTGTTATGTAAAAAAGACTCTAAAGGACAAAAAGGTGACCAAGACTTGTTATGTAAAAAGGACTCTAAAGGACAAAAAGGTGAGCAAGATTTGTTATGTAAAAAGGACTCTAAAGGACAAAAAGGTGACCAAGACTTGTTATGTAAAAAGGACTCTTAAAGGACAAAAAGGTGACCAAGACTTGTTATGTAAAAAGGACTCTAAAGGACAAAAAGGTGACCAAGACTTGTTATGTAAAAAGGACTCTTAAAGGACAAAAAAGTGACCAAGACTTGTTATGTAAAAAGGACTCTAAAGGACACAAAGGTGACCAAGACTTGTTATGTAAAAAGGACTCTAAAGGACAAAAAGGTGACCAAGACTTGTTATGTAAAAAGGACTCTTAAAGGACAAAAAGGTGACCAAGACTTGTTATATAAAAAAGACTCTAAAGGACAAAAAGGTGACCAAGACTTGTTATGTAAAAAGGACTCTAAAGGACAAAAAGGTGACCAAGACTTGTTATGTAAAAAGGACTCTTAAAGGACAAAAAAGTGACCAAGACTTGTTATGTAAAAAGGACTCTAAAGGACAAAAAGGTGACCAAGACTTGTTATGTAAAAAGGACTCTAAAGGACAAAAAGGTGACCAAGACTTGTTATATAAAAAAGACTCTAAAGGACAAAAAGGTGACCAAGACTTGTTATGTAAAAAGGACTCTAAAGGACAAAAAGGTGACCAAGACTTGTTATGTAAAAAGGACTCTTAAAGGACAATAAAGTGACCAAGACTTGTTATGTAAAAAGGACTCTAAAGGACAAAAAGGTGACCAAGACATGTTATGTAAAAAGGACTCTAAAGGACAAAAAGGTGACCAAGACTTGTTATGTAAAAAGGACTCTTAAAGGACAAAAAGGTGACCAAGACTTGTTATATAAAAAAGACTCTAAAGGACAAAAAGGTGACCAAGACTTGTTATGTAAAAAGGACTCTAAAGGACAAAAAGGTGAGCAAGATTTGTTATGTAAAAAGGACTCTAAAGGACTAAAAGGTGACCAAGACTTGTTATGTAAAAAGGACTCTAAAGGACAAAAAGGTGAGCAAGATTTGTTATGTAAAAAGGACTCTAAAGGACTAAAAGGTGACCAAGACTTGTTATGTAAAAAGGACTCTAAAGGACAAAAAGGTGACCAAGACTTGTTATGTTATAGAGAAGAGACAAAACTCATAAACTAAAGAAGGTAGAATGTGTGTAAAAAATAAAGGTAAAGGTAACTGGTGATACTAGATCGTTGCGCCAATTCATATCAGCATTATTAACATTTACAAGCTGTTTGTTAATTGTATATTTGACACCAAAAAGATGCAATGTATCACTGTTGAGATCCCCCTCCCCTTCCCCCACGATTTTAAAAGGGCTCTAACAATCCTTTGAAACTGTTCCACAAATGTTTTCCTTTATTTCATTAACTTTATGCTAAAAGTGTTTAAGATTTGCTGGAGCCAGTTCTGAAATATATGTGCTTATATGTATTTACTGACATACTGTTAATGCAAAAAGAAGTTTAAAAGATTTCGTTAAAATATGACATATTTGTACTGCGAATAAAGGGTGGGCTGTGACTCAACCGTTAAAGGTGCTCTAGCAGCATTGGTCTCTGTAAAATGTTCCAAATAATTATAAATGAGTTATATGTCAAAGACTCCATTGTCGTTGTCAAAAATTTTATCAGGAATGACACAATGTAAGCCCAAGGGCCAAGCTGCTACTGCAGCCATTTCTGGCATGCGCGGTCTCAATTACCCAAGAGTATGCGAAAACACAGAGATCAGGTGATTGATTAAGAAGTTCACTGAACCCATTTAGGCAAAATTATTACACAGCAGGACAACAGCACTAATGGCCCTATTTCATGACCAATGCCAAATGTATGATTAATATTACTTGTATGAAACTTTGTTCAATATGTTGGTTGTTTATTCAGCACCACACTTTAGAATTATTAATAATTTAAGGCCACCATGCAAGTCAAATGACAATCTCAGAACTGTCAACAAAGCCATTATACATTAATTTGTTCATAATATATGTACACTGGACCAACACTGGGCCAACACTGGACCAACACTGGGCCAACACTGGGCCAACACTGGACCAAAATGACCCAATATCAGCTCCATTGAAATGATGGTTACCCGGAGTCACTCCAATTTGCAATGCTGCCGGTGTTGGTTACTATATGAGCATTGTAGTATGGAATTAATACAGACAAATATTTGTCTTATATGTTCCATCTTATACACCAAACTGTCGAAACCAACCATGCTGTAATTTGAAGCTTTGTCAGTACATATATATCATATTGTAATGAAATCTTCTTTTGGCAAGCCCAAATCCCACAGGGCATACAACCAATTCCAGGAAACTGATTACAAAGAAATAGAATTTGTGTCCTCAATGAAGACTCATCACGATCCAAAGTTAGTCAAAATCCTAAACGCAAGGAGGGGGGGGGGATGACCTACCTACATGTAATCTCTAGACGGTTCCAAGCGGTTAACTTTGCTCCACCATGATACTTTTTCTGTTGTTCTTGGAGTAAATTACCAACTCAAATATAAGTTAACTCCTTCTTAAGTGCAAACTGTACTTTTTTTAAATTAAAAGACAGTAAAAGAAATCAACGTTCACCTGCTTCCACACTTTTGGCAAAAAAAAAGAAAAATATTGACCCTGACTGTTGGATTCAATTATAAATAATTTTAACTCAATGTTTTACAGCCGAGATTACATCTCCTCTCAACGTCACCTGCTCCCACATTTTTGGCATAAACCGGGGCCAGCATCACTCAAAATGCAAAAAAAGAAAAAAAAGTCTACTGACCCTGACAGTTGCTTTCAGACATGGCTCAAAATCAAGCTTAGCCCGGAAAAGTAGCTAAGCTCTACTTCTTATCCGGGAGCTATTAAAGCTGAAACACAAAGGGACATTGCCTTCCTTTGAAAAGTACCTATAAAAAGATTCTCTCTAATGGCATTTCTTCCCTGCCTGACACATCACCCTCTGACATGCTCAGATGCAGATTACAAGTGTTTTGTAATTCTAATGGAAAGTCTCTCAAACTAAATGCTTCTATTCAGAGAGGCATCCTCATTTGTTTCAATCAAAGCTTAAATTCAATTAGCAAATAACAGTGGCCTCAAGCAATTCCCCTTGAAGAAATGTTTTATGCTGGAAAATGTTTGCTCTCTCATGCTGTTTTCATGCACCAGGCATTTCAATCATGAAAAGGTCTGTTGTTTGAAAAAATGCGCAGTTCAACTTTGGAATCTGCACAGCTATGGTATAATTAAAAATAACTGACTATCTGTTTTATTGGTAATATTTTCCATGTTTGACATGGTGCGGAATAAAACAGAGACAAATGTTAGCAGTTATGCCAAGTCCCTAATATTTTGGCTATAGTATAAACCAAAATAAATATCCACATGCTTGTTGGTCATATTTTTACATAAATGTCATGGAGAAACACAAAATATAAAATTAATGTTACCAATAAGTCAAAGCCCAACTTTCTAACCCATAAAAACCCCTCCCTGTAAAAATTAACTTTAAGTCTCATATCACTGCAATGATAGTTTTTCGCCACATTTCCATCATTATAGCCGTTTGTAATAACGTTTGTGAAACAGGTAGATTCCCATTGCATGTCAGACAGAAAATTAGAATGGTGAATTACTGGATAAGATTGGAAAGAGCACCTGATGACAGTTTACTTAAGAAATGTTTAAATTTTCAGAAGGAAATTTATGTGAATGCAGTAAATGGAAATAACTGGTTCAGTAAAGTGTGTCATGTATTAAATAACTGCAACATTGAATATGATATTAGTAACCTCAGAAACTTTGACATTGATAATATCTCTAACACAGTGAAACTAAGACTCTATGAAGCCGAACATGAGCGACTTATAAATGCAATAAATGACAGTTCACAACAACCAAAACTTAGGACATATAAACTATTTAAAACTGATGGTAGAATAGAACCTTATCTTGAATTGCAACAAATTCGCAAAGTGTTAACTAAAATAGCTAGATTTAGGACAAGTTCACATAGCCTGAAGATTGAAACAGGTCGACACCATAAACCAATAATTCCTGCTCCAAATAGAATATGTGAAAAGTGTACGTTAAACTTTGTAGAAGACGAAATTCACTGTTTGATTGTCTGTCCTGGTAATGAGCAACACCGTGTTAACCTTTTTTTGATTGCAACTAAATTTATTAACAACTTCTTGTTTCTAGATGATATAACTAAGTTTACAGCAATAATGACAAACAAGGAACCTGAGTTATTAAATAGTTTAGGAAAGTTTCTCCTTCAAGCCGATGTGTAGAGAAAACCATCTCCTGTATCCACACAGTTATTAATTTAGTTTATTAGTTTATTAGTTATGATGTGCTTGTCATGTTTTGGACTTTAAGAGTGAAATGTTTTTATTAGCGGCTTGTATTTTTTTTCTATTGTGTATGTGGATTTTAAACACGTATTATAAGTTAACTTGGTGGCTGGAACCTTGATTATTAAAATTTATTGGTTTCTGTATTTACATTAATGTCTCTTTCATGTTATCTTTTAACTGAATGACATATGTATCACTTATGATATTTTACATGTCAATAAAATCTATATATATGTAATGATCACAGAGAAGCAGCGGATAATACAATGGCGAATATAGTAAATTTCAGTTTATTCCTTTTCCAAAAGTATTTTTATCAGCCATAGAAAGTAGGGATTTGACTTGTTGCTAGCATTTCTGTCCATTTTGTGCTGCTCCATGCCCTTTATGGCAAAATATGGCCAAAAACCAAGTGAACATTTATTGTGATGAACTATGGATCCTACTATGATAAGAACAATTAAATAAGTCCATCATTATGACAGGTGGGCAACAAAAGTCATTGGAAAGTCAGTTGTTACATAGAAGTTTCATCATTAGTTGAGTTTTGTTGTTGCCTTATTTTCCTTTTCTTGTTGTTGACGAATTGCTAACATTTCCGTCCATTTTGTTATGTAGAGCGTATGTAAATTGTAATTTGTCATTTAAAATCATATAATCCCTGCTGTTACCAAAGGAAAACACCTGGATCAGTTTATTCCGTGTGAATAAAGGATATATGGTTCGAACCAATGCAACCATAAAATATTATAGCCAATCATATGGCAACAGTTTCCTCGCCCTATCACTCAATCAGCCAGTCCTTCTCCACCCACAATTGACTGATTTGGAACTAAAAAATAGCATGCCTAAAAATGCAGGATGTGCTTTATTTTGAGATATGTCGACATGAATATCAGTGACAAAGTTTCATGCTTCTTGAGATGGTATAATACCAGCAAGCTGGAGGCAACAGAAATGCTGTTCATGGATTTGATGTGGTGTATCAAGTGTATCTGAAAGCAATGTTGCATGCTTGTTTGTGTCTCTTGGAATATTTATCAGCAAATACAAAAATCAGGACATATATTGAGTTTTTCCATATCTCTTTAGAATAAGTTGCAAAGAGCAAATAGAGCAGATTTCCGTTTGACGTATAATATGCTACTTTTATGTACATTGTACAAAGTCAGCATACAGGATATGATTTTGCTTTGTGAAGTTCTTTTATCTTTTTGGCACCTCGAAGCTGTTATGTACATAGCTGTACATGCAAAATTGAATGCATTTGGATTTTGGAAAAAGCTAAGATGAATTTCCTAAAATTAATTTGTATTAAAATAACCTCAATACCACAAGTCATAACGATTCGTATCTGAGGGACATTTGAAATAAAAGTCTATATTATCTTTGCAAGTCTAAAGGTGCGTTCACACTATCATGTATAAGACCTACGTATGACAACGGATGACATTTTTTTTTACTCTTGATCATCCTCGTCCATACGTGATCCACATAACTTTCTCAGGGGTACGTTCTACGTACATTCTACATACGTTCTACTTACATTCTACGTACATTCTACATACATTCTATGTTCTATGTTCTATGTTTTACGTACGTTCTTTGTACGTTCTACGTATGTTCTTTGTACGTTCTACGTACATCCTTGGCCATCCTTGGCCATACATAGCCACCCCATCCTTGAACCACTCGAACGGGCAATCTACGGGTGATCTACGGGCGATCTTCGAGCGATCTACGATTGCTTATGGATGCCTGACGGATGCCTCAAGGATGCCTCAAGAATGCCTCATGGATGCCTGACGACGGACGTCCGGTGAGCGTTTTACGGACGTCCAGCGAGCGTGGAAGAATTTATATGTAATTAACAGAGCCACGAGTGAGCACGTGTAGCCAATTTTTGACGTACGTGGTCATACGTAGGTCTTATACGTGATAATGTGAACGCCCGGGCCAAAACTGGGCCCACTTGCATGTGAAATAGGATATCAGCCTCTATCTTGGTGTACATTGTTCAAGAATAGAAAGTAACACCTGAAACTAACTCCACAAATAACGCATGCAAAGCAGATGTTTTTTACCAGTAGGATATTTGGTACCCCTTGCAACCTTTTGTTTTTCAGTCGACCATTATTATTCTTTGTAAGACTTTGTTCTGCACACAATAACATAATGATCTGATTTCCGAAAAAAACAAAATCAATTGGAGGGTTTTTTTTATTGACATTCTATACTACTGAATAAGCACAAAATGAAAATGGGTGTTGAACATTTCCTTTTGTTATTCAACTATTTTCAGCATTTTACTTAGAATAGATAATGCATGATATTCTTTCACCGGACACCATATCAGTGACTCTGGATAAGTTTGAAAAGCTTCAGCAAATATTTTTCACCTGATGCATTCAATGCTATTCTGAATAATACTGAAGCTTGGTACACATTGAGCCCATCCAGCATGCTATCCAGATATTACATGTATGTGCCAGAGAGGAAACGGCTGGCATACACAAAAATCAGATTAAGTTCCATCAGTGTTTGAAATGAGGCCAGCTGTGTTGGAAAGCTGCCAGTCCTTGAGCAAACCTATTCATTCTTCGGGACCTGCAGCTATTTTGTGCTTACTTTGAACACTGGTTCGCATAGACTGAAATTTGAAATGGTCAATGATCCCCCCAGACTAACGATTACAAAATGAGAGCCACCTCCTTTTAGAGTGTATGTTGAGCGAAAATGCAAGGAATGACTGATATTAATGTAAATTCAATTACAAACTTTATCAGACGTTACAGTTACTGACGCTAATGTGGCTGAACTGTGCTACAAAATCAATGTCATGAATGAACTTTAATTTTAAACAGTGTCCCTACCCTATTTAATGAACTATATCATGTATGATTTAATCATTTACTTAGTTATCATTATTTATTATTCTTATATTTATAATTAAAATCATATTTGAATACCCGCTGTAGTCAAGCCAAATAAGCAACTACTACCACTACCATAGATAGCCTATTTTGATAAGTTATAATACATTGCATACACTTGCATTAGACAATCATCACACACTCTTTTAAATACATTTATAAATACTATGTATGATTATGATAGTTATGATGCATTGGTAGGGTTATTAGTTTTAACTATGTTTTTAACAAGTTAGGTCATTTGAGGAGCTAGATAGGCCCTGGATGGCCTGGCCACCAGTGTGGCGGCACTGCGAGGTATTCATCCGAACTGTTATTGCCCTTGCCGCAGGTACAGCTGTGTGGTGTTTTCTTTCTATGCCTAGTATTCTACTGTACACTAGCTATCCACATAAGTATATCCATTCCATACCATGTCAGAGGTTAATGACCTTACAGGTTTAAACGTTATGAATTTCAACTACCCTATACCCTTTTAATAACAGTGCATCTGTTACAAATTACTGTGGGTCGTCACCTCACAGCCCAGCAACCTAATTATGGGCATTCATTGTTAGTGTACCTACTTAAACAAAATGATTGATTAAACTATGTAGCCGATAGGCTGAGTATAGATTCTCTTAAAAATACAAGAGAAATTTATTCACATTGTGTTTAAGCAATTTTTCTGAATTGCCTGCTTGTCAGAACAAGAATTGCGTAAACTCAGCACATGGACATCTAATTATTCTGTAATTTCATTTTTAGACCTTTAGTACCATAAGCCAACCTATAAGAGAAATTGATGAATTTACTTTAGATGAGTAAATGAGCAAAACATGTACATAATTAGGTCCCTGGGTTGCGAGTTGACGACACACAGTAAAATGCCAGCCCTCTCTGTTTTATTTTTCAAATCAATATGTTATGACATCTAGCTGAGCTTATTATCTAATGTAAATACATACAGACATGGCTGTTTTCCAAAGAAAGCTTATTATTGGATGTGTGGGTAGGACCAATTTTCCTGCGCACCTGTGCCTTCTTCAGGGATATCCTGTTTCAAATTGACGCTGAATGGAACTAATTCTGGAGTTTTTTGGTTTCTTTGAAGACTGTATATGCCTGCCAGCCACACCATCAACATTCACACTCGAAAGCTTCATTCCAGTGTCTTTGAATTAAAATAATAAATGAAATAAGTGAAGAAACACAGTGATTCCATATCGATAGCCAACTTTAGACAAAAAATATATTTCATTTTATTTATTTATCTATGTTTTTTCTTTTATGAAGAACTTACACATGATCTGAAAACCACCCTGCTTGTTTTAAAAACACTGTAAGGTTTCATTCAAGTTTGAAAGCTAAAGCCACAAGATAACGTCTTCAGTCAGGATTATCACTTTAACTACATGTTATTTTGTTATAAACTTTTTCACATACACTATACGAATGGTTTGTTTTTCATCAAACATGTCCTTGGAGCAAACATAAAGATGTTCTATATATAAATTGTTAGTTTATAATAATGGGGTGGAGGTAAGAAGGTGTAAGCCAAGGTAATCAATCCTCGCGAGGGTGAGTAAGTCAGTTATAAGTCAGGAATAGTCAGATGTGGCCAGCTCTAGTCAACTGTAGCTACTACCAAAAATAGGCAGTTTGTATAGATTCAACCAATACCAATACTTTATTTTATTTTTACCTCAAAGACTCATAATCAACATCACTCCATTCATACTTGGAACAATCCAGGAAATATAATATTATGTCCTCAAAATATTTTCACATGTACATTTTACTTGCTTTGCCTAATTTTTCATCAAAAGGTATCTCATATTTTCATACGTAAACATATATTATTGTAGCATTCATATTTATTTTGTATGTATATAACATGCTGATATTATTAATGGACACTTCAATTTCCATCCCGCTTTTCAAATCATCATTATCAGATAATCCAGGGCTAGGTGCATCTCAAAACAACAGATTAATTTATTATTAAGTATTAAATTCTTATAGCTGTATGTTATGAGTGCTGTATGTAGGTCATTCGTTATAGACACACACATGTTATGCTTTCAGAACATCCCATATTAATCATTCCATCGCCATAAAGAGATTCATTGCTGGTTGCTTGAAAGCTGGCGGACATCATGACCCCAGCATGGCCACATGTTTTATCGTCATTTTACTACTCCTGGGACCACAGTGGTGCTTACTATGCAGGTGTAGAGTTAATGTCACTGTAAAGTTACTACCATGACCCTAGGCAACAAAGATCACAGAATCAAGGGATGTTTTGACCTATATATCAATAGTTGGGAGTGGTGGTGGTGGATTAGGGCTTTATGTCCTGTATTTCTGCACCTGATGGGCTAATTAGGACAGGTAGGGACAATGGCAATGAGACGAAGGATGAAACAGCCATCCAACATAGGCTCGACTGGGAATTGAACCAGGGACCCAGTGGTTGGAAGCCCAGCAAGCTACCACTAAGCTATGCCCCCCCCCCCCACCCTCTCAATAGTTGGGAGAGAGTTTCTTGAATTCAGTTGACCAGGCCCTTGAACAAGGATGGTAACACTGTGGGTGAAGACCTCGAACCCCAGTGGCCCTCTCTGGGTTTTGCACAGTGCACAGACGTGAATGTCCTTTTTGGATAACACCACCGTTTGATATAATATTATCTTGTTAAAAAAAGAAAAAGAACTACCATTTCAAGCAATAAATTGTATACAACTCAGGTCACATTGTCAAGGACAGGTTACAGCGGCAGATCAAGGTTTCGACTAATTGATTTCATTCGTATTAAACTGCGATATAGTGTGACAGCAATGATTCAACGTTTCAAGTAAAACATTATGGACACTTATCCTTATCAATATCAACTGCATTTACATAAAAGTTACCAAAATAAGCAAAACGGACAAAATGTGAAATAGAAAATTACTGTTGCGTGTTATCATAAAAAGTAACATCGTTAATGCGGTTGAAATGTTTGAAGAAATTCTGAACTATCATGTCCACTGTTTTTGTTTTTCTTTTCTTTACTTTGATTAATTATTCTATTAATTTAAACAAGAAATTTATTCATTTTTATTAGTCAGTCGAGATACTCGGTCAGGATCATGTTGGCATCGGTCACTTTTATTTTTATCAATTTTTTTTGTCTCAGACTTGTCGAAGTGAGTCAGTAGAAGTTTTGGATTTTCCCTCAAATTTACAAACCAAATCGACTTCTGAGTCTACCAATTCTTTGGGGATTTTTAAAATAAATTTGCAGAACACGGGGTCAGCTATTTTGGGACACCTTAATGTTGCTGAAAATGTGATCTGACAGCTGTCCCCCATTTTTTGTTGGGAAAACTAGGGATATCTAACACCATAAACTTCATCACATCATGAAACTTGACTGAACACAAATCTGAATTTTGGAATGTCAGAATTCTCAGATTCTTTGCATGAACTATGTGATCTCCCTACAGCAGTAGCTATGTAAGACATTTTCACACATAGTGATATCGTAACAGAAATTTGACATTTTTTAGCACCTAATAGAAACACTACGAAGGAATATCTAAAAAAGCCACCATTAGCATATTACGTTTTTTGGAGGTCAAAAGGTCACACTTTGACACAGCATATTGTGAACAACACAGCAGAAGCTATTCCAAGATGGAAAATTGTTAGTGACTTGTGTAGTTGTACCAGTTATCCTTAAAGGACAGCAAGCCAGTCTCCTGAATAAAATATCGCACAACAAATATCCAATATTCGCCATTCATTTTACAAAAAAAAACTGTCTTAAATTTCAGAAGGAAGGAAGGAAGGAAGGAAGGAAGGAAGGAAGGAAGGAAGGAAGGAAGGAAGGACGAAGGAGGAAGGAGGAAGGAAGGAGGAGTCTTCAAAAACTACTTTTCAGAAAATACGCTGGGGACTTGAATGAGATTTGAGGATATTGGCATGACAGAGACAAACTATTAATCTTGATGCTTGGCCTCTTTGCCATTTATATCAATAAGTAGGCGGGACCTGAAAAACAAAAACAAAAAAAAACAAAAAAAAAACAAAAAAAACACAAATAGCCAATAATAACAGTAATGTTGTCATGTACAAAAATTGGCCATCTTAATTGTAAGTTGCACTTGAATGTATCATTTGCAATTATGAATGTGAAAAGAGCTTGTAAAGCTTCATAGTCTGATGGGCATCTCCACCACATGTATGAAAACTGGGGCTAGTGTGCTATTGCCCCATAACGAAAATGCCTAATAGGCCCCTGCTTGTTATGTGAGAAAACAAGGCTAATCGCATCCTGAAGGAGGTGTCCACATATAATGACGTCATATTACAGGGAATCCTTGCAGTTTTCTTACACCATGTACTATAACATGGCGATAATGTATCTATATGTATAATCTTTCAGAATGCCAACGATATACTGTGCCTTAAGGGGGTCTCCCTCACTTTCGCATTTTCATCTATCTGTCTTTCTATCTATCTACCAATCTAATCTATCTAATCTATCCAATCTATCCAATCCATCCTATCTAATCTATCCTATTATATCTATCTATCTATCTATCTATCTAATTAATTATCTAATCTATCCTATCTATCTACATTATCTAATCTATCTAATCTATCCAATCTATCCTATCTGTCCATCTATATAAGTCCACAGTTTTTAATTTCTAATCAGAGAATTTCACAGATTGAATATAATTTTGAATTCAATTTCCGACAGGTACAATACATTTGCGTTAATAAAGTCGACTTAAGCCACTGTCACACGGGCCGGTTGTGCCGTAGTGAAGCCGTAGTATTACGTAATAGTTGCGGAAATCGCTACCCGGCTCCAAGCCGGCAGCCCCAATACGGCCACCCGTGGATACCCGGGGATACCCGGCAAGCACCCGTGGGACCCTTGGCCCAGCCGCGAAACCCGGCCCCGGTAGCCGGTTGTGCCATGCAAGCATGGCACAACCGTAGAAATCTCACGGGTGCATATTGCATGTTCCATCCATGATCAAAACAATCTCCCTCTTTAATATGCATAATAAACAGGAATCAGTTGAAATTCAGAACTTCAATTAATGCTTGTGATCAATGATGAAAAAGCATGACTTACCCCATTCTTTGTATTATTCAAAATGCTAATAGCAATTGACATAACGGTCAAGGCAGATTGCTATTACATATATAGGTTAATTGACTTCACAAAACCAAAGGAAAAGTCCTTCCCATTGGCCAGTTGGCAGAATGAGTAGAAAATAATTGCAATAAAGCTCATCCAAACAATGTATATATAATGGTAAAAAATATTGACCACACCATTCAAGTCATGAACATACACAGAGCACCATGCTGCCTTCTCAGACGAATATCACGCTTAATATTTGGTCTATTTTTAATCTGAAATTCTGTGTGGAATAAGTATGAACTCTTCTATAATTCAATATTTATTTGACGCAAATCGGATTAATATTAATGGAGCAGCAGCCGCCACCAGACAACCGCCTTTTCAGACAAATAACTTGCTTAATATTTGGTCTATTTTCAATCCGAAAACACCTATGGAGTCAGTATGAATTATACTACAATCCCGTTTTATTTGACGAAAATCGGACTAATATTAGGGGAGCAGCAGCCTTTTAAAATATACTCCTGGAAGCTGCGAGTTATTCCTACTACTCGCCGGCTTACTCCTACAACTCGGCGAGTAACCCGTAGAACCCGCCGAGTCACCCGTAGAACCCGCCGAGTCACCCGTAGAACCCGCCGAGTCACCCGTAAAACCCGCCGAGGCACCCGTAGAACCCGCCGAGGCACCCGTAGAACCTGCCGAGGCACCCGCGGCAGCCGGCGGGTAACCCGGCGGGTAACCCGGCGGGTAACCCGGCGGGTGCTGCCCCGCCCCTTTTTGCTGCCAGAACCGGTCGCCAAACCGGCGGAAAGAGCTGTTACATAACTATTACGTAATACTACGGGTTCACTACGGCAAAACCGGCCCGTGTGACAGTGGCTTTAATATTGAAGAGCCCATAGTTTGCAAATCTTTCAATTTACAACGTCTTTTACGAGTCCTTAAATAAAGTCAGCGTTATGTAAACTTTTCTAAATTGAAAAATGCACTTTGCCCAGGGGGGATTATATTATAGAATTACAGTCTGTGGAGCTTGATTGAATCCTCTCAGGAACTGCATGTTAGTCTATATAACAGAAAAACTTAAGTCTGTCAGTGGAGAATTAAAGATGTGCCATGAATAATTGAATCGCAGATGATTTTGATAATCCTGTAACTATGTAGATGACGTTATATAAATGCAATTTGTTTTTTGGAAAGAATATAAATGCAATCTTTTTTGGAAAGATTATAAATGCAATTTTTTTTTGGACAGAATGTTTTCACTCTACGAACACACTTTAAATGCCATTAACCATAATAATAAATATTTTATTACTCATCTCTGGAGTGGAAGTCAAAAACGTAAAGCAATAACGCTACTGCATCTGAAGCTTAGTCAGCTTATGAAGTCAAAATCCTTTGTTTTAGCAGGGTGGCTTATTCAGTATCTAACTGGTTGTCAATAAGGCCTTGACAAAAACAAGTGTATAACAATAATATTAAAAACTAATGCAGATGATAATAAAACAATAGAATAGGACAATAAATATACTAAAAGCACATAATACTTAAAATCGTTGACTCAGGAGATAATTTAAAAGATTTGTTTTTAAAAATTTTAAGACTTGAAGATGTTTTTTTACAGAGGTAGACAGAGTATTGCAAATGCTAGCACCACATAACTACTTTCTCAAACTTGGTATTAAAATATTCATGACATGAGGCATTCACACATTTAAAACACCACAACATATTTATGATAAAAAGTTCTTTCCCTGAATGTCAAAAATTTAAGTTTGTTCAAAACTGTTGAACTTGGGAGTATCAAAGGAAACATTCAAAATTATTTTGCAACTTCTTTAACGTCAGTTTTTCAACATTTTTGATATACATTGAGAAAGACTTTAGATTAATCTAGAAAGATGATGAATTTGTCAAGTCCGTAGAGCATTTATAAGTATGTATTTGCAGACTCCAAACCCAGAATATTTATGATTATATAAAATAATTGATGTTGTCTTTGATATAGAATTAGGCATTCTTTGGGGATCTCAAATTTTTGAAACGTGTCCAAATACTGGGCTTAAGATGACGAAACAACTTATAAAACACAATATTACAAACAGAACTATCATGAAACAATTTATCATTGACATGACATCTCGGACAGTGTCAGTGTCATTATCACATACAGCTGCAACATGGCTTTGATCAATGAAAAAGCGTAGGCCTCAGCCTGCAGGGATGCCAGGAAAATAAGAATTTCTTTTTGAGACGCAAAAGGATCTATACTGAAACATTTCCTAAAATACATAAGCTCTTTTGGCATATTGGCCACCAAAAAGTTGACATATGAAGTTAGTCACACAATTGTACTGTTTTAGCAGAATTCTGATGTCATGGAAATGTCATATACAGTTATAAAATTCGTTCATCTACTTGGCCAAATGTGCCCCGTGCGTTTTCCATGAGAAGGACAAACGCATGGAAAACGCATGGTTTTTGGCTTATTATAATGTACAAGGCAAAAACCATGCGTTTTCCATGAATTTGGCACAATTGGCTATGTAGGAACCTGCTTATTTATTTCTCATATTATACAGCAAGATATGTTTTCTTTCTATTGTCTCAAAGCTACTTGTCTGAAGCTTGGCACGGACAATTGTCAGGGTTGTTGTGTCTTTCTGCTGGAAACGATTGTGCATTTTCGTTGCCTTTTGTTTTTTTATCATTCCTTCGATGAGAAAATCAAGATGGCCGCCAAGATCTCCGTCTCACACACACATTTGCACAATTGCTGGACGTGTTGGCTAGCTCCAACAAAATTAGTATGTTTCACTTAGGATATAATAATATAGTCATTAGCCACATTTGGGAAATTTAAGCATTCCATATATGGACAAAGCACTTAATATTAGCTGAATTTACCTGAAGAAGTTTCCATATTTGCTGAAAAACTTGCAGTATTTTTTTACTTTAAACTCAGTGCTTTATAAGACTTGGAGTCCACATTATGTCGCACATCTACCACATGGATTAGGAATTTTACTTGCCCCAGCATAGACACTGGGTACAAAGCACCATCAATCAAATGTGTCATGCAACCTAAATCCAGTTGAGATATCGAACCCTACACCTTCAGAGGAATTGGCGTTGCCTTAAACACTGGGCCTTCCAATGGTAATTAAAATTTAAATGTATATGCTATAAGCACAATTCTTACACATATTATAAGCATAATTTAATGTGTTATCATGTTCTTCAATACTGATTATGTCGCCCAGGACATCTAGCTTTCATTTTTAGTTACCATAACTTTGATAATAAACACGACAATAAGTGGAAAATCGTGCTAATATCTAAAATTTGCATATTCATATTTCCATTTCCCCTATATTAATGGTTCCCCTGAGGTGTCAATTTGAATATTAAACGAATAATATTTCGTCTAATTAACTTGAAGTTGCAATTAGCAAGTTTAGCCAAGTTTTGGCGAAGTTAAGCAGAGAAATTAAAGATTGTAAATTGAATGCTTAATGAGGTGGAATGAGACCTACAAACTTCAGAATATAAAGTAAGACCAATATAGTAACTATTTGGTGGCATCAAAAATAAAATGTGAAGAATTTAGTTTGATTATAACTGATGTTGATTGAAAACAAACCTCAGAACATACAATAAAATATTAAAGAAAAATATCAGAGAAGCAAAAATGATGTACTATCAGGAAAGGTTTTCTCATTTTGAAAAAGACATAAAAAACACATGGAAAACAATCAGCAGCATAATAAGTAAAACTGAAAATAATAATATTTACCAGAAAAAAGGAAATACACAACAATATAGTAACAGACCCTCTGCAAATTGCAAACAAATTCAATCACTTCTTTCAAAATATCGGGCCACACTTAGCCTCTAATATAAATGCTCCACAACATAAATCATTTACAGATTATCTTGATATGGCGCAAAACCCTGAATTTTCATTTAAAAATGTAATTGAAGTCGAAATGCATAAAATTATAGATAGATTGAAACCTAAAACTAGTGTTGGAATCGATGGTATTTCAGTTAAATTGCTAAAGGAAATTAAAAATATAATCATAAAACCTCTAACCTTAATTGTAAATCAGTCTCTCATAAGTGGTACTTTCCCTAAATTATTAAAAATTGCTAAAATAACTCCTATTTATAAAAGTAATGACAAGGATAGCCTAACAAATTATCGCCCCATCTCGATCCTACCCGCCATGTCAAAGATTTTTGAAAAAGTAATGCATATCCAACTACACGATCACTTGTCTCAACTCAAATTATATTATATTAGCCAATACGGATTCAGATCTGGTCACTCTACAGAACTCGCGATACTAGAAAACATAGACAGAATAACAAATCATCTTGAAAATGGAACTACTCCAATTAACATTTTCCTTGATCTTTCTAAGGCGTTCGACACGCTGGACCATAAAATACTTATCCATAAGCTAGAGTACTATGGAATTACAGGAAAAGCTCTTGACCTATTCAAAAGTTACCTTTCAAATAGAAGACAATACGTAGCATATAAAAATGTCTGCTCAGACCAGCTAAATATTAGCACAGGTGTTCCTCAAGGATCCATATTAGGCCCATTACTATTTTTAATATATATTAATGATTTTTCCAGATCTTCAGACCTCTTTAAGTTTATTATATATGCGGATGATACCACCTTAGTAGCTACCCTCGAATCAAGAACAATGACATTTTCCACTTTCAATAATGAACTCCAAAAATTAACTGAATGGCTTCAATTTAACAGACTTTCTTTAAATATTTCAAAAACAAAATTCATTGTATATCGCCCGCAAAATAGGAATGTTTCACCTCCAGATATAAAAATTGACAATATTTCTATAGAACAAGTAAATAGCTTTAATTTTTTAGGAGTGATCCTAACACCTGTCCTGGAAATATCACATAAAAAAAGTACATGGCAAAATCTCCAAAATAATAGGAATTATTAATCACTTGAAAAAATTCATTCCACAAAATATTCTCAAGATACTGTATAACACTCTAATCATGCCACATCTTAATTATGGTTTGCTTTTGTGGGGACATCAATCTGGGTCAATTTTTAAATTACAGAAAAAAGCTGTTAGGCTTCTAGCCCTTAGCAGATACAATGCCCATACAGAACCACTTTTTAAGCAATTTAATTTACTTAAAATGCATGATATATACAAGCAACAAGAGCTGAAATTCTACTTTAAATACATGCAAAGTTATCTCCCTGATTACTTCACAAACATAATCTTGATTCGTTTTGCCGACCAACATGACTATTATACTAGAAGAAACGCTGAATATGTCACACCGAGACTAAAATAAAATTTTTCCAAATGCTCAGTAATGAAGCGACTGCCCAGTATTGTCAACACCTGCACTGCTAATATACTTTGTAAAGTTCATACACATAGCTTAAAAGGGTACTCAGACTATATTAAAATAGCAATTCTAAATGATTATGATAATACTTGTCAGGACACATGCTGTTATGTTTGCAGACAAATACCTGAGCAGACTTCAGAAATAGAGACTCAAGCTAACTAACATACTCCTTTTCTTTTTTTTTTTTTTTTTTTTTTTTTCTATAAATTTATTTATTTACTTCTTAAGATTATACGTGGTTTCCATGGAAGTTACCTGCATTGCATCACACACAGTTCACAACTCTGTTATCTATTTATATATACGTAATCTTTTCATTATTATTATTATTATTATTATTATCTTATTTAATATGTTATTGTTTCTTAAACATCTACCTGCTAGCTACTAAAATATTTTGTATAAAATCAATGTAATATTGTTGGGGGACCACCTCGAAAGCGGTGAAATACCTTAGAGGGGCCCCCAGGTATGTATGCAATTTAGCTATATTCCAAATAAAGTCATTTGTCTGTCTGTCTGTCTGTTAGTCTTACAGAGAGGCGGTCTTTTAAAAAGTGGGGGTTGCTCTGAAAGCAAGTTATTTTAGAACCTTTAATGAACACTGATGAAAGTTTGTGTTGCTAATAATATTCTGTGTGAGATTTCTCCCAAGAAATTGACAAAACTAGACTTTGTTCTAACATGTACAGATCTCACCAACCCATCATCACTCAATTTTATGTTAGTCACAATACCCATTGGCCAGAGACCTCTGGGTGTTGACTCTTCAACAACAAGTACAAGATCATTGACCTTCAGATTCTTCTTTATATCATGCCATTTGTTGACCTTTTGCAACTGAGGCAGGTATTCTCTGATCCATCTCTTCCAAAATGTTTTAACTAAATGCTGCACATTTAGCCATCTCCTGCGATACACATCAGATATATGAAATACACCAGGAATGGGAGCTGGACCCCCATTGAGGATTAACAAATGATTCGGAGACAATGCTTCTGGATCACAAGCATCTTCACTGACCTTGGTAATTGGTCTACCATTCACCAAATTTTCGATTTCGCAAATAACAGTATTCAAAATTTCGTCAGTGAGTCTTGCATTTTCCAAGACTCCAACCGGAACTCTTTTAATTGTTTTTACAATTCTTTCAAATACACCTCTCTTATGTGGAGCATAGGGGGTGTTGAAAACCCACTCAATGGCTTGCTTTGTACAAAATTTATATAATATGTCATTGTTAAGTTGTTTTAAACTTCTTGACATTTCATTGTGACACCCTATAATAATTTGTGCCATTGTCTGACCAAATTTTGACAACCTCTCCTAGCTATAAACCTTCGTAAAGCTACTGAGAACTTCAAGGTGTACAGCTCTTGTGGTGAAACAGGTAAATACACATCCATACCTCTTGACCTGAGAGCGACCAAGCATTACCAAGATGGGACCGCAACAATCAGTACCTACAAAGGAGAAAATTGGTCTTCCTGGCATTAACCTCTCTTCTGGCAGATCAGCAATGCGCTGTGAGCCTGGAAGATCATACAATTTCTTGCACATCAAACACTCTCTTTTGACATTTTTAAGAATACATCTGGCTTTGGTAATCCAGTATTTTTTACGAATTAGTCCCAATGTCCATTCTGTTCCTAAATGAGCAACGTTATGCGACTCTCTTGCAATCAACAATGCAATTGGGCTTCTGTGAAGAACAATCAAAGGATGCTTGTTATCAGCATGCAGTGATGCATTTCTAACTCTACCTCCGATTCTCAAATGACCTACAGAATCCAAGAACGGTAACAAGTCTCTTACACTGGATGATTTATCCAAAGTTTAACCATTAGCAAGCTGCTTCAGTTCTCTTGCATATGACTGACTTTGCACATGATTGATGATTGTGGCTTCTGCAGCATCAATTTCTTTGACAGACAAAAGACCTTCTACAGATTGCTCAGAAGACAAATTCTTCCTAAGACGCATCAACCAAGCCACTGCATGTTTTAACCTATACCAACTTGAGTAATGGTTAACCAATACATCTATTGGATGAAGCAAAATTTCTGAAGCACTGCATTTGTTTTAAAACTGACCTTGACTTTTCTTTCTAACTTGACCTCCAGATCATCTGCTGAGATAGAAGAAGGCACATCCGGAAGTATCCACTCACTTTTGTGCACATGAAGGAAATCAGGACCATCTATCCACTTACTGGACATCAAATTTCTTGGTTCAACACCTCTTGTGATCATATCTGCAGGATTCAAAACGCCAGACACAGGGCTCCATTGGTTTGGATTACTAAGATTGCGAATCTCACTCACTCGGTTTGCTACATATACATGGAACCTTTGACTTTGACAATGTACTTAATAACAATTTCACTGTCTACCCAAAACCAAGACTCACCCAATTGCAAATGCAATTATTCACGAAGCATTGAATCTATACGGACAGCCAACACAGCAGCTTGTAATTCCAATCTCGGTATAGAATAGACACAGTCTTTAGAGGAGCTACCCTGCCTTTACTACACAAAAGAGCAGTGTGGATTTTTCCGTTTTTACTCACACAACGAATGTAGCTACAGCACCCATATGCTCTCTCATTTGCATCACTGAAATGATGAAGTTCAAGATATGAATCGTCAAATTCACTGGGCTTTACGCATCGCTGAATCTGAACTTCCTTTAAATCATCAAAAGACTGGATCCATTTATGCCAAGCAATCATCAAATGTGAAGGAATTGGCTCATCCCATGACAAACCCAAACGAGTGGCATCTTGAAATAATATCTTGCCCTTGATCAAGACAGGTGTAATTAATCCAAGAGGATCAAACATTGATGAAACTGTACTTAACATTGCTCTTCTTGTAACAGAATTGGAAACATCAACATTTACATCAAAATGAATGCTATCTGATTTGACATCCCACTTGACACCAAGAGCTTTGCTTTGACAATCAGAATGAAGATTTCTAACTTCAGAAGCTCTATTATCTTCAGGCACCAAAGACAAAGTTCTCTCATCATTAATTACAAATTTGTTGATGTTGAACTCACCATTTTTGAGTAAATCCTTGACACCTCTGACAACTAATTTTGCATCATTTTCATGTTCAACAGAAACCAAGCAATCATCAACATAAAATGAATTTCTTACAGTTTCACTCACCAAATCTGAACCTCCAAATTCATCTACTGTCTTTTGAAGTGCGTACGCAGCAGCACTGCCACTCCAGACACCACCAAATACATGGACCAACATTCGATACTGTTCAAGATTTCCTCTTTCATCAAACCAGAGGAACCTTAAGAAATCTCTATGTACTTGAGGTACTCTCACTTGGTAATACATGGACTCGATATCGGCAGTAATAGCATATCTGTGATTGCGAAATCTTAACAATACATGCAACAATTTGTTATTGATGTCTGGGCCCTGTAGGCATTTATCATTCAAAGATTCACCCTGGTAACGAGACGAACAATCAAAAACTACCCTGAGCTTGCCAGGCTTACTATTTGATATCACAGCTTGATGTGGAAGATACCACGAGACTTTGTGCTGCTCAATTTCGTACACTGGAATTTTTCTGCATAGTTTTTGACACATAACTTGACAATTTCCTTATTATAGCATGACATCAAACCTTGTTTAATCAAACTACTCTTGAGTGAAATTAACCTTGACAATGCAACTGAGAAATTGTAGGGAAAGTTGGCTTCTCTTTTGAAGGGAATCGAGAGTCCATAATGACCATCACTCATAACAACCTCACTGTCCCACAACTCCAAAACAATCTTGTCCTCTACAGACAACCCAGCTTTCTCTTTGGATATTCCCTCACTTTCTATGTTCCACAGATCTGAACATCTTTTTCAATTTGAGATGTACTTACAAAATTTGTAATAAGCTTCCTGCTCACTTTATCTGAGGATGACATCGGACCATTTAGAGACCAACCAAAGAGAGTTCAAACAGCAAATAGCTCGCCAACCTTGCCCCTCCAAGTATCTAACGGGATCAAGGCTTCTGCACAATCTTGTCCTATCAAAAGATCGACATCACCATCAACAACAGGAATACTTGCTGGTATGTTATCAATGACATAAACATGTGGCAATTTGATCATTCCAGAACCATCAAGAGATTTTACACTTAAACTGACAACTGCTGCACTTTTAACCTCATCTGATTGACTAATTGTACTCAAATTGTAAGCCATTACAGATCCTTTGACTCCAATTCTATCAATCAACCTGCGAGTACAAAAACTGCTCGTAGACGCAGTATCTAACAATGCCTTTGTCGGACATTTATCATTTACATTTACAGATACAATAGGTACACATACAACCTGTGCATCAGTTACACTAACATTTTCAACCTCTATGTGATTTGCATTCACTTTACCACTAAACTGGTTGTTTCTTGGTCTCTCATTCACATGGATGAACTTTGTGTGTTCCAACCCATATCCAGGAACCGAGCACACGGATGGTTTCCTACAATCCGAGACGAGGTGATTTGACATCAGGCAATTTTCACAAAGTCTATGATATTTCACCAATTGTAATCTCTCTGTAGGTTTCATTTCCTTAAACTTCTGACAGTAGAAAAGGTGATGATCTTGTTTACAGGCAATGCGGGTCATCTTCGAACATCAGACGAAAAACATGCAGCTAATGACTTAGCGGGAAACTGTGCAGGAAACTTGGCAGAAGACTGAATTTGACTACAGATCGGATCATTTGCATCTTCAGCTTCTCTCTCAACAAACTCAACAAGTTCCTTGTAACTAGGGTATTGGTCATCTTTCTGTTTTCGATTCATCAAATATTTCCTCCTGTTGTTACGGATGTACGGCTGTAGTCGATTTACCACATCCAGAATGCATGATTGAGTGTCAACCTCATGCAATTTCTCTAAGCTGGCAAGTGTTGCATAATGATGATTGAGATCATCAGAGAACTCCTGAAGTTCTTTCAAGTTTCGAATCTGCTTCCCACACTTTAACTGCTTCACTATAATGTCAGAAATGATGTGATGATTGCCAAATCTTCTTTCAAGAATATCACAAGCTTTCTTGTAAGCTTCTACTGACTTCATCAATGTACAAGGACGAATTGCATCCCTTGCCTTTCCCGACGTAAATTGCAGTAACCTGGACAACTTTATAGAATCTTCTACAGATGACCGATGCACGTGCTCATCATAAGAGGATCACCACTGAATACTTCAAACTCTACTTTTGGCAGATTCATGCGGTCAACAAAATTATGAAGTTGTGCTGTCTCAGGCTGCTTAATCTTCGGCTTCTGGTCTTTGGAATCTGGTTCCTCAGCTGACTGCTTGTTAATATAATCTTTTGCTATGTTCAAAGCATCAATATAGGAAGTTTGAGCCTCAAAGAAGTATTGATCACTTTCTTCGACTGCTGCATCAGTCTCTAAAATACCATGATAAACATCATGTGCCTCTTCAAACTTGCTAAATGATTCTTTCATCTTCTCAGCTTTAGACTTAACTTTCCCAAGCTCATCTTCAGCAATGTATTGTGGTAAAGCATTCACGCATCTAGTCACCTGGGCCTTCATTTGCCCTCTCTTGATCTTGGCATCATTGAGAGCCATCTTAAAATTTCACTTATCTTCTTGTTGGCGGATGAGTTTTTCACTGTGAGATTTCTCCCAAGAAATTGACAAAACTTGAATATGACCACTATTTTATCACGCAGAACTACTGCTGCTGGTGAAAAAACTCATGTGGCCTTATTTGACATCATATTGGCTGCTGTTTACTCTTCAGATGAATTGTCCCAAGTGCCAGTAAAGTTCTAATTAAACACCCACTTCCTATGACCTCAAAGGTCAAGGTTACAAATTACTTGGCCTTTGATTGGCTGGACAATCACATGTTCATTGCATGAACATGTGCAACATTAACCAACACTTCAGGCCCGAGTAAGCATATTGACACTTAGGGATTTAGGAATAATTCAATAAATAAACTGGCATTAACAAAGAAATCAGTGAACATATTTTACTAAATGAAATTGTGAATATATTCTTTAGGCCTATAAATGTATACATATGAGAATAACTGTGTGACACAATACAACCTTAACTAAATTTATATAGGGAAATTAACATTCTGTGTTGCAAGTTTACGGTTTGTCGTTCTATTATATCACCTTGTATTAGTCATTATTTTCCTTTATAATAACCAAATAAAGTTACCTGCATCATGGAATATACCCTTCTAGTCAGGTAAGTTTGTTGTCGCTTTTCATTAGTCTTGGATTTAGTACTATTCTAATGTAATTATGATATACTGCATCTCTGATAATTCGATGGTTTTACTGCATGGTGATTCAATGGTTTAGGGCAAGAAGGAGTGTTACGGTATATTACTACTGAATATGTTTGTAGCTTTAGTGAAGGCATGTTCTCACTATCGTACAAGGCCAATTGTGTGAGGTGCGTTGTCCATGCATTTGGATAAACGCATGGAAAACACATGGTTTTTGCCTCATTATATAATTAGCTGAAAACCATGCGTTTTCCATGCATTTATCCTTCTCATGGAAAATGCACGTGGCACATTTGGCCATGTTGGATATTGTATTGAAAAATAATTTATGGCATGTGTCCATCAAAATCACAGAACTGGAGATCCAGTTCTGAGGTCAAAATGCAACATAATAAAGTTGAACATCGCATTAACAACATCTAGCAATTAACCAGAAGTTCATACAATGTATAACATCCAATGAAACAAGAAGTTCAACAACCTACAATAATCCAATTAAATAAACAAATGCAACATGGTGTAAAGTCCACTGCCCTGTATCACTCACTCATATGAAATAGATAACTTCTATGAGGTGTACATTTATAATGGCTCACAATTACAGTCACAGAGACTTTGTCAGCACTTAATTATCTTAGTTATTGATCACAGTAGTCATATATTGTTTAATGTAGTTTAGTCATGCAAGATGATTGCACTTAGTTATTAATTACATTGTTCTTAATAGTCAGGCATGTTTAGTAGGGTCAGTCATGCATGAGGCTACAGGTGCATGATTACCAGGCTGAATGTTAAATACATTGATTATTACAGTTGTACCTTGTCAAATGTAGTGTATAGTTATGTCAGGCTACTAGGCTGATTGTTAAACACATTGATTATTATAGCTGTGCCTTGTCAAGTGTGGTGTATAGTTATGTCAGAATACCAGTTTGATTGCACATTGCATTGAGCTCATTGTATTGCCCCATTGAGGCTGCCTCCCCACTAAGGCCAGGCAGGCCTTTGATCCTGGAGCAATGCTGCCTCCTTAATTGCTCTTTACTGCTCCCCAAGCCAAGCTACCTGCCAATTGCTGACACTGCCATTGTGTCCCAGTGTCAGCTTGGGCTAAAAATAGCCATGGCACAATGCAGTGGCACAGAGAGCCCCTTTGTCTCTGCAGGCCTAATCCCTGCCAGCTTAAAGTGGCATTTTACCAGTGCTGCAGTTAAGGGGGGGAAGCCACCCCCCCACTTATGTGATTCATGCTCTACTGCTCCAGGGAGAGCAGTCCAGCAGCTAATTGTGTATTGTTCTAGGATTGGTTAATGAAATTCAGTGCATTGTTTTAGCACTCATGATTGGTTGAAATTAACCCCACCCAGTGCATGCTGGGTGGGGAAGTGAAGAGCCCTATTGTTAATATAAGGCTCTGCAGCAATAAAAAGATCAGTTTTTACCTTACCAGGAAACATCACTGAGGAAGCAAACCTACTGTCTTACAGAGTTCTTATTTCACATATCAAACTTGGAACTTGTACAAAATGCCTGGATGGAGAACTGACTGAAGGTTACATGACAGATCAGCACAAGCCTTGGAACTTGTCCTTTGATGCCTGATATTGCTTCTGCAGTTCAGAGAGGTCTGTTGTATGCCTCTTGCTAGAGTCCAAGAGGAGGAACCTTTACATTGGTGACCCCGACGTGATCTTCATTAACTGAAGAGATTGAGGAACAGCTCTTCATGAGTCCTGCACCCCAAATGGGAAGTCTACACAGGACCAACATGCTGAACCTGGAGTAAATGACTTGTGATGCCTAACTGACACCCTGTGGTTGACACGTCACATTCTCCCCGTATATCGCACAATTGACACCACACCAGCACGAAAATGGCAGCCCCGCTTGGTGCGCAACAATTTGCAGAATTCATCACACAATTTACACTCCAAAGTGAACAACAGCGACTCGCCACGAAAGGAGAGCATGATGAAAGGGAGACACGGCAACAGAAAACCAGTGATCACTTGGCCGCCGACAACCTTGCCAAGCGCATCTCCCCGTGTGACGGAGCCAACCCTGGGACAGTTCGAGAATGGTTACAAGAGGTAGACCTGACGATCCCTTACTCGGAATTATCGGTCTACATTGCAGCACAATCGTCACGAGGAGCCCTCAGACGCGAGTTGGAGCATCACTTGACACTGCAAGACGACCGCCAAGCTATCACATGGCCCACCCTGCGAGCCCACATGGAAAAAGCGTTCTTGTCTACCCATGAGGATGACCGCCTACGACACGAGCTGGATAAACTCAAGCAAGGAGCATATGAGACATCAGCATCATACAGCAGGCGCTTTAGAGAAGCGGCTGATTTGGCGTATCCACCCCGCGTTATTTTACCACAGGCAGAGCCATCAAGGAATGATGCTGAGATCAGGATAATCCTGAAAGCTTATTTAAGAGGGCTCAGGGACCGTCATATTGTGGAGCGCCTCCTCAAACATGGCCGCCCAGAGAATTATCAAGCGGCGATGAAACTAGTAGAGGACTACGAGGGAGATGAATATCGCATCCGCATGGCACTGGATGATGGCATCTTGCTCCGGCACGAGGAGCCAATGGAGATTGGCGCCGTCGCCCCGCCATCAGCAGCAACCCCCGCCCCTGTCCGCGCCGTGGCCCCAACCGAGGAATTGGCAAAAGCCAAGGACTTGGCACAGCTGCAACGTCAAATGAATGGCATGACACAGCAGTTTACCAAGTTAATGTCAACACTGCAACAGTCGAAGACATCGGAGAAACCCAGCACACGCACAGCAATCGCGACACAGCCGCCTCGCCATAGTGCCGATGAGTCCTCATACGCCTACACCGAGGAAGGGACGCCCATATGCAGCTACTGCAACAAGATAGGCCACGTCCAGCGCCACTGCCGCAGCCGCAAGGCGGCCCAGCGTCCTCAGCGCCCGGCCCAGGGGGGCCAATAAGCGCCGCACCCTCGGATGAGCTCAAGTATGTAGAGTTAGAGTTCTATGGATATATCATCCCGGGACTAGTAGACACTGGAGCCTCACGAAGCGTGTTGCGGCGCTATGAATTTGAATTATTATGTGCAAAAACTGGGCGGATGCCCATTCTCGAAAAATCAATACCACTCTGTGGAGTCACTGGCCACGGCATTTCTGTCTTAGGCAGCACTGAACTGTATGAGTCAAAATTTGGCACAATCAGGCTGATCATAGTGGACCAGATCGCCCACCCCCTCATCCTTGGCCGAGACGTACTCCGCAAGCAGCACGCCAGTATCAACTATGACGAAGGCAGGCTATCGTGGAGAGCCACCTCCCTGCCCTTGCTGCCTGCCCGAGAAAACCATGCCATTGATTCCTTGGGGGACCGGCCGCCCATAATAGGGGACTCTGCGATAGCCAAATGCATAGCAGACAATGAGCACTTATTCGCGGCAAAAGGAGAGCATCTTGGATGTCACCCTGACATTGCAATCCGCATTGAGACAGAGGGCAGACCTATCAAGCGAAGGCCCTACAGATTGCCCCTCAGCAAGCGTGATGCCCTTGACAAAAAGTTGGATGACTTACTGGAGCAAGGCGTCATAGTTCCCTCCTCATCACCTTGGGCATCTCCAGTAGTACTGGTGGAGAAAAAGGACCCATCAGAAGGTCCCCGCTTTTGTGTTGACTACACCCAACTCAACAAGGTCACGAAGAAAGATGCATACCCCATTCCACTCATAAGGGACATCTTCGACCAACTGCAAGGGGCCACAGTCTTTTCAACACTAGACATGAAATCAGGTTTTCATCAACTGCCCCTGCACCCCGAGGACCAGGAAAAGACAGCCTTCGTCTGCCACAGGGGACTATTTGAATGGACCAGATTACCGATGGGCTTGTGCAACGCCAGCCAGCTGTTTCAAAGAGCCATGGAAGTCGTCCTTAAGGGCTTGATTGGCACCGTATGCATGCTTTATATAGACGACATAGTAGTATACAGCGAGGATGAAGCTCAGCATGTCACGCATCTCAACATGATGTTAGAGCGTCTAGACATGTACAATCTACGCTTGAACCCAACTAAATGTGTGTTTTGACTGAAACAAGTGAAACTGCTGGGGTATGTAGTCAGCCAGGCGGGTCTACGAGCAGACCCAGACAAAGTGTCAGCCATCGTCAGGATGCAAGCCCCACAGAATCTAGCGGAGACACGCAGCTTTCTGGGCATGACTGGCTACTATCGCTCCTGTATACATGACTACGCACGCATTGCTGAGCCGCTAGTGAACTTCACTCGCAAAAACGTGCGTTTTGATTGGTCTGGACGTCATCAACTCGCGTTCGATCAGCTGAAGAAGGCCCTCACCAGTGACAGTGTCATGGCACACCCCCGCACTGACCAGCCATACCAGCTGTACACAGACGCCTGCGATTATGCAATTGGTGCTATTCTCTGCCAAAAAGATGCCCAAGGGGTGGAACGCCCCATTGTATATTTGTCCAAGCAATTGTCGGACACCCAGCGACGCTGGGCAACAATCGAGAAGGAGGCTTATGCGGTAGTATACGCCCTTAAACAATTAAGGCCCTATTTGTGGGGAGCGCAATATAGGACATTTACCGACCACAAGCCTCTGACTTGTCTATTTACAAAAGACATGAACAATACCAAAATACAAAGGTGGGCAATTCTATTGGCAGAATACAATTGCAAAGTGGAATACCACAAAGGCAAATTGAACATAAGGGCAGACATGCTCTCCCGCATTAAGCAGTCTGAGGAATTAGCCACCTTTGACGCGGATTACTGGCAATTAGGGGATGCCCTGCCAGACATGCCAGACGACGAAAGCCCACCAGATGCGTACGGACTAGACCTGCAATTGCTGTCACAACAACAGCGAGAAATGACTGAATGGACTGAGCACCACGACGATGACAGCGACTATGATGTCATCAATGGCCTATTATATTCGACAAGGAAGCCATACCAATATGCAGCTGACCACCCGCGTCTGGTAATCCCGCAGGGACAACGCGAAACAGTCATCTCGCGAGCACATACAGATGTGGGTCACATGGCCGTTCAGAAGACCATGAGAAAACTTCAGGAGGCCTTCGCATGGCCCAGAATGAAGGCAGACGTAAAAGCCTTTGTCGCCAAATGCCCAACATGCATCATTCACAGCAAAGCGACACCGAGAGCGCCGATGGGCGAGATGCCAATTGCCACAGCGCCAGTACAAATCATCGCTGCAGATCTCATTGGCCCACTGGTAAAATCACCGGCAGGCAACCAATACATCTTGACTGTGATTGATCACTGCACCGGCTGGGGAGAGGCATTCCCAATTCCCTCCAAGACGAGTTATGAGGTGTGGAAACAGTTGACCAGACTATACTTCCCCCGCCATGGTTATCCAGACGTCCTCATAACAGACCAGGGTCTGGAATTTGGCGCCATGGCCATCAGGGAGTATCTAGCAGCGCTGGCAATTGATCATCGACGCACCACAAGCTATAACCCCCAGGCCAATGGCAAATGTGAACGCTTCAATGGAACCCTTAAGCAAATTGTGGCTCGCCTAATTAACAACAGCAGGGACAACTGGGAAGACAAGCTTGGGCCAGCCCTCCTGGCCTACAACAACTCAGTCTCCGACACTACAGGACACACTCCGTACTTTTTGCACCACGGCAGACGGGCCAGAATACCCATAAATCGCATTCTTGGCAACGACAACATCACAGATGACCGCCTGCAGCACCTTGCTGATGCACTAAGAGCGGCCATGGCGGCCACAGAGCAATCAAGGCGTCTCAACAGAGAGCGTCTCGAACGTCAGGCCAACGTGGGGATAGTGAAAGTGGGCGACACAGTGGTAATCAAGGCTCAGGAGCCCCTATCACTAACAAGCAAATGGGACCCGCAATGGACAATAACGCGTGTAAGAGGCAAGGTGGTGTGGCTTACACACCAACAAACAGCCAAGCAAAAGACACTAAACATCAACAAAGTGAAAGTGGTTGATCCCAACATTGCCTGGGACGAAGTCAATTGCCGACCCATCAGAAATTCACGACACAGCACAAAGACCACAGGCGTCATGAAAATGTACCCACCACCAAAGATCACACACAAAACCCAACTACACGCCCCGGTGCCTCCGCCCGCCCCCAGACAAGCGGCCGTGAAACGCACAAGGCCTCTCAGCGAATCAAGTGACTACAGCAGCGTCACACCCCAGTGCAGCCCCGAGACAGCTACCAAAAGGCAGTCACAGGGAGCTCCTGCAACACAGTTGACACTCGCCACAGCACCAGCAAGGACCACTGCCACGGCCAGAACTGCACCGCTGAAGCTTGGAGACGCCAAGCGCCTACATCGCACTGCACCAAGACGCCCACATGAGCCAGACCAAGTGACCACGGCAAAGCGTCGTCAACCAGCACCTGAAACTCCGCTCCCACAAGCACAGGCACCAAGCAGAGCCCCCGCTGGCACGCGTACAGCCCCAGAACGCCAAGCAGACTTGAAGCGTCTTCACAGGTCAGCCCCCCGGCGCCCACACACGCCCGACCCACCTGCCCAGTCGAAGCGCAACAGGGTATACCTGCCACGTGCCTCAAAGCGACCACTATGCCCCGACACAGCAGTGCCCACGCCGGAACAGCAAAAGAAGGCACGTATCGACCTCCTCCACGAGGTAGCCGCTATGCTGGCCTCATACTAGCCTGCTGCATACTAGCAGGTCACCTGGGACACCCAACTGCGGCCTCAGCAATAGCCCTCACCCGCTTACCAGATGGAGTCAGCATCAGGGGAGGAGAAACACTACATCAGATCATCGCATCATGGGACGTGTATGTCACCCTGGATCCGCCCCCATTTCCCGCCGACCTCGCCCAGCAGGTCGCCTCACTCAACTACACCTTCAAAGCCCTACAGTCACTGTCAGCATCTGGCATAGATATCAATCTTGCCACACAGAAACTACGAAGAGACAGACTGCAATCGATATTGGCAGAAGGCACCTCACGCAACAGAGTGAAGCGTGGCCTGTTAGACATAGGCGGATCAATTTTAAATGCTCTCTTCGGTGTGGCGACATCATCGCAACTAGACAGATTCAAAGCCGCATTATCAGAAGTGAGCAGCCAGCAGAATGACATGGCTCATGCCCACAACAACTTGGCCACAATATTAAACCAGACAAGGTCTTATATTAGCCAGCTGGCCGTGAAGCATCATCAGTTGGAGCTGCATGTGCTCCAGATTAATTCTGCCATCAACCAGCTCACTAAAGTCATGCAAGATCATGCGAAGAGGATAAGCCGCATTGAACTTGTGACCGACTTGGACAGATACTTAGACGTCCTCGACCTTGCTACACAACTCTACGTCACCCAAGTTACCTTGTTTCACAGGCAGAGAGCAGAGTTGGAACTAGGCCACCTAACCAGAGATCTACTGTCAGAAGAACAACTGAAAGAGATTCTACTACAGGCTGCAGCAAAGCATCAGGTAATCTCGTCCTTGGAGTGGTATTTTCAATATCTTACTGTGACACCTCTGTGGCAAGACACTGGCAGCCTTCTGTACAAAGTTGAGATCCCCTTAATTGCGCCAAGACCGTATTTATTATATCAAATTTTAGCGCATCCAGTGCCCATTTCAAACACTTCATATACAGTAAATCTGAAAGTTAAGAAGATTTATGCTATGGACACAGTCTCAGGTAATCTATTTATACCCAAGCATTGCTTGGGCCACAGGCCAACAGTATGTCAGACTGGCCCCGAATATGGCGTAACTCTCATGCATTGTGCACGTGGTCTACTGACCAACCGCAGAACCCTTATAAACAAATGTCAGGTTAATGTGGTCGACTATGCTGGTGAACCATTACTGGCCACCATTGATGTAAACCAGTATGCCCTAGCTTCACAAGGAGAAACGTTAGTCATAAGATGCCCAGGTCAAACCGAGACACATCAAACCGTAACTCGCGGCACATACAACTTAACATGTCTTGCACCATGCACCATTAGTGGTGCTGGCTGGTCGGTCACGTGCATCGACAGACTGTATCTAGCTAGGCGTTATGTTCCTCCGGCAGTGCGGGTCACAGCCCACTTTAACTTCACAACCATGGTAACTGTTAAAGCTTTACACATCGCCCTGCCGGCAATGCAGTCAGCCGATGCACATCCAATGATGGACGTAGATGTAGCTTTATTGTTGCATCCTCTGACCCCCAGCCCAGTACCCAAGTATAAATTCATGCCATCACCACTAGCAATCTTTAACATAGTGATCATCTCTATAGTCTGGGCCTCAATCACCATTTTTTATATCAGGTGGCGGCGCTTCAGATCCAAATTCAGACAATTTAGACAGTCTCCACAAGAAGTGCTTCCCCTGACAAGCGCAACCGCACCTGAGCCAACCACAATCCCCAGCTCTGGTCTTTGGCCAGTACTTCCGCCACTAGCTGAGTGCCTAAAAGGCACTAGCTGCAACACCACAAACCCCCCCCATTATGATCCTCAATAACATGCCAGTCTTGTCACAGACTAACTCTCGCAGTTCCTTTCACCATGACTAAACCCACTCCAAAGCGAAATACCACCTTCAGCAGCACTGAAGACACAAGCATCAGCCACATAACGGATTACACCGGCGTGATCAACCAATCGACACTGGCCCTGGAGCGAATCCCGGCCAGGCATTGGACACCACCGCTAACAAGTCCCTGGAGCATCAGAATCCACAAGTGTGGCTGTTAACACTCGTGTTATTAAACAACACAAACAATTATTACTATACCACATCATGCCAAAGGATAGACAAACAGGTCACCTTTGCATCATGTCACAACCAAGGCGACATAGGGCATAACATACAGTAGGGGAGCCATTAGCTATATAGATTATTAAAATATCATTTACTGGGTCAACGCATGTTGCCAGCCTATTGGGCGCAGTACAGCGCAACATGAAACTATAATCCAACAAGCCTAGTCATGCGCTCCCTTTATAGTAAACAAAATTACATTTATTTTTGTATTGTTCTAGCTAGTGTTACATCATGCATATACACTCCACAAAATGCTTCCTTCAGCCTATATTCACATAAGTGCACCTTATTCTTCTTTTCCTTGTATTAATATCATGTCATCATTTTTTTTTTTTATTTTACTTCGCTCCTTGCTGGCTAGCATCAATGAGCTGGAAAAAGGGGGGGAGTGATGTAAAGTCCACTGCCCTGTATCACTCACTCATATGAAATAGATAACTTCTATGAGGTGTACATTTATAATGGCTCACAATTACAGTCACAGAGACTTTGTCAGCACTTAATTATCTTAGTTATTGATCACAGTAGTCATATATTGTTTAATGTAGTTTAGTCATGCAAGATGATTGCACTTAGTTATTAATTACATTGTTCTTAATAGTCAGGCATGTTTAGTAGGGTCAGTCATGCATGAGGCTACAGGTGCATGATTACCAGGCTGAATGTTAAATACATTGATTATTACAGTTGTACCTTGTCAAATGTAGTGTATAGTTATGTCAGGCTACTAGGCTGATTGTTAAACACATTGATTATTATAGCTGTGCCTTGTCAAGTGTGGTGTATAGTTATGTCAGAATACCAGTTTGATTGCACATTGCATTGAGCTCATTGTATTGCCCCATTGAGGCTGCCTCCCCACTAAGGCCAGGCAGGCCTTTGATCCTGGAGCAATGCTGCCTCCTTAATTGCTCTTTACTGCTCCCCAAGCCAAGCTACCTGCCAATTGCTGACACTGCCATTGTGTCCCAGTGTCAGCTTGGGCTAAAAATAGCCATGGCACAATGCAGTGGCACAGAGAGCCCCTTTGTCTCTGCAGGCCTAATCCCTGCCAGCTTAAAGTGGCATTTTACCAGTGCTGCAGTTAAGGGGGGGAAGCCACCCCCCCACTTATGTGATTCATGCTCTACTGCTCCAGGGAGAGCAGTCCAGCAGCTAATTGTGTATTGTTCTAGGATTGGTTAATGAAATTCAGTGCATTGTTTTAGCACTCATGATTGGTTGAAATTAACCCCACCCAGTGCATGCTGGGTGGGGAAGTGAAGAGCCCTATTGTTAATATAAGGCTCTGCAGCAATAAAAAGATCAGTTTTTACCTTACCAGGAAACATCACTGAGGAAGCAAACCTACTGTCTTACAGAGTTCTTATTTCACATATCAAACTTGGAACTTGTACAAAATGCCTGGATGGAGAACTGACTGAAGGTTACATGACAGATCAGCACAAGCCTTGGAACTTGTCCTTTGATGCCTGATATTGCTTCTGCAGTTCAGAGAGGTCTGTTGTATGCCTCTTGCTAGAGTCCAAGAGGAGGAACCTTTACAATGGCTTTAGTTGATGATAGTTGATGATGCTCTGCCCATATCACATAGCACATTTCACATGGGGCATTGCTCATGCTTCGCATAGATGTGGCGCAGCATTCTTGGCAGTTGCCCAAACTCATGTTAGCTTCAGGCAATATCCAATGTATCACTTCTACATCTCAAATACAAAGTCCTTTGCTGTCCTTTTTCTTACAAATTTCACTGGGTGTGTACACACGACATTCAAGCTTGCTCGAGAGAAATTTGAGCTGCTCCCAGTGAGAAAACACACAGTGTTTACCAAGGGAAAATTTTAATCAAGTTGACTAAGGAAGCATGAAGGTTAATTTAGATGTAGATATCTTGTCTCAAGCGATGTTTTAACAAGAACCTGGCCCTACAATGTCATGTATTTTCTTTGAACTAAGAGGGGAAGTTTTACCAAATGCTAGATATTATGCTGTAGTTTTGAGGGAGTATGATCAGTGATAACAACTTCTTTTTTTTATCATAGCATCACTAAAGGTCCGATGAAATAACTCAGCAATTGTGTAGTACTAACTATTATTATACTTGCTTTATATGGAGTCTATGATTGAAAATAAAAAAAGGACTTGCTTTATTCTGCTTCTCATTTAAAACAGATAATTCAGTCACGTGACATTGTATATTAGGGAAGTGACAATTATCATAGACTGGGCAATTCTGCACTCGAGACAATGATGGTCAGTTTTGTGAAAGAGGTAATCACTTATTTGATGTAATAGCAATAATAGACGCTCCTTAATGCATACGTAACAGTTAGAGAATTTGCAATAAATTCATGCAGTGGTTTTACGACAAGGATTATAACCCATTTGACGTAACATCTTTGATGATAAGCCATAATCTTCAAGAACATTTAAAATGACAATTTTTACTGCAACCATGACATTTCGTACTGCGGACCAATTCTAGCATCTTTACATGTAGCCGCAGCAAATTACATATTTTATAAGTAACCTTCAATGAATGCATTAACTGAAGGAGGAGGAGGAGGAGGAGGAGGAGGAGGAGGAGGAGGAGGAGGAGGAGGAGGAGGAGGAGGAGGAGGAGGAGGAGGAGGAGGAGGAAGAGGAGGTATAATGAAGTATAATGAAGTATAATGAAGTATAATGAAGTATAATGAAATATAATGAAATATAATGATATACGAGGAAGTGCTTTGAGTAGAATAAGAAGAAGCCAAAGAAGACGAAGGAAAAGAAGAAGTAGAAGGAAAGAAGAAGAAAAATTGGAGAAAAAGAAGAAGGAAAAGAGATTAAGGAAAAAGATGAAAGAAGAAGAAGACGGACGTAGTAGATAAAAGATGAAGTAAAAAAGAAGAAACAGTGAATTTAAAAAAAAAAGAAAAAAGTAAAGAATAAGAAAAACAAGGAGAAAAAAAGAAGAAGAATACAGACAAAAGACAAGACGACAGAATTACATAAGAACTTTGAACACAAGAGAAGATCGGAAAGTGCATTGAATCAGGACAGAAATTAACCAAACAAAAATTACTTTTAAAACAGCAAGATCAAACAGGAAAAGTAACCCTTAAAGACAGCAAAGAGGGTGGGATTGATCTTATCTTAATGGATAAATTGAAGAATAAAGGGAATGAAACATCGCAAAGAAAAGCAAAAGGGCAATACAGCAGGAGGAAAAATGTGTGTGTGTTACATAAAACATTGTGTTGTTGCATAATAAAATTATCCTGAGACCTTATCATAAAACATGTCATTTCATGAAATTATCAAGATACTTTATTACAAAATGTCCATGGAAATGAATTGTACACACAACTCAACATTAACACTGAGAATTGTGCATATGATGAATGCACGGCTCTGATGTTCCCATCCTCTGCAGAGCTCCTTTAACAGTGTTGCAACTTGTGAATTCCTACAACGCCATTGAAATCATCAATCAGTTATAGGGAAGCACCTTAAGCGCAGTTTTGCATTCCACTGGTGGCCCTTAAGTAACATTATTAGTCTGTATTGCCATTCTATACATGGAAGAGATGTTTGAACAAAGGTTTTATCAACATCCATACATCAATCCCACAGTGTGCCCACAGCGGGAAATGGAGAGACATTACCATAGCAAATAGGCCTTGTCTAACATGAAAGCCGCCTTTGAAAATGAGACGCTACTTTCAAGCGCATGTGGTTGAGCATTTTGCTGTGCATTTTATTGGGGTTAAACCAATGAACCTACTTTGTTTTGACACTGTGAGTATATTGCTTTGCAAATTTATGGTTATCTGAAAGAAAATTAATATTGCCAGGAATTGAGCCTTGGACCTTAAGTGTAGCTGTCCAACCCAGATAGCATTCCAAATCGACCCAGCATCATTTCCATATAGGCCACTGTCGTTACAACATCGTATTAACATCGCCGATATCGCGCCGACGTTGAAAAGATTTGGGAATGCGTTTATATAATGTTTTGTATATTCCAAATCCTACTGATCTGATGATTAGTCAGCTTATATAACCACCTGGTAGAGGCAGACGTAATGATGAGATCACTAAGTTTAAAGACCACACCAGGTTACACATTTACCCCATGGGTGGGGTCTTTTGCTTGCCCAGCACGACAGCACAGAGAACAAGTACAAGATACCATCAATTTAACGTCTCTTGCGAGCAATACCAGCTGGATACAGCTGAATAGTGGATTTACACGGAAGTTTCTCTGTATTTCCACCAGCTGGCTAAAACAGAATACTGCAATTCTATTGGCTGAAAAAATTCCCGCCCTTGACTCTGATTGGCTGAAGCAAAGTGCATCCTAGCAGCGGTATTTTTAATGCATTTTAATGTATATTTGACACTTTATATCTATGGAATCAGTTAGTTATTACCTACTATACCTGAAAAGCAAAATGAGTAAGAAGAGGAGAGGAAAGACTTGTGTCCTGCTGAATCCAGGGCTGTTCAATGAAAAGACTCTATTGCATGCAGAAAGCTTAGGCTGCAATCTGAACTCAGGACCATCACCGGAGCTGGCCAAAGTGATGTTGATACATTTACCACTAGACCCCTAAACTAGCCAATCTTTAAGCCAATAGGTTTGAACAGTTTACATATTAACTGAAGGAGGAGGAGGAGGATATATATAATACAACACAGGCAATGTTATTAATTATTTATGCTATGGCAGATCACTCAGTACTCGATGTTTGCCCAAAGGCTTCATCTGAGAATTTTGAACACTTATTCATAAATATTTATCAAAAGGCTATAGGGCCTAAGCGGTAATTTACGGCATAAGTAAACAGGTCGATCTTTGAGCTTGTTTACAAATATTCTACCATTTCGTTGTCAACAATGCAAATGTGAGATCAAAAGATATCACCGACTAATCAATATAGTTCCTATGGAATTTTTACTTGTCAGCATCGTGTATAAATTACAAAAAAAAACAAAAAACAAATAGCAGCTGAGTGGTCTTGTGTTTTTTCTCATGAGTTCATTAGCCAAAGCCTTGTAGCTGGTTTGGATAAACGCATGGAAAATGCATGGTTTTTGCTTCATTATAATTTGCTAAACACCATGCGTTTTCCATGCATTTATTCTTCTTATGGAAAACGCACGTGACACATTTGGTCAAGTAGCATTTAGTCAATATAATACTAATTTGTTACAATGTTCTTAAATTCTATTTGCTGTAGGCCTACATGTAACTTAACAGTTTTATACATTTCTTTATACTTATGTATAACTTGCCCCAATGCCATATAGGGTATAGAGTAGGGTAACATGGGCAGCAGTGTAATATGGGCACCTCCCAGTAAGTGGTACATGCTCACACCTGGTGGAATTCAAGGTCATCATCTGTAGAGCAGACCGCACATTTGAGGCTGCAATTGTTTTCAAGATATGTTGACTTAAATGTATATATATACCTGTCATGCTGTTTTTGCTCAGGGAAAAAAGCCTGTGGAATACATTAATTTGGTGAAGATATATCAACTTCATGTTTTTTTCATTGCAAATACTCATTTTTGTAGGATTATAAAGTGTACAAAATAAATATTTGACCAGAGATTTTTAACAGGAGCACTGCCAATTTTAAACATTTATCTTGCCCAAATTAAACTTCGGCATTTATAGTGGAAATTAGTATAGTTTAATATGGACATTGTAGTGCTCATATTTTCAGAATGAGGTGTCCATGAAATCCTACTGTGCTTTAATATGGGAATTTAAAAAAAAATTCAGTCATGCTATTACAAAAATATCATGGATATGCGCATCATGTGCACTGGGTTTATAGCTTATTACCTATAGAAAATAAAACAACCGGAATGATGCATTTTCCATAATTACTTTCATCACAGCATTAGCGAGACAAAAGTATGCCCATAGTACCCAACTTTACCCTAAATTCATATTTGTGACTATAACCAACAACGTTTCTAACTGACTGTCTGACTGACTATTTCACAGCAACAAAAAATGATAGTTTCTGTTAATCCATTTCATGCACACATGTCATGAAAAAGAAAAAAAAACTGATATAGTTTTGCCTTGGTAAATCTACATAATTGTATTATTCACCAATAACTTTAATAGGCAAATTCTGCAGTCCACGAAAACCATTATGATTTAGATGTCTGAAACGTTTTTTTTTTGTCTTTTTTTTTTGCCATAATATGCTAGATATATAATATAATAACGAGCTTATTAATCATGTGGCTTGTTATTGTAGCAAGCTCGCTAATTTGTTTCCGTTTATCCGGATCTGGCGATAATTGTATTAATGATAATACTGATTATCTAACTTACCATTCAATACTCTTCATTTTAGGTCGTTTATCATCAATCTTGACAATAATTAGGCTTAATACCAGAATAAGACAAGACTTAAGTGCAGATGATCATGCTTTAATAATCCCTTAACAGTATCTTAAGAGACAATACACTTAACAATACACTTAAGACTTATGATCTAATCTATATGCTTAAGTAGTTAAGTTAGTTATCACGAAAACAACTACGCAATTAATAAAGTTATTTTTCTCGACTTTTAATGTTTTATTATATTGACTTTTATTTTCGTCAGGCAAGACGCAGGATCAAATGAAAGTAATTATTCATCATTTGATTTTTAATGTAATTTTTTAACAATATTTTTTTAAATCTTATTTATTGAAATATAGGGTCATGTGTTAGAAATTGGTATAAATATGCTATTTTACATTTAATATATTACTCGTAAAAATCAAATTGTTTAATTAAAAAGGCAATATTTGTGATTTCACATATACTTAAAAACACCACATAAAAAGTACTCTAATTAAAGGGTATAGAGTCTATACCTCAATAAAAGAGCAGTTATTTAGAGCATACCATTCTCAATACAAAACAAAATAAAAATTTCACGCAATAAGGCTGAGCTATAAAACAAGTAAGTGTTGCGAAAACGTTGTCAATTGTAAACAAATTTATTTGACCTGTACCGTATTATCGACAGGGCGGGTATTATCGACACTTAAAATTAGTTTGTTAACAAAATTGTTAACATTCTTATGTGAGTGTCGATAATACCCGCCCTGTCGATAATACCCTCCGTTACGGTATTTATGATAAATTTGGAGGAATTGTCTATTATCTACGGAAGCCTATTAGTGCCACACATATTTTTTTTTCTCTAATCTGCGTTTTTTTAACATATTTTTTTTTATTTGCGTTTTTCGTACATATTTTTTTTAAATGTGCGTTTTTCGTACTTAATTTTTTTAAATGTGCGTTTTTTCAACAAATTATGTACGAAAAACGCAAATTCAAAAAAAAAATGTTGAAAAAACGTAAATTAAAAAATATTATTTACGAAAAACGCAAAAAAAAAAAAATGTTAAAAAAACGCAGATTAGAGAAAAAAAAAAGTGTGTGGCACTAATAGGCTTCCGTAATTATCCTCTTTCGAACTAACTCAAACATAATTCAGAATTGTCGTGTTTGTGCCAAGCCTTGACAAACACAGTCTCAATGAATAAATTCACAGAATCGTTCGATTCTAAGATGAAGCATATTTGGAAAGTATAGAAATAGCGAATGATCTGCAAAAGCACATAATATGCATGAATCATCTTGTTAGTTTTGAATTATCTGCCTTGTATATATCTTGTTTATTGTATATCTTATTTATTTACAAACAAATGTTTCGTGAAAATTCTCCATGATCCATACAACTGGGCAGGAATTTGGCCACGGTTTTAAGGTGAAATACCACAAAAATTACTTTGTTTAAAAATAAGTCAGCAATCACAATTATACAATGGTTGCATGTGAGACATGAAGATATGTACACCCGAAAAGGTCAATGTACAATGAGGCTGATAGGATGAGCATTTGAGGGAGTACATATCTCACGTTTCACATGCAACCATTGTGTAATTGTTTTGTACCACTGAACCGCAATAGTTTTATTGTTAAAATTGATATATCTACCTACATCTACTTCCATGTATAAATGTGTATGTAAAACAATATTATACAGTAAATAGAATTGCTGATATGATGTTAACTATAATCATCTATGTACATAACTTTCACTTGGTGGCTGGAACCATTACTTAATTTATTTTAATTTTTTCTCTTCTTTCAATGAATTTCTATTTATTTTTATTTTTTAATGTACAATATACTCATGTTTTGCAAAATTTTCTGTTGAATTTTAATGTATTGATGTTTGCGACAAATATGTCATATTTGACATAATACTGTCAATAAAAAGTATACATGTTAATGTGTTATTTTTCCTTTTTCATTCATTACGATTTATGGCTAATCAATTAACGCCAGTTACATAATTGGATTGGCCAAGAACTTAGCTTTCATAAAATGTCTAAAATTTGAAAATCTGATAAACATTGACGAAGTTATTAAATAAAATGTACTAGTAAGTCAGATCGCTAAAATTGCCTGAATTTATGATTTCCAGCGCGGAACTGAAGACACTGCGTCAGGCCACGCCCACTTTCTGGCTACCTACCAATCACAGCGTGACGTGGCTGGCTTTCTGTTGTACATGAGAATTTGTACAAAGACGTAAATAATGCTAAATTTCTGTGGTGAGTGGTACAAAGTTATGAGTACTACAGTGTCCTATAACAAATGCACAAGGAAAGTAGAATACTGGAAATAAATGAATGCACTATTCTAAATAAACATTAATAAAATTTAAACTTCATTTGTATGCAGTTACCTATATTATTGAATGTTTCTAAAGCTTGATCTCTTTTTAAAATATTTTAACAATATAGTTCTAGCTCACCTAAGCACCAGGCCAGTCTGACGGCCAATATAGTCTCTTCACTCCCTTGAAAGCCACCCCAATATAAGACCTCATTATTTAGACCACATTGTTATTGAGAAAAAAATAAAAATAAAAATTCAAAACCTTTTTGTGATGAATGCGTAAATTGCATTCCATTCAAATATTGCTTTTATCCCATATATAAAATATATATCATCTATCTAGCTGTATTTTGGTTCACCACTCTACAATATATCTATAATTATAGTGTAATATTTTCTAGAGCAGGAGTCCTACCTGATTTGTTGACAATTAAGAAGCTTTTCTAGCAGGGACAATTACATAGGCATTAGAGCAGTGGAGTTGTTGATTATAATTACTGGTAGAATCCAGGAAGCCTCTTAATGCAAGATATTTACAAATTGCTGTCTATATCTTATCCGTGATTCTGTTGCCTTTTCAGCGATAATTTGTCATTTACATTGAGAATGATAAAATGATAATACTGACTGGTATGCATGAAACAATTGAAAATGCAGCGAGGCAATTTCTGTGCAATTTGATCGATTTGTATGTCTGATCCAGATTGGAATTATGTTGTGAGACTAAATGCTAACCTATAATTCTTAGACATGATACAGATCGGTGAGAAAATGGGTATTTCATACTGAACAACAGTACACTCGGCGACAGTGAATTTCGCCACGACAGCGAGATTCGCCACCCCTCTAAAACTAAAATTAACACATTTAAGATGGCTGCCGCCGTGTTAGAACACCGACAATGAGATAAACAATTAATTTTTTAGCAAATCAAGACCTTGCAATGTGTATAATCATGTTTTAGGGGGATGGCGAATCTAAATGTCGTGGCGAAATTTACTGTCGCCCAGTGTAATTAAGCCACTCATTTCAGAGTTTGTATTTTGATATTTATGGAGATTGTCAAACATGTAGCAAGACTTGGGGAGTCCACACCATGCTTCAAATTCCCCGATAAGTGGTAGGGCCGTAAATTTCAAGGGTACGATAATGTGGGCATAAATGAGCTTACTTGCTAAATCATCATTATAAATGCCACTACTGTAAATTTCTGCATTAATCCCAGCATTTCTTTAAATCTGCAGCAGAAAACTAGTTTTTGGCACATACAGCTGTATATTGCGCACAGGATATATCGGAGTATATTAGGAACAGTATCCTTGGAACAGCTATTTTTATCACGCTATGTAGATTGTCTTGACAGAGGCAATCAGAGATTTGACAGATATCTTATTTTTTTCTTGTGTGTCATCAATATCATATGTCATTGAAGCTTGGTGCAGTTGCCAGTCACGATGAAAAAAGAGAAAGCTGATATGACGTGATTTTTCTTCTGCATTTGCATTGCATGACATTTCATAGAGTGTAGAACAAAAGAGGAAATATTCCTAATCAGTATCACTAGGATGTAGTTACATATCACTAATGTTTATTGGGTACTTTGTTAAAATAATTTTATTTATAGCATCACAATTGCAATATATGTGAGAATACCAGTCTATGTGTCAGACCCCCACATGCTATGCTTAGCTAAATGTACAATTAGTAAGTGTTTTAATTTTCCGTCTATACTTGTTATTTGCCTTATTTTGTTCTCTAAAGACTTGTTCTCTTCTGTATCACTTTGGCAATAAGGTTCACACAAGCAGATTTATGATAATAAAATAATCTTATCTTATCCATTTGACGAATAGTATTGTATATTGTATATGTATATATGTGTGATATAGATTTATATACTTCAAATTGTATATACAAATAATAAATAGTATATGTAACTAATGAGCATTTTATTTTGCAGCCAATGTCATTGATCTTGTTTTGGTCAGGCAGCACCAGCGGCCTATCTCTGTATATAGCTACACTTTTTTTTGTGCAAATTGAGTTATTACACACCGACCGCTCCAAGTGAGATCTGGACATAAAGGGCCAATAGGACCAGAGTCCAGCAAGGCTCTAATCTAATCTATCTTATCTTATCTTGTCTTGTCTTGTCCTATCTCATCGCTATCCAGATATATCATACTAGCATATAAAACAGGGACACTTTTTGGGTCCTTCCTGACACTGCTGAGTCATTCCTGATACTGCTGAGTCAGAATACTTAACTTGTTGTCACTTACCTGACATCAGGATGCTTATAAAATATCATCCACACTGACAGTCAGAAGGACACTGTTAATGACAACCTCCTGACAAAGCTCAGACTGAGTTTCACAAATATAAGTAGGGTCCAATATAGGCTTCCAAGCTGAGGTCAGGATGCTGATGAAATTTCATCCTTACTGACAGTCAGGAGAAACTGCGTTTTTAGGATTTACTAACTAACCATGGATAAATTAATTTACAATGTCAGTATCGTATAATTTTGCCATCTCACTGATGGCACGATGCACTATTTGACATCTATACTGACAGGAGATATTTGACTAATGTCAGTGGTGTGCAATTTAAGCCTTATTCCTGACATAAAGATGCCAATTAATTTCATCAATACTATCATCAGACCCATTGAAATATTGAGTCACCAACAGATGACAACAAGGAAAATTGTGAATACATTTATTAATCAGTTTTCCCAGTTTGCTGACATATAATAGAAGTATACCAGGTCTAGGCCGACCACAGATTAAAGGACGTACTGTAATGTTATTTTATTTAATATATGAATATTATCTCTGACTCTATTAATATTGTGTTACAGTTAGTAATCAAGTTGATCAAGGCTATAAATATGCCTGGCTCTCTGCACCACCAGCCCATCTCCTTATTTAGAGGTGATCACCACAGGAAGCTGCTGTGGAGTAAATAGCCAGGGATCCAATGCCTCTGATTGGTTGATCACCCTCATGATCAGAGGAAGCTCTCAGACTGGTGAGTCAGTCTGGAGGAGAGCTGAAACCTATACACATGTATGTTCAGTGTTTCTACCTTCAATAAATATCCTTGGAGTTATTATTTAAGTCATAAGGTCAATATAATAGTACCTAAAACGAAGGTTGTACCTCAAATGAAGGATGCCTGTACTTCGTTTTAAGGACTCTTGACATCGCTACAAAATATGTGATTCATCTTGCTGGGGGGGGGGGGGGGGGGGGGGTATCCCCTTGTTACCAAACTGTCTAGTGACGTTTTTGCCCCTAATTTTGATGCTAATGACGTCATAGGGAATCTCCAGGCTTCCCACAGATATGAAAAATCCATGCATTTCTAGCCAGGCTCACCAAAATGGAGTCTACGTAGATTTTAGGGTGTGACAGTCATGAACTTGCATTGGATGTTCAGAAAAACTGCTTTAGAAACTACAGAAAAAATATGGTAAAATACCAAGTGGCCATATTTAATAATTCCTGCTTAAAAGTGGACTACCTCAACATGTCCTTCCTTTTAAAGACTCCCGTACTACAAATGAAGTACACTACTAAAAATGATAAATTCAACAACCTGTACTACAATAAAAGGACGTCCTTCATTTTAAGGAAATGCATACTACAGAAGTCTATGGGGCTCCAAAGAAAGAAACAATTTTTGGCCAATCACATTGAAATATATATCCATCACAAATTATATCAATCATTTCAAATTTATATTTTTGGCCACAGCGATACTAAATTAATACAATCGAAACATGAATACACAATACATATAGGTTCATTAAATATGCCATTATCATAAAGATGATGAAACAAATATAAATTAAGATATAATGAATAAATGAAAAGTATGTAATATATCTGTAGGTTCAATATCACGAAATTGGTAGCACTGTGCTTGCTCCTGTCGACCTTTCACTGCCCGCAATAGCTTATAACCTATTTTAACAAAAAAAAAAAAAACTTGACTAATATCCTAAATACAACTATATGAGGCATTTTTATTGTTTTGTATGTTCTAAATAAATCGCATTGAAACTTTAACATGGTTATGAACAGATTTAGGGATTTACGTTGTGCCATTGATATAATCTCCTGTAGACTTTTCATTTTTTTCACTGACCCTCACAGCCAGATGTATCCCAGTGTACCCCAAACTTTGGGCCAATCACTGGCTCTTATCCAGTTATCCCAAGATGCCCCACAAACCCCAACTGAATTGCAGTTTAGTCCCATATTGTCATTTGCTCTACATTCAAGCAATGAACATCACCTCAACTGGAACTTCATCTTTGAAATCATCAGATATCCCGTAAACAGTTGTGAGACTTCTTTATGGTATTTGACGTCTCACTATCATTTGGAAGTTTGTGTAAAGTTTTTAAAGAGGACAATAAATTAAAATTGCTAAATGCATATATTTGTCTTGAATGTCTCAGAAAATGTCATTAGGGAAAATACAGTGCTGCAGGAGCATGTATTTGAATAAAAACAAGTTTGAAATTAACCACTGTGTATGATGAAGTCATCAATTCTGACTGTCAGCAGTGTTATTAAAAAGGCACACTCCAAACATAAGCATGAAATTATGCATTGCATCAGATATTGTTTTAGTAATGTAATGACATACTACATTATTTCATTTCTCTGTTGAGTGATTTGGTCAAAAAGATCCTAGAAGTGAAGATTATTGCCTTTTGTTTGTTTTACTTCTATTATTAGTAATAAGTATAATATGACAGGATGACTGATCACACCAGCCATTATCACTGTGTTACTACTTCCTCTATGACAGGATGTGATTATGTATAACAATGTGTATTACTGTATAATCCAAGGTAAAATCTTGCACTTAGCCACAAAAAAATATCCATGTGAAAATGCAATTGGCCATTTCTCATCACTGACTCCAAACAGCAAAAATTGCAATTACACATCAAGTTCTTCAGGTTATGTTCATTGCCATTCTTCTTTACCTGTTTTAAAAATCTAAAAAGAACTGATATTGTGTTAATGAATTAAAACATCTCATTATAGGCCATCAATCTTGACTATCGGGATATTGGAGTAAAAACTACTACTAAAAACTGTTGACATGTTCATTAAAGATTTCTCTCAGTGAAATATAACTTCAAATTGTTTATCACCAATGGATATTGCTTAAAAATGATCTTAGAATGTTTCAAACGATAAAAGACGTGAAAAATGAAAGGAAATTTTGAACTGTCTCATTGTGTTGACAACCTGTTTTGATAATGATTACTGAAATATGAAATCCTTCAATTGGATGGATAGCTACATGGCCAAATTTGCTACATGCGTTTTCCATGCATTTGGATAAACACATGGTAAATGCATGGCTTTCACCTCATTTTAATTAGGCAAAAACCATGCGTTTCCATGTTTTTATCCTTGTCATGGAAAACGCACGTGGCAAATTTGGCCATGTAGTTTACTGCCATCCAATGTTATTTAACATACTCTGTTGAATGATACAGCATTTATCATCGTGAGAGTTCCATTTTTGGGACTGTAGGTTAAAGTTAAACCTTAACAGCAACAATAAATCATCCACAAAACAGGTTTAAATGTGTACAACCACTCCCCCTTCCCCATGCATATTTTGTGGATCCTGCTCTGACAGGTGCTGTTTTTTGGTTTTGATGACACAGTACTGTCCAGACAATGCAGAGTTGTTGAAACATTACTGGGCACCAGAGAGTTTGATAATTGACAAAGTTCATATTATTTAACCATTCCTGGAATTTATAAAGATAGACCAGTTCCCGCCAATAAATAAAGGAATTTGATAACTGTGTTCTAACAATTATTTGCATACAATGACAGAAGATATATTTTTGATTTTGTAGGTGTATGTGCATGCAGCCTACTAGACCAGGTCATACTACTGCAGACTCTTTGATAGATGCAGAAGAGGTAAACATGCGCATGCATTGTCACATCGTACTGTAGGGTTGAGCATCACCTTCTATTACACATGAATGCACTAACTCTCAGACTTCGTTCTATAGCACTTATAATATAGGAGGTCTAATGGTTAAAGCACTAGATCGTTCCTTTACACTGAAAATAAATTTTACGAATTAGGTTCGTCAAAATGATGAATTAGGTTAATATTTTGATGATGTCTTATTTGATGAACTTTGCTTCGACATTATTACGAACCTAGTTTGTCATTTGACTAACTCCAACGTTGGTCATATGATCAGTGATGGCAATCATTAGACAAACTGATCATTAGTTATTTGATCAGCCCCATTCATCATTTGATTAAATAGATTCATCATTTGACAAACTTAATTAATAAGTACCCAACATATTTATTTCAGTTGCCATATTTATTTCATGAACGGTATCCTAAAAAATATATAATGGTATATATATATGCACATTTTATTGTGTGCAACTCCCTATGAGAGACCACAGACAAACCACCCCTGTAAGTCAAAGTTAAACCATAACAGTAACAATACATCATCCACAAAACAGAAAATTCAACAACAGAATCATCAAAAACTGCATCAAAGACATATGATATTCCATACAAGAAGGGTGGATACATACATTTATCTGTTTTGTTGTGCAACACAGTGTTAACCTGTAATTGATATATATCCCAAATACCCTACGAAAGTATGTCAGCAGTATATCATACAAACAAGCTAGAAAAACAAGACTGTCACATAATCATACATCTTCATTTAGTGGAGAATGTAACAGTCAGATATAGACATTTTACATTATTGTAAGCAAACTTTTGATGTATTGCTTATGAGAATAGATGTTGGAGAGGGCATTAGTTTAAAAAATTCATCCGACTTTAGTAAATGCATTTGTATGTGGGCCTACCTAAATTCACTACATAAGTAGTAAACTGATGTTTATATATATAATAAATTCAGGATGTCTTCTGATACATTACAGTGGTATTAATTGGGCATTGCTCCGTTATTGCCAACAGCCAATAAGATCATCTCTCTGAGATCACCAGCCAATCAGATCATATGTTTGAGTTGACAGGCAGTGGAAGCTCTAGATGGGATGGGGTTTAGTGCTCGGCCCATTACATTTTGATTTGAAGATATAGAGGCGTCACTGTAATAAATTTAAATATGTACAACCCCTCCCCCCTCCCCATGCATATTTTGTGGATCCACCCCTGACAGGTGCTGTGTTTTGGTTTTGATGACACAGTACTGTCCAGACAATACAGAGTTGTTGACACATTACTGGGCACCAGAGAGTTCGATAATTGACACATCAATGTGACAAAGGTTATAATATTTAACCATTCCTGGAATTTATATCGACAGACCAATTCTGCCAATAAATTAAGAAATTTGATATCTGTGTTCTAAAACGTAATATTATGTAGCAAACAGCTCATTTTAAACCCTGGGGAATAGGCACATATTATTTGCATATCACCCAACTTTAGTTAAAAACTTACGCCAATGCCAGAAGATATAGTTTTAATGGTGTATGTGCATGCAGCCTACTAGACCAGGTCATACTACTGCAGACTCTTTGATATATGCAGAAGAGGTAAACATGCGCATGCATTGTCACATCGTACTGTAGGGTTGAGCATCACCTTCTATGACACATTAATGCACTAGCTCTCAAGCAAGTATTGATTGACAATCTTTTTTGTATCACCAATGAGACTTCATTCTATAGCACTTATAATATAGGAGTTCTAATGGTTAAGGCACTAGCTCGTTCCTTTGAAAGGTTTCAAACTAATATATATTATATTGCCAACCTGAGCACACTTTATACTTTCGATCTGATTAAAATAAATAAATGTGGCACTACACAAAAGCGTTCACCATGCACCTGCATTCTGAATCATTCAGACGTTTTTATTTTCTAAAAAGATTTGCACTGACACAGTCATTTTGTTTCAAAGATGCATTTACTTCATACACATTAACACATTCATGATGGTGAAATAGAACATTCCTTCATCAAATTTATAAACAACACCAGAAATATATATGGGGACAAATGCAGGACCGTGGTGCACACCTTTGCCACCCACTGTATGCCTGTAATAGTGACGTTTATGTGTAATCCTACCATCTACAACTGTATACTGCAGAATGGTTGAGCAAAAAAGCTGTTAGAGAAAAATTTGCAGGGCAAACAGCTCTGTTGCAACGAAGTAATGCACACTGAAAATGTACTAGTTGTCAAAGTGGCCAAGAGTAGTCACAAATTAGATATATGACAGTCAGTTAGGGCAAATTATATCAATGGATGTTATACTAAGCATCAGTTTTTGCTTTTCAACTAGTTTTATCTCTTTCTAATTTGTATATTATATTGTATTTATTGTTATTCATGACTCGTAAGCCTGCAACAGGCCTGATGTATTAACATGTGTCACGTTAATAAAATAAATTAAAACTAAATTACATAGTTGTGTTTACACTGAAAACATCTGGGGGTTAGTCATTATGACTAGTTCGGTCATGGGGGCTAAGCTTGAACTCCACTTAGTCATAATGACGAACCATTTTAAAGCACCTGGTCAAAGTATGACGTCACATTATTCATCTTCGAAACTAAAATAAAAGTGATATTTAATGTTAATATAAGTAATTTACTGTTTCAAAACAAATTATATAACTTAGCAATTGTTTTTCGAAACTATAAAGCTAAACCCCAACCGTCACGTTGCCCAACGGATTTGACATGGCCAGGCTGCTTGTCACAGCAGAAATACCGGGGCTGAACACATTTTGATCACTGCAGTCCTTTTAAGGGATGAATATCGAAGAAGAGGATCTTTATTGGGTAATTATTTTGTCCTCCCTGTACGTGGTTTTAGGACTGCACCGCCGGTTGCAATGTATTATATTTTGCAATAATTACCTGTTTTTGGACCAGTGCCAAAAATCTTCATAGTCCAGGGTGGATCCAGAATTTGTTTACAGGGATACGGGGGGGGGGGGGGTGTGTTTAATTTTTGTAATGTGCTAGGCCAGGGGTGGGGGGGGGGGGGGGAGGAGGGCCACAGTAGCCTCAAGGCATAGAATTAACATGATTGGGAATAATTGTGTGCGTCTAGTGCCGAAAATATTTAATGAAGCAACAAGTAAAGACAAACAGAAACACGTCACTGACACTGTGACAGTCTTTAATTCTTTTAATGTAAGTGAACAATATTTACACTCATACTGTCATGTGGCTAATTTGAGAATTACATTCATTGATTGAATTTTTTATTTTATTTTTTGGCTTAAGAGTTTTTAACTTTAAAGCTGGTTTGTCAAAAGGTTTTTATACCACCGGAAATGCTATCCAAAGGAAAGAACATGCTTCTAAGTGATGAATTCAACAACCCAAATTGTCTAGATTGCAATAAATTTGCAATGCATCATTGTTTATATATTAGCTAATTATGCATCAGAACGTAACAAAGAGCGTCGCCGATTCACGATTTTAGTAAAAATTGAAATCAGAATGGTTTTGTTTCATGTGATAGGCGAGACACCTAAACATTTTTGTGCATTATAAGCTTAGAATTTGGACAATCGGACAAAATGTACAGGTGCTGAATAATAAAATGTTGTACGAAGCAAAGACGCTAATTGAACGATCATTAAACTATGCAGAAAATGAGTATGTTATCTTTTACTGTTATTATTTGTGCAATCAATTTTTTTCATGATTTTATTTCAGCTTTTACAAGAAGAAAAGCAAACAAAAAAACACGGTGACATGGACAAGGACTTAATCGAAGTTTCATGAAATCTTCCATTGAGACGCTAGCAGATAGGAAAAGAAAAGTGGGCAATTGCTGAAGTCCTAAATATGTATCTACTTTTAAGGACAGAAGATGGGGTACTTGTTCATTATTTTTACAAAAGGTTTGCCTAAATTAATAAATTTAATAAATTCATGGCCACATAAAAGTACTTATTTTTATGAAATGTGTCATTGCAGTTGATGTAGAAAATGTATCCTCAAGGAAAAGCTCTAGAAATATACGAAGGAGGTCCTGCAACTGTAGGGCAAGGGCACACTGGAAATATACCGTTGGAAAAAGGTCACAGTTGCTATACACACCCCAGTGACAAGAATTAATGGTAAGGAAAAATTAAACAACAAAGTACTGCTGAGTATTAACAGTTTTAAAGCATCATCATTTATCTAATTCAAATGCACTTTTAAGGCCAATGATGGGTTCAGATGATTTTTAGTTGCTTATTCTCAACATGCAATAAAGTACACTTTAGTTTGTTCCTTGTCGACCACTATGACCATATTCCCAATGTCAACTGATAAGGATGAAAGTAATAATTAAGGTTTCATATAATATTCTGTTATAAAACAGATTATCTCCATTGTGGAAATTTATGCTGTTATTATAGCCAGGAGTTTTGAAATTCGGAAAACTTTTTTTTCAGCACTTCATGGTTATGCTGCCAGCTTTTCGCTGATTAATCAGCTGAGTAATGAAGAAGGTGTTCTTCTGAATTTTGAGGTAAATATATATGTATAAATGTTTTTTATAGACCTTTTTTTATGCATGTACAGTTTGATCTCAAGCATACTAGATTCTGCAATAATGATCAAAGACGTGAACAATGAAAGGAAATTTTGAACTGTCTCATTGTGTTGACAACCGTTTTTGATAATGATTACTGAAATATGAAATCCTTCAATTGGATGGACAGCTACATGGCCAAATGTGCTGCATGCATTTTCCATGCGTTTGGATAAAGTCATGGAAAACGCATGGTTTTCACCTCATTTTAATTAGGCAAAAACCATGCGTTTCCATGTGTTTATCCTTGTCATGGAAAACGCACGTGGCACATTTGGCCATGTAACAACTGCCTCTCATGATGGAAAATGCTGTATCATACAACAGAGTTGTTAAATATCATTGGAAGTTCCATTTTTGGGACTGTAGGTTAAGGTTAAACCGTAACAGTAACAATACATCATCCACAAAACAGAAAGTTCAACAACAGAATCATCAAAAACTGCATCAAAGACATATGATATTCCATACAAGAAGGGTGGATACATACATTTATCTGTTTTGTTGTGCAACACAGTGTTAACATGTAATTGATATATATCCCAAATACCCTACGAAAGTATGTCAGCAGTATATCATACAAACAAGCCAGAAAAACAAGACTGACACATATTCATACATCTTCATTTAGTGGAGAATGTAACAGTCAGATATAGACATTGTAAATTATTGTAAGCAAACTTTTGATGTATTGAGTATATGTACTCTAGCTAGGGGTACATAGTACTGGATGGCTATGTGGTAACATTAGGTGTAATATTAATTCGTTAAGATTTTGGAACAGAATGAATAAGTTCCGTAATGATCGCTAAACTAAATATATATTTCTTTGGGATTTTGAAAAGCGTAGAAGGAGTGGTTGGTCAAGTGATGTTGGTAAGTTTTTACTGATTTAAATTTAATTCATACCTTCAATAGTTTATCCTGTGTGGACCTGGCAGTTGCGAAAAGAGATCTCCATGGAATTTGTACTGCATCCTGGCAAAATGAAATTAAGGTGATATCAAAATTTAAACGTTGCTGTACATTCAAAAGAAATTTTGAAGCTGTTTCTTTTTTGTATAGAATTCATAATAGAAGAGAAAGATCACTTCTTATTAAATTTCGTTTTGGCAGCCAAGTCCCACCAGAGTACATATTATGATTCTATTGTGCAAGTGACAAAATTGAAAATGAGTAGCACCTTTTCTTTGACTTTTCTTTATGTGTCGATTTTAGAGAAGCTTTTTGGACAAAATAACAGACCATTACCCAAACTTTCCTTTCATAAATAATGAAGAAAAATTAGAAATAGTGTTAATATTAAGTCAACAGCAAATTATATCAATGGATTTTATACTAAGCATCAGTCTTTGCTTTACAACTAGTTTTATCTCTTACTAATTTGTATATTATATTGTATTTATTGTTATTCATGACTCGTAAGCTTGCAACAGGCCGGATGTATTGACATGTGTCACGTTAATAAAATAAATTAAAACTAAATTATATGGTTGTGTTTATATATAACACTGATGCAATTTTTAATGACATAGATGTACTTGCATAATCTGTGTACAATGTTTTCATGCGGAAGCAAACCGTGGCAAAGTCAAGGTTAATTGTCTGCTAATGTCTTTGTAACAGTTTACATAATCAATGACTGAGGGATTTGATTTCATAGCTCTTTGATGGGGTGTAATAAAAAGGAGGTACATGGCAAATTGTGTCAAGTGCGTTTTCCATGCGTTTGGATAAACACATGGAAAACGCATGGTTTTTGCCTCATTATAATTAGCTAAAATCCATGTGTTTATCCTTCTCATGGAAAACGGACGTGGCACATTTGGCCATGTAGCGGAAAAAAAAGACTAGCTAAAGCACTTTATTGCCTGAAAATGGTAAAAGCAAAATAATTGCCAACAAGCCACAGTATCAGGGAAGACTGCACAATTTACAAACTTCATAAACAGCCGTGGCTGTAAATTTTCGGGCCGCTTGCTATTGATGGTGACTACGGTGCTTTTTTGATCATGCATCATGCTATTTTGTTTTATAAGCTTTGGCTGTGTATATGGCCTCTGGTATTGCGATGGCCTGCATGTCAGTCAGTTTGTCCCTCCCTCTTGTCTCTCTGTCTGTCGGTTAACCATAGTTATAGACATGATAACTTCAGGTCTATTGGTGCTAATCTCAAGGTAATAAACCTTAGAGGAAGACCTTGAATGAGTTTAGAAATATGGACGACTTTAACTGTTTATAGGTCACAAGGGTCAAACTAGGCAAGAACCTTGTGGCTCTTCACTCAACTCCTGCCAGCAAAACATTGTACAAGGCTCTTCCCTCTGACCAACCATCTGAAATTTTATTTATATATTGTTGGCATGATTATTGTGCAAATTTATTTTCAGGACAGTAAATATGATCCCTTTAGAAAAAAATTCAAGACAAAGTGCCATCAAGCAAGAAACCAGACCACAAATAAAGTGTTTTAAAGTGTCCAACAACTTTAGGCCACGGCTGAATGTTCATTTATTATACTTTTTTTTTCTTAACCCTGTAATGATCATGTCGAATCGCTGATTACTTTCCACTTGATTTTGATGCTTCATTTACCAAAGGAATGTAATTTTTAAAAAGCCTATCCGGAAGTCCAGCCTGCTATTTTATTATTCAAGATTTTGTCAATATCTAGATGTAGATGGCAAATATATCAAAGACATTGTGGTTGGTGAACATGTTGATTTTGAAATCTCGATCCAGTAGAAGCTGCACTTAGCATATCAAGTGGTCTTCATCACCCGCTGGATTTCTGCTACTACTTAATTTTATTAAACCAAGGTCATAACATTGGCCACCAACCAAGCAGATTTTAATGTTTATCATATTTTGTTTAGTTATATTTTATTTATAAACTTTGGCACTTCAGACTTTTCCCCAATCTTAACATCATTCCCAATGGGTGGTTAGATTACACACTATCTTTTCAAAAAATAAATAAATGCTCACTTCAGTTCGATGTGCTGGTATTACTTGATTGTAGATTATTCCTAGCGTCGTTTCTATGTTGGTCACACAGGGACAACATCCTATCAACATCGGCGACATTGCACCGATGTCGCAATTTGGATGCTATCTGGGTTGTAGTCATTCTGTCTAATCTCTTTTCTGAATAACCATACAGTGTTTCTTTTAAATTTAAACATGTAAGGCAAGTTGATGATCTACCACCATCATGTTCATGACAAAAAGGCAAATGATTCTACAGCCATGGCACCATAAATAAAGGGCGGACAGAAACAACTTAGAGTTATGGATAGAACAAAAGTAAGCAGAGCTCTATGGAAAATGTCATTGATCATTTCCAAAGGGTGGTTAGATCACACACTATCTTCAATTGAAGTAGTTTCGAGTTGCAATGACAAACAGTTTTCAATGTCTAACCACCTAACTAAAAGGCGTATGCGTTTCCTGTTAAGCACATTCTAAACCTTTTTTGCAAATGTCAAGAATAACTGCCTGCCATCGCATTTGTTCAGTCATTGTGGCTGTCATACGTGTATGATATTGATTTAAACCTGACTTTCATAGTTTACATAGGTATTGCAGTCTAAACGTCAAATTCTTGATCAGGCCTCTGCGCAGGAGAGAGTCTGACAGAATTCAGGGAAAGAACAATCCTGTTGAGGTCATAATGATACATCAGCTTCATTTTCTTGTAATGTTGAGCACAGTAATTATAATGCCAAAGCACCTGAGCTGTATTTAAATCAATATATATGTTTATTGAGTGAGGAAATAAGAATTACTGACCTGACTTATACACGTAAGCATTCACATATATTTTGAATCACTGAATTGACTTAATCAACTTGGTGTTTTCCGGTTTTGTACAAGTCCATGCACACTGCGTGAACTTTGGTAGATAAACAACTGATTTTTACTGCAGGAAGACCATAAAAAAAAGCCTCAGATCTTTGTTATTTTGGGATTAGGTAAACGTCAGTGCTGCGCTCTGTGATTTCTTGAGACATACAGTTTGACATCTGTTCCCTGGCATCTAAATGTATTGGTAACATAGATGAATGGCACTCACTAGTGCTCAGGGGCATTATGTGACAGAGAGCACAGTCTCTTTTAAGTTTATACCATCTGTTTCAGACTTTAGAATGTCACTGGGAAGATTAGCAGCTTGAAAATAGCTTCAGTACGGTCAAAAATTCAGAAGAGGCTGGGTGGCCTTTTACAGTACTCATTTATTTTTCATCCAACTTACAGTGATAACAATCCTACTGAAGTGTTTATTAATATCATTAAATAAGTTTCAGTTTAAATGAACTGCGTTTCTGGACAGCTGAAGTGATTATTACCGTCACCTTTTAGACAGTTTAGAGGATAAGCAAAAACTGGTTAACGGAATCCAGGACATCTTTCATGATAAAGCGCAAGCCATATTAATTATACCAAAGACACGCTCCTTTTGTGCAGGGAAATGTACCCTTCATTGTACAAGCGGGGAACCATTTGAATGTCTTTTGAAGCAGAGTGCTCAGCTGTATCACCTTTTGTAGTGGAGCCGAGAGCTTTATCCGTTGCACAAACAACACTGAAAGGGAAACATCATGTGGGCTGCTAATGCCGTTCAGCTGATTTTAATTGTGATCTAGAGTCAGATATACTAATTAGATGATGATAATAAGCCTTTGAGTCGCCACTATGTACCACATCCATTTATCCCAAGGTCCTTCACTGGCATCCCTTAGATCATGGAAGTGTACAATTCCATGCTTAGACATCGAGTACAAATCACCATCCTGATAGGTGAGCTCACATTGGGTTGACAATCACATTGGGTTGGCAATCACATTGGGTTCACAGCTTTTCACTTTTGAGGCTTCTCACATAGACTGATCACGCCAACTAAGTTTAACGTTGAATCTCGCCAGGTAGCGAGATTACTAAGCGCATGGAAGTTCAAAATAAACCAGTCTTCAAAGAACCAAATAATATTTATAGTAATAAAGAAAAGGAAAAAACTGAAAAAATGCAGTATGGCGGAGTATTGGCGGGACCCAAGTTTATGACCATATTTAGTGAGCCTTACAGCTATTTTAATTTTTCACGGCTAGAACGATTTTAATTTTTTTCTTGGGGACTGCTGCCCCAAACCCCCGGGAAACTTACAAATGTTATTCTAGTTTCAATAGAACTAAACAAATTTTGTCGAAATAACACTGTATTTCACATTAATGGTTGCCATGAATTTAGGTCCGGTTTACTGACTAAAACCGAAAAAGGAAAAGAAAAAGCAAAACAAAAAACAATAATTCAGTACAGAGTTAGTTTGAAGTCAGCAAAGGCTGTTGGCTTTAGACAGCTTAGCAGCAATAATGAAATTGGGAAGTGACTATTTGGTTGCAAGAGGTTGAAAGCAGTTGTTTAGGGGCAACTTAGCAGCAATTAGGACCGAGACAGATATTGTACTTGCTAGGCAGATGATGTGGGGTTTTGCGCTGGGGATAGACAGCTGTTTAGTACCAACAGCTTCGTGTAGGACCAGGTCATGATTGTAGGCCTTGACGTGACGACCTGGCTTACAGTAAAAGATAGAGCATGCCACAGCCAAATTACCAACTGCAGTCTTAATGTTAATAAATTATATCTATAAGACAGCATTAAATACTTTATTGTTGCATATTCTCGAAAAGAAATTAACTCAATTGACTTAAAAGGCTAAGCCACATAACTGGGGTACCTAAATTAATGTTTGCCAACTTTGCAATTACACCCTTGACAGGCCAAACCAGATCTTAAGGCTTAATTCCTCTTCTACCTGCTGATTATTTATTTCAGTCCATCATGTCTTATTAACCTTGTCACTTTTGATAACTTTTTCTCTTTGAATGTCTCTTATCTTTCATATATAGTAAATTATTTTCGACTCTTGCAAAGTCTGCCAAACTGATAGAAAAATATTGATCTGTAGAAAGTTTCGCATCACCTGGATGATCTCAAAACTTTCATCTGAGCAAATATGGAGCAAAGCAGCTCACCTTTTCTCTAGCAAAATTCAGATTACATGCAGCAGAACAGGCTACAACGTAGAGTGCCTATTTTAGTTTGCTTGGCAAGTGTCACGTTAAAGCCGACTATACATATATATATACAGCCTAACATTAAAAATCACTCGGGAGAAGTATATTAACTTCAGCTCTATCTAACTTCCTCAAACCCACACACTTAAAGGGTGCGGCATAAAAACTTGCACCAGCAGCTACTGCTACCTCTTCTGTTATAATCTCAAGTGATAATTGTCACGAAAAACAGGTGGACTTTTTAATATTCATTACTACATGCACTATAGACAACGTTGCCACTATATTTGGGTGCACTTCATTGCATTAGTGTAAACTGTAAAATATGTTTATATTTGATTCTGACGATGGGTCAACGTAGAAACCCAGATTTAAGCATAGCAAAATGAGCAATTTGAACTGGGTTTTGGTCACTATATAAAGGATTCAGGCCAACACAGAAAGATTCTGGGTCAATTGTTTGTTTGAATCTCATATATGTAAGTATTGATTCAGCTAATGAGTATATGCATAATTCATACAGTAACCTAGAGTAAACAAGAGGTTTTTTTGTTATCAACCAAACTCCCAAGTTCAGACAGGTATGCGCTTGTAATGGCAATGTATATTTGTATTGGTATAGTGGATAGTGGAAATACAATTTTATAAACAGATGCCCTTTCACACTACAGTTCTTCCTATTAGAGAAATAAAATCAAAACTCTGCCAAATTTCTTGATTGTTGTAACTGATGTGGAATAAGCCTATCTTTATCATATGATTGAAAATCACCTTATTTGATGAAAGCAAACTAAAAATGGGTAAGCTAATGAACTATCAGGCATTAATTACAAAAAATACATGATACGTTGAAAGAAATCCAGACCAAAACATAGGAAATACAATGGAAATGGCATCATCACCCTTGGTTTGTTTACATATTGGATTTTTGATGGCATAAAAAAATTAAATACTACTACAAACCAAGGCTCTGGATGGTAGTGGGTGGGTGGATTAGGGCTTTAAGTCCTGTATTTCTGCACCTGATGGGGGCTAATTTAGACAGGCAGGAACCATGGCAATGAGATGATGGATGAAACAGCCATCCAACTTAGGCTCGACTGGGAATTGAGCCTGGGACCCAGTGGTTGGAAGCCCAGTGCGCTACCACTGAGCTAGACCCCCACCCCAGCCTCTGGATGGTAGCTAATCAGTATTAAGAAGACAATGAAGTGAATGCAATAGATTTTGGCCACTGTCATTTTGAGGGACAATCCAGCTTTTAGCAAGCCAACTTGGTGCAAAGTCATGTGTCAAGCCGATGTGTCATGTCATGTGAGCATTACTCGAGACAATAATGCAATCTAACTAACAACAGATATATTCAAGTTTTATGGTTTTGTATGAGGTCTTGCTTATACAGCGCCTCAGCTTACTGTCTTTGTAATCTTCTGCTTTCAATTTCTGTCAGGCAATTAACTGCAGAATCGATTGGCTTCTTTTGATACTTCTCAAGAGAATCCTAACATGTTGTTCATTACTTGCACCACCTGAGGATGTGCTGGAAGGTCCCATCTGCGATTAAATCCAAGATGAAGCCATAATGAAATGCATTATATAACGTTCATGATGGAACCTTTTTGAAACAGAAAAAGTTGTAAGTAGTTACTTGCTTAAATAAACTTGGCAAAGCAAAAAGTAACTGTATTGGATTACAGTCGTTTTCACTGCTCCAAGCATTCTAGGCAGGCTTTACAATTACACTCTTGGCAGGCATGTTCAAGAATGAGCCTTTCTCAACTCCCTGGAGAGTATACAGCCGAGCAAAGCAAAATGTAACTGCATAGGTTTACAGTCCTTTTCACTGCTCCAAGCAGTTTAGGCAGGCTTTACAATTACACCCTTGGCAGGCATGTTCACGTCTTACATAATACCAAGATGCCCTCTTAATCATACAAAGCACAGGCTACTAGTAGTAGCACTGGCTACCATTAAACTGATGAAAGGAGCATCTCGTGATTTAGCCTTACCTTTGTATTGCATCTGTTCATCATATAATCTCCTAACTTTTATCAGATCCCAAGCCCAAGCACTCTTCATGAGTTACATCCCAGCTCGATGTAGCTTGCGGGAGACATTAAATAAAGTACCTTGCACTCAGTGTCTATACTGAGGCAACAAAAATATCCCACCCGTGGAGTAAATGTGAAACATGGAGCGGACTCCATGCCTTATCATCTCACCATTACGTCTGCCTCTGACAGCTGGTCATATAAGCTGAACCATGGTATTCTAAAATACAACTATATAAATAAATAGAAAAATCCAAAACTCGAAGCATCAAAATAATACAACTGCACGCTGATCTAGCGTAAAACGGACAATATACTTACAAATTGAATGTAACTGCTACGATGATAGCAAAGCATTAATTATAGAGCTAAGATATTTGTGGCTAGTAGTATTGGCTACCATTAAAGAAGCATGTTGTGATTTAGCCTCACCTTTGTATTGCATCTCCTTATCATATCATCTCCAAATTTCTATCAGTTAATGTTATGTTTTCTTGTGAAGATTTTCTTCCAAAATAATGGCAGTTCTCCTAAAATGCAACAGACAAAAAGCCATTTTAACAAAACATAGTTTATATCTGGGGCCATTTACTTCCTACTTGAAGAAAGGAACCATGACAATTTTGAGTTGAAAAAGTGTGAATATGCATTACCTATAACAAATATTAAAGAATTGCCTCAATAAAGTTGTTTCACACACTAATTTTTCCCAACTTCTACACTCCTACAGAATTATTAAAACTAGAACGTGCTTCACCCAATATACAGGGGACACAGCTTCAACCCACTGAGGCTTAATGAAGCCCCAACCTCAGAAAGATTCATCACTTAAAGGCATTAGTTACAAAAAACTACATCCCATACCAACATGTGTTTTCACACTGCAAAGACACCATAAAATGAAGCCATAATTGATGTATGAAACACAAACACCCATGACAACCTGCTTCCTAAACAGGGTTGTCATATATGTCATTAATCCTTGTAGAGGACAGGTTTGTTAGGCAATCTGATGAATTAAAAAACAAAAAGCAACATACTCTGAAAAAATATTTGATCTTATGCACTAACAATATGTGTCTTTCAGTCTAACAAAGTTTGTTGCGACTTAAAATGGTGATACATTAATTTGAGAGGGTCACAGGCAGTTGACCAAGGATATGCCAGGTGTTTACAAATATGTGCTTAGAGGCATACATTATGAACTATACACTTTTTTGTGAGAAATTCAGCTAATTAGTGGACTCAAGATGCCCTCTATTAATAAGGCAAAGTACAGGCTATAGGCTTCAATTGCAATTGCACTATAATTTGCTTTGATAGTATTCTGTTGCTCTGGAATCCAGATATCGAAAATGGGCAAAACTCAGTTCCCAACTGGACAGCCTCTTTCAAAACTTATTTTATATGTGCCAACCGATTTTATTGTTATTAATAAAGAAAATACAAGTGGTATCTTGACAGGAAGCTGATAAGTCACCAATTCCGTTCCATTCTTATATGCAGACAAATATGACAGACAATCACTTGAAGCAAACCATCAAGGTGATGGCAATAACGCTCAGATAAGCAGCGCAAAAGCTTGCAAGTAATTGACTAGACACTAGATCACACAAGACACTCAATGATAGAGACAGAAAAATGGCTTATGCATATGCACCATCATAGAAAGGTGCAAGTTGGGAAACACCTTTCATGCTGCATGAAAGCACACTTTGTCACCAAGTGTGATATTAGAGTGATACATGACTATTTAGCTGGAAATTCCTGCCTGGAATGACATGTGGAATTTATTACAACACACAGATATGTTATGATCATATTAGGTAATATTCAAATTCTTTGCATTGACATCAATATTGTTGAGCATTCTCATAAGGATCCCCATTACTTGCAAGATTGGCAAGATTTTATCCAGATCACGTCAATGAATGTTGTCTATGTATAGTCATTAAAACATATATTTGTTACATTGCTTATATTTTATACATTTAATTAACATAGCTGCTTATTCTAGGCACATAAACCAATCACACCAGCATCAAGATCTCGATTCATTGCCCGTGTCAAACTTTTTATGTGGCAGATGGATCTCACTGCTTTATGCTGTTCACATATGAGACAAATTGGCAGAGCCTTGTGCTCGTTGTCTTAACCAGGCAAAGGAAATGTCTGAAACTTAGTCAGCTGATATGACAAGCTACCGGAGGCAGAGAGAGAGAGAGATGCATTTATTCCAACCATAATCATAATCATTTTTACAATAAGAGTATTTGTATACATAAGTTTAAATATGGTGTTGGAGACAGACATTTTGGCAAACAGCCACCAGGGGATTTCATTTGAAAGTACATTTTAACATTAGTAAATACATCGCAATGAAGGGATTAGATAAAAGATAAATAAAATTGAATTAACATAAAAAGTGGTTAGAGGGAAATTCCATAATTAATGAAAAAAATCATTTTAGTTATACAGAGGGAATGCAGAGCGTAAATGTGTGACAATGTGCTGGGACCCCTCTTTCTCATCTCTAACGTTAACCCCGATAGCATTCCAAATCATATCGACGTCGTCGCGATGACGACGACGTCAAAACGATGTAGAAACAACCCTGGCCTGATTTTGAATGCCATCTGGGAATGAGTGGCAAAAACTTTTTTTGAAGGCTGCTTATATATCTATGCATATATTAGACTAGTAATATCTCAACCATTTTTTTTCACATGGACCATGTCATTGTCAAATAACACTCTGTTATTAAGGCCAGGTAGGCACCATCCAATATGGTACATAACCTAGATGACCCTTACAAAGAAGACTTGGCAACCATCTGAAGACTTTTTTGCATTCAAGCATTTTCAACATGTCTAAATTAAACCAGGGGTCCAGTGTCTACTGACCTTCAGATATTGTGAGTTCGTGACACCAAGAAAAGTTGCAGTGCAGGCGCTGTTATGTTTGTACAAGGGCTATTTGGGTGTCACTTCCAAGTCTAGTGGCAGCTTATGCAATGTAGACAATCAGGTGCTTGACAGGTGCAAGTTGGTCTGTATCAATAAAAAGTCACTTCAAAGGCCACTGTCATCTATTGTATTTTTCTGCATAACTATCTTATTTTTAGGCTCTCCCTAAATTAAAAATCAGTTGAACTATAATCTTGGTTAAATAGTAGCTAACTTTTCATCGTGATATCCTGAATGATAGTGACTCCACAGTTGTTTTTTAATCTAATATAATATCTTTGCAATTTGACATTGACTAAGGCTGACTTGCATATTAAAAACTGTTGTTGGGACAGATATTCCAGACACTGTCATTAGTTATCATGATTACTGGTAAGATCTTACAGAGGTCATCAGTCCTTCATTGCGTGAAGTCATATGACGGTTTTTAATTATCAGTCTTACATGTAGATATATATCAGCATAAACAAGCCATGATGATTTCCATTGTCTTAGCTTATGTTGTTTCAATGTTACTGGTCTGACTCAAAGAAACAGACAGATTTTAGCTCCCAGAATGTCACGAATTCCCCAGGTAGCATTCCAAATTAGCCCAGCTTCGTTTCCATATTGGCCACCATCATATCAACATTGCTGACATTGTGCCGATGTTGGCCCAATTTGGAATGCTATCTGGGTTACCCCCGTAAGTGGGGATTTTTTCCTAGCCAAGAATAGTCACCAAGTACAAGGAGCCACCAATTTAACGTATTATGCCAGCAACTTTCAGTTGCGGCAATTGAACTCATATCGTACTAATTCCCTAACCGGAAATCGGTTCCGAGACAATGGGTCTTGCAAGATCCTTAACCACTAAATCACCGAGCATTCACTTTGCACTGTTGCTGATTTATAATTGCAAACCATTTAATTTGACAGCGCTAAATTAACGTTATCAGTCCTAACCAGTTATTTTTTACTTCGTTAATATGTGATTATTGTCATGCATTTGAACTTTCTTGAACATTGTTTAATTACAATTCTGGTTGAAATTGAGCCTTGTCTATATCAAATTATATTACCATAATTTATGTATTTAATCAGCTTTGCTATGTTATGCAAAAATAAATACTGAAATGACAAACCGTTCCAGTGCTGCCCTACCGGGTGCATCAGTCACGACTGTCAAGCTCAGAGTCTGTTGACAAGAGTCCTACTTCTGTATGGAACTGACCCCTGATACACTTAGCATTGCTTGACCAGTGCATGATGATTGTAATTAATCTGCATTGGTAATTGGGCATGACAATTTGTATTGTAAATAATGAAAATAGTAAATGGTTAGTTTGTTCTTTTATGCGTGTGTGGCTATAACATTATTTCATAGGGAAACTTTTTGCTGTAAATAGCAGAAAGTAAAGCACAGGGAATCTTCATACAAGTTTCCACTACAGGCTTCACTTATAAGATTGGATGAGAGCTCCATTTCAGACGTAATTGGGCTGTAAATCACACCCCCTGGTGGTGTACTGAATTGGCTGCTCTTGAGAAATATCCTAAGATATCTTAAGTGGTTTCCTAAAGAGTGTTCAATGAAGAGATTAATTGCCTGACAGACGGCAGAAACTTAACACTGTGTGTCATCACCTCACAGCCCAGCGACCTAATTATGTACATGTTTTGCTCGTTTAGTCATCTTAAGTAAATTAATCAATTTCTCTTATAGTCTATAGGCTGTGTTATTGTACTTAAGGTCTAACAAGGAAATTCCAGAATAATTGGATGGCTATGTGCTAAAAAAAAATAGGAATACATTTCTCCAGTATTTTTACGAGAAAATTTCTTAAGTCTATACGCAGCCTATCGGCTACATAGTTTAACCAATCATTTTGTTTAACTAGGTGAACTAGCAAAGAATATCCATAGTTCGGTCATTGGGCTGTCAGGTGACAACACACAGTGTTAAACATGATGTGGGTTCATGAAAGTACAGTCTAGTCCAAAAGTTTAGATATACTGGTACAAGATATGATGAACGAAATTTTGATCATCCTAGTGAAGACATGTTGTTAATACCTTTGATAGATAAAGGAAAATGGTTATTAAGTTGTATAGAATGGTGATCAATTATTTCAGATCAAGGATGTGAATAGATTTTCACTATGTATTTTTTTTTTATGATGTTTCAGTTGGTGAAGTAATAACGTACAGTATGGGCATAGTTTGAGTAGGTATTTTTGCAGTGCCTTTTCAAAGATTGAAGTTAGTTAGCAATTAAATACCTGCACCGCAGATAACGTTTCTTGCCAGTTGTTGCCCTGTCGAATACAATATTGAGTTAAATATACAACTATAACCACCCAATATAAAGATGTTTAGGCCTTAAAACTGGTTTTTGTTGATAGAGAAATATCTTTTTCTCCTAATGCTTAAGTATTTTCAGGTCAAACGGGGATATATCTCACCTCCTTTTCTATCTACCCACTGCTAGAGTCAAGCATTTTATCTGATTTTGTGTTGTTTTTCAGAAATTGTGGGGTTCCCCACGCGATATCTTAGGCAATTCTTAATTGTGGGGCTTTAGCATGTTCAGCGCCCAAATTCCTAAAAATATCTCATTGTGACCAATCTAGGAATAGCTAATTGTGGGGATGTCATATATACATATATTCTTAAGAAATGCTAAGTTGTGGTGATCAAGTGTACATATTCTAAAGAAATGCTTAATTGTGGGGTTGCAGTGTACATATTCTCTAAGAAATGTTGAAATTTTTGGGTTATACTGTTACAGTACATAGTCTTACAAAGTTCTTAATTTTGGGTTCAACTGTACATATCCTTTAAAATTTTTCTTCAGAAATATCAATATTACAAACAGGAAAACCAAGTAGAGTAATGCAAGTATTATATAGATACAAATGTATGGAATGCAAAATAAAATACCACACAAGATATGAGAAATGACTACAAAGAACAGTCTATGGTGACAGATGGTTCAGATACAGCATAATATGAGGGAGACAAATGAGTAAGATGAAAAGACAAAGTTGCATGTTTAAAGTAGTAACGATAGCCAACGCAGTATCCAGACACAAGGTGTATCATATTTTGGTATGCTGTGTGTATTTTGTGTATAAAGACTGTTCTGCAATGTGATAATTGCTTTGGCTGTCTGAAAAATACTTCAGTACAATATCTTTAAATTTGGTACGGACTTCTCTGATTTTATGTATAATGTTGAGAATACCAATCAATAATCATTCATGATGGTGGAAATAAATGGCCATTTAAAAAAAACAAAAAAAAAAACTTTTTAATTAATAATATCTATTGCTATTTCTTGTTGGATTACACCGAAATTAAACAATAATTCATTTTGGCAGATGCCTTAATTTTTCCCCTGGTCGACATGAATATCATGTTATCTTGCAATTATCTATTAATACATCATCAATCATTAAAAAAAAAGAAGTCATCTACTGCTAACAGTGCCGGGCACAAGTAAGTGAACTTCACTGAAGAAACACTAATTTGTAATTCATAATTCATTATATTTAGTATTTTTGGGTTTTAAAGTCTGAAAAGCAGAACAGTAAAACAAAATAAGTCTATTTTTATACTCTTGATAAAGATCTTGTTGCTTAATTCAGCATAAAACCACATATAGAGCATTAAACTAAAGAAATATATTTATTTATTTGGGGGGGGGGGGGGGCGCTCCACGGCACTTTATACCATTTAAGTGAATGATGTCATGTATTGTGTAAATGAACAAGTCCCTCTCATATCCACAATATATCCCATGTTAGTGGCAATAACGCAGGGTTGAGGGCTGCACTATCATAATCTGGACAATTAAATTGTTTTGGATTGACGTCTAAAACCTTGTTTTGTCTTTTATCTAATTTATATATTCGCTGAAAGTATAATGCTGCAACTGAAATGCTATTTGTCTTTGTCAGCTTAAGTGACCAGATTCCAGAGGCAGACATAACGATGCGGTTATAAGGCACTGAGTTCACACCCTATTATGTATTTACCCTAAAGATGGGATCTTACATGGTATGGCACCATCAATGTAATGTCTCCAGTGAAAAAAACTATCCTGTGACATTGTGAGAGTGAGCCCATTTGGAGACCTGCTAATTGAGGCATGAAACTTGTCATCACAATAGATGTTGATTACAGGACTCAAAAGAAAAACTTCAGTCATGCTATAGAAGCACAAAAGATGCAAAGTCAAAAGCAACGCTTCATAATATACAGGACTCAATCACTCCGTGAGATATATATTAGGTGATTCCCAAGCCAAGATAGATTTTCATCAAGGTGGATGTTTTTCATCACTTAAGTAACCCTGGAAAATATCAGGTAATATAATTCAGATCAACAGGAACAAAGGTTTTGTTTAATTACTGCTGAGATTTTGACATTGACCGTCGTGACCGACATTAGCTATACGTTGTTTCAATGTTGGCCATCGTTGGTCCCAGATGGCATTCCAAATCGGCCCAGCATCGTTTCCATATAGGCCACTGTCAATGTACATCACCGACATCACACCGACGTTGAAACGATTTGGAATGCTTTCTGGGGTTAACATCGTGCTGATGTCCAACCGATGTAGTATAGGTTTTAAACATGGGATATAAGCAGAACAAAAAAAGTAGCACAAAAACAAAATATTCAGTTTATAAAGTTAATGATTGATTAAACCAGGCCTAATTCTGATTGAGTACAAATCAGGTTGAACTGGGCCATTAGTGAGCCAATGCGGCCAGTTAGCTGGGAAAGCACATTTTACACAGAAGACAAGTAAACACTGCTATCATTCAGTTTATCAAATTACTAAATAATTTAATGAGTAATTAATCAGCTAAATTTTTCTTTTTTTTGTCGTTATGCAACATCAAGTGGCTTAAAAATGTTAACTTTATATTGGCAACCAACAGCCATAAAAAATGTAATGTATTATTAAAGCTTTAATGCTAATTCCGTTACAGATGTACATTAGTAAATGTGCATTTAATGTATCATACATAGTGAGCTTGCAATGTAAATTCAAGTGCTCGTGGTATAGAACCAAACTTATGGAAATATACATGCAGTTCTTCTTACCTCTAGGAAGCTACATATCTGAACATGATTTCCGAGTGTTATTGCACTTATATCTGCTGAGTACATGATTCTCTGGGACACCTGAGCTCCTGTATCTATCAGTCTTAGCTTTATTACTTTGCTTGACAAGCCATTATCAAGTAGGCAAGAGCGATCAGGTGACACAGCCTGTAGGGCAAGGCTGGTGTTTTATCTTGTAAAAGCATAGCGCAATCACATCATGCCTCATGTTTTAGATAGGAAACTTTGTATGGCATAAAACCAGGTCATGGGTGCCATATTGCAGATAATCTGATACTTTCATCATTGTGGAATTATTGCGTTTTGTTCTTAATAGGCGAACAAGCAAACACCGCGGATATCATGCCAAGTCAGATTGATGTCGCTCATCAATGCTGTGCCAATGCAAAGCCGATGTGATGTATTCTAGGAAATCCACTCACACCCACTCACACAGAAATAATTAAAGCACCCTCAGTAATATGAAACGAAACAATTATTATTCCTTTGTGATGTTGATGCGTCACCACACTTGTGGGTGTAGGGATAATAGGGTAGTTGAAACTAACGACTTTTTAACCTATAAGGTCATTAACGTCTGACTGTGGTATGAATATAAAAGTATGGCAAGCAAGTAAACAGGAGAGTACTAGGTGTAGAAAGTGAACATCATAAGTCTTTAGCTATGAATTAGGGAGTTTTCTACATATTTTAATGAGCTTTGAAGCTTTGTGGCTGGCTTCTCCGAAGAACCTGGGTTCGATCCCCAACCAGTACAGTACATCTCAGAAAGATTTCAATTGTATGAGATGTTAAATAGTGGATTTTCACGGAAGGTTCTCTATATTTCCACCAGGTGGCTATGACAGAATACTGCAATTCTATTGGCTGAAAAAGTTCCCGCCCTTGGCTGTGATTGGCTGAAGCAAAGTGCATCCTAGCAGCAATATTTTTAGTGCATTTTAATGTGTATTTGACACCTTATCATTCAGTTGATTTTTGTTTTTTTCTGAGAAAGTTTTGTTTATTGAATAAGTCAGTGATTATCTTCTATGTCTGAAAAGCAAAATGAGTAATAAGAGGAGAGGAAGGACTTATGTCTTGCTGAACTCAGGGCTCTTCAGTGAAAAGACTCTCCCTGCAAACACAAGCATATTGTGACAATCTTATCACAACATTTGTATAATATTGTCACAACAATATTGTAGATCACATTGTCGCAGTATGAAAGTCTGGACCCCAGAAAAGTGTGCGGCAACATTTCTTGTAATATTCCCAAAAACATTATGAATATATTGTTAGAACAATCAGATTATTTATATAAGTAATCCTTCCAATACAATATTGTGAGAATATTTATACAGCATTGAAATCTTTGACTAACATTTTGAGAGTATTGCAGATCATATTGTCACCACATAAAAGTGTCCACAGTAGAAACATTATTGCACCAGTTTCCCTGAAATATAGTCAGAAGATACTCATGACATTGATATTATTGTATTGAACAAATACTGTGACTTCTTGCAGAACATATTGTCACAAGATTGAAGTGTGGACCCTGAACCCTTTTAAGCAATATTTTCTAAATATTAAGAACAAAGATTTTGACAATATTTTATTACATGATTCAGATTTAATGTATAAAATATAACAGCAACATGTCTGGAATAAGGAGAGAAAATCTTTATTTTCAAATGAACATTCGATCAATATCTGGCAGTTATCAACTTCAACAAAACCGCAATTAGTTCTTTTAATACTGAATATATAAATGGCAATAGTTGGTGAGCAATGTATCTCTCCACATCATGTCTTGTTGTCGGCCAGGCTCATGATTAGGTCCACTTCTACATCAGTATACACCTCTGAAAATTATAATAAAAAAAGGAAGAAGTTTAAATTGAAACTCAGCATAAGCTATATATTATTTACATTTGCATGACATCAGTGACTGTGTTGTCATCCATTTACGGTGTTGCAAATTCTTGAGGGGCTGACCGGGCAACAAACAAATCACATTTCAAAGGGAATTAATCTTAATTTTTTTCTACAATGCCTTATCACTGACAACGCTACAAAAAATAATAAAAATACCAACCTTTTTCGCAGATGTTCCTGGATTTTGTTGCTGAGACTTGAAAACTCTCTCCACATCAAAATGGCTACTAGATGCATATAATCCCTAGATGGCACTTGTAAATTTAAAGTAATGTTTTCATAATGTGAATAAAAACATTGCAGCAATGTGTTTAATGATATTTTTTAAAATGTTACACAGACATCATTACAACATACATATTATCATTTACCTAATGTTGCGACAATATTATTTGAGCATAATGTTACGGTATGATAGTGTGGACCTAGAAATAGTTGCAGCAACATCATTAATCATATTATAACAAATGATTATGGAAATAATTGCAGAGCACATTTGCCTAGGGTGAATAAAATTGCAATGTGTTTAATAAAAAAATTTTTAAATATGGCACAGATATTTTTACAAAATCCACATTATCAAAGTTAAATAATGTTGTGGCAATATTATTTGAGCATAATGTAACAATATGAAAGTGTGGACCCTAGAAATGCTTGCGGCAATAATATCATTAAGAAACATTATCAAAATAGTTTAATCATGTAAATTATATTATAGAAT